>CM051703.1:23137821-23152821 GCA_028022725.1 Lycodopsis pacificus | reverse complement strand
TGTTTGTGCTCATTCCCCGCTTCGACTTTCTGACCTTAATTTCCACCTCGGCTGTGAAAGATGACTTCTTGTTCTGCGCTGCTGTGTGCACACCCGCCCATGGAACGCAGGCTTTATTCTCCTTGTTGATGATTAGCTCGCTGTGTGGCAGCAGAGGGTGGAGCAGCTTCTCTTTCTATCCGCAACTACCTTCCAATTATGATTCATCATTCAATAATCAATGAGTCTCCTTTTGTTTGAGTGCTTTCGATCGTTGCATTGTTTACGTGCATGTGTGAGATGATTCGATCAGAACGGGCTCATTAAATGATGCTTCATCTTCATCTTCATCTTCAACATGTGACCTGTAGAAGGAAGATTTTCTGTTTTTATTTTATTTATTTAAATGTTTTGCACTTTTAGCTTCAGAGTCTGTATGAAATGTGCTCTACAAATACAAATGATTGTTATTGTTATTATTGTTATGATTGTTATTGTTGTTATTGTATCCGATCAGCTCGCACAGTGTGGACACACAAACGTCGACGCCGCTGAAAAGACGAGCGAGAGAGTTAAACTCTAGTCTGTCTGTTGTGGAGCTCCTGCTGCATTCAGGTGTAATCGTCCATAAAAGACTGGCTTTACTAAAGGACCCCCCCCCCCCCCCCACATACACACACACACGCGCACACACACACACACACACACACACACACACACACACACACACACACACACACACGCGCACGCTCACGCACACACACGGTTGTAAAAGAAAAGGTGTGTCGGTAACAGCACAAACACACGGCGGTTACTGCTGTCAGCTCCTCAGGAATGGAGTAACTCAGGATTGTTATATTGATAGAGCAACATGTTCCACTCGTGCATGAAGCAACCGTCCTCCTTTGACTCAAGTAAAGACTTGAATATGTTTTCTATCTCCTGAAGCGCCGTGTCGTCCGTGGGCTTGCTTGTTGTCCTCTCATGAGGAACATCACTGATTGTTGTTCATGTGCGGGACTCTTTGTCTCACAAGTGGCTCCGGTGGTTTGTATCTCGCCGTTCAGCTTCATGGAAACGAGCCGAGTGTTTACAAGAGCGAGCCGTGACAACCACAACCTCTCCCGCCCACGCTGCCAACTGCCATCACAGGCGCACGCTCGCACTTTATTGTGAAAGGACGTTTTTTTTGTCAACAATGCCGCCGTGTTGACATCACTACATCTGTGCAGCAGGGCGGGACAGACAGGTTGCAGATGAAGCCGCTGCGCGTCGGCCATTAGCTGTTGTTCGGTTGTGTTTACTCCAGTCTTACCTGTCGACACGCTTTCAGCGCCTCACGCTCTCAGAGGAGCTGCTCCCCAGCTGTGTGTGCTGTGCACTGATACGTCTGTGCTCTCTCTTGCAGGTGAGAAGCCGTACCGTTGTACATGGGAGAGCTGCGACTGGCGCTTCGCCCGATCGGACGAGCTCACCAGACACTACCGGAAACACACCGGAGCCAAACCCTTCAAGTGCATCGCCTGCAGCCGCTGCTTCTCGCGCTCCGACCACCTGGCCCTGCACATGAAGCGCCACCAGAATTAACCGTCACATCAGCGCACGCGAGAGCGGTGTCCGTGCCATGACAGCCACCTGAACTCAGCCCACGCGGTACCAAAATCATCCCCGTTTCACTCTGGTGCTCCGCGCCAACATGCAAGGAGTGATAGCAGACGTCTAGCGCTGGTCTAGGGCAACGAGACATGCGAGAAAAAGCCACGTTGTTGACGGATCTTAAGGTCGAAACATCTGTCCTGGACATTTCAGGCGAGCTTGTCTTAACCCCCTGAACCCCGACCCGTTTGACTTACTGCGGCAAAAGTCCTGCAAACGGCACCATCATGAACACAGCTGTTATGCCATGAATCATATAAAAAGGAAACGCACGATGGTAGCAATATTGAAAAAGAAATGAAGGCCCCAGGTGCGATATATGTGAAACTATTTACATCCTCACAGCGTCTGCCTGTCCTCGCCCGTCTGCTCGCTGCAGTCGCAGTGCCTGTCGCTCACCGAGCGACAGGCACTGAACGTTTTCACTGAACGCTGACTGAACGTTTTCACAGCATCTGGTTCAAGCTAACGCCTTCTTTTTGACCCAAATTTTAAAAGTCACGTTTTGATGAAATATCACAATTTTAAGCTTTAATTTGGTTGTTTTTAAACCACCAACGTGTTCCTCACACACGGCGTATTCCAGGAACGTCAGAGAGTTGATTTGATGAATGATGTAATTTCAGGGATTGACGTGAACACAACGTGCTTTTTTTAAACGGCCGGCGGGTTTCGGGGTTCAGAGCTCCGTGTTTTTACCGTCTGCTATCAGTCAACACAGCGCCGGAGCCGTAGCGCCGGAGCCAACCACCGGCCAGAGACTCAGAGGTGATTTTGGTGTCTGCTCTCATCACTGAACAGTTGAAAAACGTGCACTGGTCCAACTCGTACACACACACTTTCACACACACACACACTCGACGTGCTTCACTTTCTGCAAATATGTGGCCTCAGCCTCCTGATGACATCATGGAAAAACCTTTTACTCTTGTAAACAACAACAACATGAACTGTTTTTCCATAAATCTACCACCAGCATCATCATCATCATCATCACGGCCACCACCTTCTATCATCACATATGAACTGTTCAGGAGCGGTGCAGCTGTGCGTCCTGCCGTTGTAAATACCTGTTTATATGCGTGTGTGTCTGAGAATACAGAGAATGTAATGAGATCTATACTTGACAACATGTTAATGTGAGTAATACTCCATGTTGAAGGGAGTAAACAATGAGAGACGTCTCTGTGGAAAGGTTCGCAGTGGCCTCGGCGTGCTTGTCTGAGCACAGGTAATACCTGTCGAGCTCAGCGAGCGGAGGGATTCGCCAATGTTTGTATCCATGACACTACCTGTTGCCACAGCGACCGAGCTCCTCTGACGACAGGTTGCGGTTTCGCTCGCCGTCTCTTTTCTTTTCTCTCTGCTGTGTTTGTTCAACGCTTCACCTGGAGACAGGCGGACGGTGGATGTGCTCTGATGTGATCCTGGTGGATGTGAATGTGCAGTGCAGGCCGGTGAGTTACATCACAGCGTCTGTTGGCCGGATGACGGACGCTCACTTCTCTGCGTGACGCTCGGCCTCAGCTGTGGCTCCTGCATTCTTTTAAAAGAGAAAGAATCAGTCGGGATGCTGCCGGTGCATTGTTGTGCAGAGGAACATCCTGAGTCACCGTCACCGTCGTCCTCCTTTTGCCACCTTTTCTCTTCTAGATAGAACAAAAGGAACCAGTGCAAACATGACAATCTCCCAGTTTGTCAGCGCGACAACTGAACTTTAAATGTCTTCCGTGGGAGCTCGAACCGTGAACAAAAATCCAGAACGTCCCTTCGTTCAGAAGCAGAGAAAGACTTCGTCTACATGACAGTGACTTATAGTTTGACATTATCTAGTTATGACCCACACCTGATCTCACCGCGCCGTCACTGTTCCGAGCACACGCACTGTGTGTGTGTGTGTGTGTGTGTGTGTGTGTGTGTGTGTGTGTGTCTGTGAGCGTGCGTGTGTGTGTGTGTCTGTGTGTGTGTGTGTGTGTGTGTGTCTGTGAGCGTGCGTGTGTGTGTGTGTGTGTGTGTGTGTGTGTGTGTGTGTGTGTCTGTCTGTGTGTGCGTGTGTGTGTGTGTGTGTGTCTCTGTGAGCGTGCATGTGTGTGTGTGTGTGCGTGTGTGTGTGTCTGTGAGCGTGCGTGAGTGTGTGTGTGTGTGTCTGTGTGTGTGTGTGTGTGTGTGTGTCTGTGAGCGTGTGTGTGTGTGTGTGTCTGTGTGTGTGTGCGTGTGTGTGTGTGTGTGTGTCTCTGTGAGCGTGCATGTGTGTGTGTGTGTGTGTGTGTGTGTGTCTCTGTGAGCGTGCATGTGTGTGTGTGTGTGTGTGTGTGTCTGTGAGCGTGCGTGAGTGTGTGTGTGTGTGTGTGTGTGCGTGCGTGTGTGTGTCTGTGTGTGCGCGTGTGTGTGTGTGTGTCTGTCTGTCTGTGTGTGTGTGCGTGTGTGTGTCTGTGTGTGTGTGTGTGTGTGTGTGTGTGTGTGTGTGTGTGTGTCTGGAAACGTGTCCAAACATTCTGTTATTTCAACACTATGATTGTTTTCAAAGTTCTCCCGTCTCTCTCAGGGAGCCGACCCTCCACTGTGTACATAACTGTAGCTTTACTTTCAACAGAACACTTTGTAAATATTTGTTTGGTTTTATTTCCTATTATAATATTAATATTTCTTTTTTTTTTTAACTCATGGGATTTTAGATCGGTTGTCTGTGAATGCTTGTTTAATTGTTTTTTGATACTCGTGTGTAAGAGAATTTATCAGTTTATCTACAAAGTGATAAGAACAACAATGCATTTGTTTTCAGTTTGTGCAAGATGCTGCAATGAAATAATAAAAGGATTCATAAAATAACAGGTTTTTCTTGTTTCTTTGGTCTTTGAGCTTGAACTCTCAATTGATGTGGAAAGGGTCACAGTTCCCCTCAGCTTTACGGAGCGCTTTAGCATCTTTCAGCTTCATGTTTTGGTTCTTCAGCCGGCAAATGTTCTGTTCTGAGTCACTCTCAGCGCTCTGGTCAACCAAAGAGCTCTGATCAACACATCGGAGAGTTCAACCACTGACTTCTGTTCAATGAACAATGAACGTGATTCAAACCAGGCGGCAGCCTCCGGTTCTGCAGAGTGAAGCCAAAGCTTCATGTGTTAAAGCTGCATTCTCTCTAGTGTCCACCAGGGGGCGACTCCTCTGTTTGTATAGAAGTCTATAGAAAATGACTCTACTTCTCTCTTGATTTATTCCCTCAGTAAACATTGTAAACATGAGTTTATGTCTCAATCTCTAGTTTCAAGTCTTCTTCAATACAGCATGATGTTCATTTAGTACATGATGGTCCATTTAGAGTCACACAGACCATAAAGCAGGGGATGCTTTAGGGCGGGGCTACACGCTGATTGACAGGTCTCTACCAGAGACGTATACAACGTCTCTACGTTACTCCTTACTCAGTCCTTATATGGTAACTTCCTGTCCACTGGTTGCAAAAAAACCAAGATGGCGACAGCCGTAATCCAAGATGGCAAACTCGAGGTTTCATAACATCAGTCCATACACTAATGGGTGACACCACCATGACTATGTTTGATGACTTTTCATCAAACTTTTGAAATGTCGCAATAATTCTTTTTTTTCTCTCCATCAACTGGTTTCCAGCGAATGAATTCAGTTACGTGAGTCGCAGTTCGGTGAGAAGTTGGCGTTACACACGCGGGAAGAAAAGGTTGCAAACCGGAACTAACCATGGCTCAACCATCCAACCAACGGACAGGGTTCTTCAGCAATTTGTTTCAACGGGGAAAGTTTAAATTTGTCTTTCTTGCCAGCTGTTGTCAGCTCTCGCACGCAATGGAAATATCTGGGAAGCAGTCGTGTGACTTAAATGCTCACTTACAACAAAACCGTATCCCATTTAGCCGACAACTCTTTTTTGACGAAGGCAACCGAGCATGAAAGCAAATAACAAATAACAAAGTTCTATCGAATTTTGTCGTTTCAATATAGCTTTTCTGATGCGATACTTCAAACATAAACATATTAAAAATAGGTGAACGGAAACACAGCCAGTGTCAGATGTGTGTTCGAATCTTTGGCATTGCTTTTACTGGCGGCAGAGTTTAGTTGTCAATTGTGTGAGATATGAGTCACACATTTGCTCATCTTCCAAACATTTGATTCTCACCAGGTTTTGTTGTTGTTCTTGCACAACTGCGATAGCATTCTCTCTGTGAGGAGATAATGGATCGGGTCAAACATTAAGAAGAGAATATTGACAGTTTTTGACAAAAAAAAAGGCAACTTGGAAGCGGAGTTAATCGTTCCCCTGCATCGACTGTTTTGAGCCGTTATGGCACGTTGGAGGCAGCGGATTGTCTTTGCATGACGTGGCAGGTGAAAGGTAACGCCGCCGGCGGAGCAGCTCCGCTGGGGCTGCGTGACACAAAAGAACATTCCGGTTTGACGGGGAGGGAGGGGGGGGGGGGGGAGACGCCAACAATTAAGCCAGAATAATAAGTCGCAGCATAAAAGGCATAAAGGCAGAGAGGGTGGAGTCCACCGCTGTGTTTTTACTGGCAGCGAATGTAATCATTATGTTACTTTGTGCCAAGATGTGTCAGCGGGGACTCAGAGATTTGCCTCATTCTCTGGGCCAACGCCCTCCATGTTAACACGTAATGTACTCTGCATGTGTGCAACGCTGTTAGTCTCTTTGATCTGCAGTCCAGCTTGTGTGTTTTAACATCCTTCATGTTTGTGTGTAACATGATGCAGAAGACATCCAACATTTACAAAAAAGAGATATATTCAAAACCGCACAGTTTACTAGCAGTGCATTACAAATGTAGCATGCATACGCAAACAAAAGCTACATCTGCAGCCTGTCAATGATACCTTGATGCATCAGATAAGGGTACTGTGTCCCACAATGCAAAGCGCTATGGTCACAACAGGTTTATACAATTTCTCTATTTCATCACTAAATTCACTTCTGTGGATCTTCAGAGAACTCAGCTTTGTAGATTTCCAGTGCTGGCAGTTTTACGAACATGTATGACAAACTAAACATTAGTTCCAACATTCGAGGAGTTGTGAAGCTCCACAAACTCTTGAGATCCCGCTTTCATAGGCAAGAGGCTCTTATTTCCTGTTGACCGATGGTATGTCTGAATATCACAACTAAGTCCATTAAAATATCCAATGGATGGAACTACAATTCACCCACCGCAAAATGCAAATAACGCAACATCTACTTGATGCACAGGCACAAGGTTCCCAGACGACGAACACTTTGAGTTCCTCTGAGAAGCCACAGTGAGGTCGACATTTCTGCTTCGGGTTAAAATCCTCAACAACTATCGGATGGATGCAATCAAACTCTGTACAGACTGTCAATATTACATTTTGAAGTATTGAAAAGAGCAGATCAGTCTTTTGCATCTTTGCAACCGGTCCTGATGTTCGCAGGTCGTGATGTTGGCAACAGGCTGTTCCCCTGCAGGTACAAGATGACTCACCTGTTAATCTGCCATCGTTTGCTCTTGGTTTCTTTGGCCTCGTCTGCTGAACCTGAGGGCTGGTGAAGCTCGCTGCTCATTCCACATCGCAGCAGTAAAACTCCTGTTAAAACTTGTCTCGAGGGTTCTGCAGCGCAGCCTGGAATCCTCTCTGTGAGTTCAATATCTGTCTGGAAACAGGCAGTGCAGCATGAAAGCGGCTTCGCTGTGGATGGACTGTGCAGTTGAATAGTTGATACTAAGGTTGAAAACAAAATGTACAAATAACGTCTTTTTACCGCTGTTAGTTTTTGAAAGTCGTGAGCGTAGAAATAGAAGAGCAGATGAACGGAGTGGAAGTGTTTCTCAACATTACAGCATGGTGGAACTCGCACGCTAACTAGCCAGCTGTCTGCTAGTTAGCTTGCTAGCTAGCTAATCCCACCATGCTAATGCTACACTGGTTATAGAATATCGAGTCAAACAAAGTTGTCAGTGGCCAGTTTCACACAAAAGTGAACAGAAGTTTTGACCCCAAACTGTTTAAACATGATTTTGTCACGTCTTGATGCCTCTTTACCGCTTTCTGTTCACCTCCTTTGCTGATGCACAGACTTCCGTTTCTACTCCACGTATTGATTTGTTTTTCATCGTGCATATCAACGTTCTTGTCCGGGTGACCATCGTAATAGAGATTGATTTTAATTGGTTTTACCTGAATAGAGGATGAAGAAATGAATGGATTGTGTCATGTGACTTGTTGGCGAGTTTGTTGTGTCGGAGGACAGAAATAGAAGCTTCGTGTTATCTCAAAGATCTTCAAAGACATGAAGAGTATTCAGATCATTCCAACGATGTGTGAGAGTTCGACACTTCTATTTTTATTTTTCTCTGCAGGGACACTAACGATCTGAGCCCGTCAGAGGCAACAACAAGAGTATTTCGTGGACGTACGTTGACGGCGCGATTATGATACAAAAACACGAGACAATAGGCTCCAGGTTAAAGTTACCTATTGAGGCATCTACTCAGCTTTAACCTGAGCAGACCACCAATCAGCTGCAACGAGTGAAAACACCTGCGTGTGTGCAAACGATGTAAAGTCAGTGAAATCAGGTGTGTGGGGACACGCAGGAGGCTGCAGCACAAACGATGCGATTGTCCGAATGAGCCGAGGGAGAATTGACATGAAGGAGAAAGGAGGATTCAGATCAGCTGGTCTGACTGACGATTCTATAAGTTTGTGTCAGTCAGCCGGTCTCTTCTTCGGCTCTGGCCTCCACACGGTTGCTTTCAGAAGGCTTTGATCTGATTTTCTTTCATATTTTGATGTGAATCCTCTTCATGTCCCGGCTCCGGTGTTCTCTCCCGTCGTTGTCATTCATTCAGTAAAACACTGTTTGACAAAAGTCCCAAATAATCAAAGTTGCTCAAACTGAGAAAGACTCTTATTTTCACACACTGATGTTTTTGTGATCTATCGAAAAAAAGCTTTTTAATTTTTGGGGACACTTTTATTTTGCGAGTCTGTAATTGCAGAATGATTTCCTTAAACGTTCACAAGAAGTTTCACAAAAAGAACTCTCGACTTTGTTGCTGATTAAAGGGGAACTAGAGGCCGTGTTCGATTGGTGCGCCTTGATTTCATTTGCTTTAATGTAACCGAGTGTCTTTTTGTTTTTCACAGCCAGCCTTTATTGAAACCGGTTTCCCGCCTCGAGATCAAAGATATCTCTTTCAAGGGAGTCCTGGCCAAGAACACAGCAGCTCAGAGTTCCAACAGTAAACATGAACGCATGTCGAGCTGTTCAGCATTAGAACTTATCAGATGGAACATGTCTGGAAAGGGAGTCCTCGGATCGTTTTACTGTTTTTCTTGGATCACTTGTGCAGAGACCTCAGAAGCGAGAGTAGAGAATAGAAACTGGGTCAACGAGCTCTGCTGTCTGAGGTCGGAGTGAGGATCCTTTGTCCTCGTGGTCAGACCGGTGTGGCTGACTTTAGGCGTTGTTTTTTAACCGTTTATATTTGCGACACAGTGCTGCCGGTGAAAGCTGCCTGCACACCCAGCTGACACGTGAGGAGGTGGACAAGGGAGAGCAGCCAACAGAGCTGTCAAAAGAACCTTCAGCGGCTGCAGACCGTCGCTCAGACATGAAGACACCAACCAAACCCACAAAGTGTTCGCCGAAGGATGATGCTCGGCCCTCGAGCTCTACGTTCATTTACCTGTGAACAAACCAGGGTGCTTTGGGAGAAGGGAGGTACAGATCACGAGTTTCTATGAACACAACTTCCTTTCAGAAGAAGGGACAATAATAAAGATTTGCTTTGTCAAATGAAAGCGTGACTTCGTTTAAAAGCCGTTGGAAAAACGATCTCAGCTCTTGGCGTCCTGGAGCTGCACGCCTCCTGCACGACTTGTACGAGAAAGACGGTGAACGCCATCAACGGGAGCCAATTCATGAATGCATTTACAGTCACACGGGGCAGTAACACAGCAGACTTTATCACAATAAGACACTTGTTCTTTTACACATACTGTTTTATGAATCCTTCGAGGGAACATTCAGTTATTTTTACTTTGCACACATGGACCTGAAGGACAAGCGTGCTTAAACATGCTTAAACATGCTTAAACATACTTAAACATGCTTAAATATGCTTAAACATGCTTAAATATGCTTAAACATGCTTAAATATGCTTACATATGCTTAAACATGCTTAAACATGCTTAAATATGCTTAAACATGCTTAAACATGCTTAAATATGCTTAAACATGCTTAAACATGCCTAAACATGCTTACATATGCTTAAACATGCTTAAACATGCTTAAATATGCTTAAATATGCTTACATATGCTTAAACATGCTTAAATATGCTTAAATATGCTTAAACATGCTTAAATATGCTTACATATGCTTAAACATGCTTAAATATGCTTAAACATGCTTAAATATGCTTAAACATGCTTAAACATGCTTAAATATGCTTAAACATGCTTAAACATGCTTAAACATGCTTACATATGCTTAAACATGCTTAAATATGCTTACATATGCTTAAACATGCTTAAACATGCTTACATATGCTTAAACATGCTTAAACATGCTTAGGATGGAGCTTGGAGCAGTTGGGGTCTCAGGGAACCCGTCCAGCCGTCCAGTTCTTGGTCTGAGCTCGGACGTGACTCCAGGCGAGTCCTCACAAACGGTGTCCTCGGTCCTCTGAAGAGTAGAAACGCTGTCTCATCACACGGCGGTAACAGAAAGAGGAAGCCTCCTCCTCATCAACGCCTGATTGACACGCTCTGTGTTACAAATGTCCCACCTTGACGGCGTGATGTGCTCTGAAGTACAGATCGAATCATCTCACCTTTTGGGAGTTTTCTTCAGATAGTTGTGTGTATCCCCATAGCAACAACACTGTTAATAGCCGATTCAGCAACATGTAAATAAAGACATGATGACAGACATGTGAGTAGTTTAATTCACTTCACCAGCAGTGTTTCCACCTATTGCACATTTTGAAGTGTTGCATTAGAAAATGGAAATACTGGAAAAAAGCTCCCTCAATAATGCATAAAAGTTAATGATGTGTATATATATTAATATTGTCTTTGCCTCCGGACAACATGAAACATGACCAACAGCGTTTAGTTCTGCCTGCTGTGAGTGTTTGCAGCTCTCTGGCAGACATTTTGAACCCTTCATGAACTAAGCAAGTCCGCTTTTCTGCAGACTTCGCCCAAGGGAATTACCCACAATTCATAGCAATGGGACGTTAAACACGGGGTTACCAGGGGAAGCATGGCGATGTAAACAGAGAGGACGGCTCACGGGTGTTGAGCGTGGAATATTAAATCTACAGAAACATTAAGGATTGAAGACTTTTTTTTATTGAAGCTTGTTTTGACATAAACGAGTACAATATTTGACAATTACCTCTCATTTCATAACACACGTGAGGAGTAAGGGAGTAAAACATATAAAACAATGTATTTTCAAGCCCTCACAGTCTCTCACATTCAACCATTTACCAGGTGACGTCTCATAAGTCATAACCCTGAGGGTTCAGGGTTCAGGGTTCAGGGCTTTAGGGGGACTTTGGGATTGGGCCTTTTCTTTTGTTTCTGTGTGTAACTTCTTCTTCTTCTTCTGTTTACTGGTAGATTACAGCATGCGGGAGCCTATAACACCCACCTCTGACCAAACTACGCTAGCGGAGTTCATTCGCTCCACAATGGCCACTTCTTTCTTCGGTGACAAATCCAAAAAGCGCCGAAAGTTCTCTTGACAAACGGCAGTGAGCGGTTTGAAACCTGTCTGAACCAATGTGGGGCTGTCGTCCACTGGTGACAGAGTCCACTGAGTCACAGTGAGTGGGCTGGGGAGCCACAGAGAGTTGTCATTGGTTGCACAATCGTAATAAACCTAGATTTGGTTGCTGATACAACACAAGGTTAACTTTATCTGTCCAGCTCCAGTGTTTCCGTCAGCATTCCACTGTTTTATTAAATCATATCCTGCTCTTAGACTCTGCACAAACATCCTGAAGACTCCGCGAGTCGCTCCACTAAACTGTCGACGCGGGTTTGGTTGCCTCAGAAAGAAGCGGGCAGTTCACGGTGTCTTTGTTTCACATGCCGCCAAATCACAAAGCGGCAAAGCTCTCGTTGTTTATTGCGTTTATATGGCTCGTGTGTCCGTCTCCGTCTGTGTGACTGCAACGACTGACGCCGTGTGTTAATGATTGGCCTGATCATGACTGCAGGAGGCTAATAAAGACAAGTAGAGAGTTTCATTCAGAGCCCCCCCCCCCCCCCCCACACACACACACACACACAATAAGAGCCGTTTATGACTCTATTCATGCACTTTATTCTCTCCGCTTTTTATTCATTAACCTAGTTTGATCTCCTGTTCTCCTTTTTGAATTGTGAATAAAGGAGCCTACGTTTATTGTTGTTAACATAAGGTCAGTAACGCTTTAAGAGAATAAATAGCATTTTAAATGAGCTAGTTATTATGATTATTATATTTGTATGATTATTATATTAGTATGAGTATTTTTTATTATTAGTATTTTATATTTATATTTGTTATTATTATTGTATTTGTTATTATTATTGTATTTGTTATTATTATTAATTTATGTTATTATTATTATTTTATTTGTTATTATGGTTATTATTGTATTTGTTATTATTATTATTATTATTTTGTTTGTTATTATTATTATTATTATTATTATTATTATTATTAGTTATTGTTATTATTATATTTGTTATTATTATTATTATTTTGTTTGTTATTATTATTATTTTATTTGTTATTATTATTATTTTATTTGTTATTATTATTTTATTTGTTATTATTATTATTGTATTTGTTATTATTATTATTAATTCGATATTTCTGCGTCTGAGTGTGGTGTTTGTGTCTTTGTGTCCGCTCTGCTGAGGTTCCGTCGCTCTGTCCCGGTGCTCCCTCTCCTGGAGAACATCGCAACTCACTGGTTCAAGGTTCCACATTTATTTCAACAAATCTGTAATTCTTCCTTCTCAGAAAAACGTCTTTTATTCACACTGTAAAACAAAATAAATCTAAAAAGATGGATTTATTCCCAGGAGCTCCTCCATGATGATGAACCGGATCCTGACAGGAAGCATTCATTCATAATAAAGAACGCAGAAACGGCGTTAAATTGCACCAAAAACATGTTTTATTCTATAAAAGAAGGGGGAGGGGTCAAATAATCACAACTGTACAGGGAGAAACTGACTTTTAAACACTGAGTCACAGTATCAAAAAGCTCACGTTTTCCTCACTGATCTTTACACATTTGTTCTGTACAAATACAAAAAACAAAAAATATTATTAATAATTGTATTATTATAATGATAACTGCATTGCACTGAGTAAATATAGTACTGGCCCATAAGTTACTGCATTCAATAGAAAATACCTAAAGTGTGTGATTTGCAGCGGTGAGTCGAGGCCCACGGACGAGTCCTCAGTGAGCTCCGACCGCCGAGCTCTCGTTCCCGCTTTGCACAAGAACAGAATATCGAGAAGAATCCCGAGGAGGAAAACAAGCTCGCACAGAAAACTGAAGACAGGAAGCAGGAAGAAACACGCATCGGCCTCCCTGCAACACGACACAGACTCGGTCTGAGGTGTCCGTGTAGAAAACACCACCTCTCTGCTGACCAGCGTGGAGAGACCATCAACAGGTACACCAGGACCCAAAGGTGTGCTCCGTGGGGAAACAAAGGATGCAAACACTGTTCAACGTTCTGTGTTTTTACTTCCTGCAATGTCTGAACATCAAGTGAGAGAAGTTTAATTGGAAACTGGATTTGTGAAGACTGTAGTGGGTCGTCTCCCGTTTCGTGTAAGAAATCAATGGAGAGCTGCAGGGAACAGGAAGTCAGCGTCGTGTGTTTAAACACAGACTTCATTTCAGACGTCTGAACAAAAACACACGTTCCTTCCCTTCCTGACTCCCTTCCTGGTGTCAGGACTCGTTCCTGCAGCGCTCTATGAACAGTTTGGATATGTTTAGAAAAGATGAGTTTAAAGCCGACAATCAAATCTAAAATAACTACAAACATATATTTTTTTCTGACCAAAAATCCACTAAATCTCACATTTCACTGTTTTTGTTGTGATATTTTAAATGAGGTCTGGTGCAGAAACGTGAAGCTCTGCTTTTAATAATAAACGGGTCCTTAATTAATACCCCCCCCCCCACCGTCTCAAACACACCGACATGCTCACCAACGTCACTAGTAGAACACAGGAAGGCTACGCTCCATGCAACACGTGTGCACAACACCAGTGGGACCGATTCTTTTTTTGTTTTTAAGAAACTACGAAACAAAAGTCTCATCAGATCTGAACAGAAACGACACACGATGGAACACATTTCATCAAACCAACAGAGGAAAGAAGAAGATTTTCACATTATCTAGTCAGTGTTTAAAAATAGAAATTCACCCGTTACATTTACTCTGCACTTTTTGATTATATACATTTATGTACATGGATCTATCGTAATCATTTGTCATTGTCCTTAATGTCTTTATCAACAGTTTACAAAAGAAAGAAAATTGCAATCAAATGCATATACTCTTCTAGAAAGATGTGCTTAGTAACGATGTTTCTGTTTTAGTTGGAGCGAGGGGGGGGGGGGGGGGGGGGCTCTTTTTGCAGAGTAAAAGCTGACGCCATCACTCAGCTCACAGAACCTGCACCTCAGCGGTGAGGCCGCTCTCGCTTCTAGCTTCTGAAATGACGACAACGGGGACTCGGCGTCGCAAGATTTAGAAAAAAGGATTTCAGGTTTGCGATCGTGCACCCGGCCCCGGGTTTGTGATCGTGCACTCGGCCCCCTCCATTCTAGCGTTGAGCTCTGGTCCACAGCTCTGAGGTGGCGGTTCTGTCCAGGCGTCTACGCTTCTTTTTGTGAGCCGCAGACCAGCAGCTGTCGGGCTCTACTGCCGAGTCCAGAGGCGCGAGGTCTGCGTTATGTTGCATATTCAAGTTGAGCCCGCTGAAGACGTGGACCCGTTTGGGTCAGAGGGTCAACTCTGTTCCACCGGAACCTTCAGCTCAGGGACATGAAGGGGAGTGCTGCTGAGGTTGAAGACGACAAAACGACGTCATCAGGAAGTCGTTTGTTGAGGCGTTTAACAAACTCGGCTGAAAGAGAATTGCCCCCCCCCCCCGTTGCTAGTGAGCAGAGTGCTTACGTTTCCCCGCGACCCGACACACACAGTGCCTGGTTCTTCTCCCAGAACCACCGTCACACGGCCATGTTGGCTCCATGAAGCCCCGGAGCTCATACTCCTCTTTCCACATTGTCGGCTGTTTTTCGAATGTTTGTGTGAAAG
>CM051703.1:23110570-23135121 GCA_028022725.1 Lycodopsis pacificus | reverse complement strand
CACACACACACACACACAGGCATGCAGCAAACATTCTCAGGAGAAGAATGTGTGCACACACTCGACAGGCCCCACCCCCTCGCCACCCTCCCACCACCACCACACACACTCATTCACATAATTCACAGTCACACATTCTCACCAGAAGCACACAATCAGCTCCACTCGACAACGAACGCACACACACACACACACACACACACACACACACACACACACTCTCTCTCTCTCCTCTCCCTTGAACATCCAGAGCTTCTCCTCTCTCTGCTTTCCCTAACCTCCCTCTGGATGTTGAGTTCTTACGTCTTTCACACCGTTACGAGCTCCAACATTTCCAACGTTTTCTCAGGTTTTGGTCCAAGAACCTCAAAGTTCGTTGTTCAGAGTTGGTCAGCAGGTGTGTGAACGTCGGCGTTGCTGGTTGACGAAGCTGCAGCTGTGAGTGATAGCGGTTACGTGTGTGTGTGTGTGTGTGTGTGTGTGTGTGTGTGTGTGTGTGTGTGTGTGTGAGAACCGTTTGTACTTTTACAACATGTCGTAACAGCTGGAATAATTAGCTTCAGGTAATTAAAGTAACCCTGGAAACAGCTCGGAGTGAAAAACAACACGGTCGCCGCAATCCACGACAGGTCGGAGGCCGGACGACCGATCTAAATGCGTCCCGCCGCATCCGCTCGAGAAAACATGGACGCCTGCATGTTCCTGTGGTAACCGTCTACAGACGGCCTTCAGCAGTTAGCGCAGAAGAAAGAACGAACTTAAATTCTGAAAACGTGATTGAAGACATTTTCAGGATCTTCCATCGAGCACAAATCAATTGAATGGGAACGGCAGCTACAACGTTGCCACGGCACGTTCCACAGCATCGAGTAGCGATGAGTGGAGCTGCTGTGACGTCGGGTGTGTTCGATGGGTGTTGCCCGACTTTCCATCGTGAATGATCGCTTCTTTGAATTGTATTGGCAGCACGAGGCCCGGTTCAGACCTGGCATTAACTCACGTCTTGGGAGATCCAGTCACAAGAACAAAAACAACAGCGCAAGTCAGAAAGTACCCCACAGCGACACATGGTTCTCTTGTTCGTGTTGTTCATCTCGTCAGGATTCTGTATACAACTCTTGTCGAAGTGAGAAAGTAACGATGACGAGAGCAAAGGAGGAAGACGACGTCATCGATGAGCGACAAAGTCCAACACACACCTCATCAAACAAATGTCACAAACGTTTCCAAACATTGTTCTAAGTTCAGTTCTGAATGAACATTTGCACACACACACACACACACACATTAGATTGTTAGGTACACATCAAACAGCTGGACTGTGTTTACATCCTGCTGTTTGGTGCTCAAACACAGTCGCAGTTGATGGACGGTGTCGTCCTCGTGTTGAATCGTTGATGTGAAGACGTCGGCCATGTTATCTGCTCAGAGAATTGTTCTTGTTGCTGCGGTTTACATTTTCTTCTGTAATGTGACATTTTCTCAGTAAATGCACTGAATGTCGGAGTAAACGTGCACTTTCACACACAGTCGGTGACGTAGTTACTCAGTCACTCGCTGAACAAGCACGCGAGCTGAACTGATATTCGTCGAGCGAGTCGGCCAATCAAACGGCTGCACAAGTCAAAGTGGTCAATGAATGAGCCAGCAGGTCAGTTTGATCCGGTCTCTCTCTCTTCAGCCCAACGAAGAAGGGTTCAATACTGCAATATTCTAAAATGAATAAACTCTTCATGTGTTCATCACGTGTGGCTTAGTTTGTGTGGTGTGATGACGACAACACATGGAGGGAAAAACGACCTAAAATACAAAATAAATGGTCAATTATGTAAATCACTTCCTGTAGCATTTTCACAGTAAAAGCTTTCAATCAAAAGGCTTTTACAGAATCGGTGGGAAATTACAATAAATTCTACTTTGACCCTTGACCCCCGTGTGGTAGCTTGGTGTGGAATTGGTGTGTTCCAGGTTTTGGAGTAAGCAGAAGGACAACCGGAGAGCAACTCCAACAAAACATGCAAGGATGACAGATTAGCACATTAAGACAGACAGAGTTAAACTGTCGCTTCAATGTATAGTCAACACAGATGGCTGCTGGGCCGGCCAAGCTGTTCCAAGGCACTCAGAGAGAGTGTGTGTGTGTGTGTGTGTGTGTGTGTGTGTGTGTGTGTGTGTGTGTGTGTGTGTGTGTGTGTGTGTGTGTGTGTGTGTGTGTGTGAGAGAGTGTGAGTGTGAGTGTGAGTGTGAGTGTGTGTGTGTGTGTGTGTGTGTGTGTGAGAGTGTGTGTGCGTGTGTGTGGTTTCCCTCCATCACCACCTCTCTCACTCTGTCGTCTCCATCATCCTTCTGCTTTTCTTGTCATGTTTGTGATTGACAGCCCAGTTTAAGGATGGACAGAAGAAGAGACATCAACCAACAGATACCAATTATAATCACAACAGCCACCAGAGCCAGACGTCTCTTCACATTAAATACAAACACAACCGAAGTTGTTTTCACGGCCGGCCGGCTGCTCAACTTTTGCCTTTTTCAGACTCCCCACATCTCAGACTTCAGGTTCGGTAGCTGGAACTATTGGTCGCTTAACATCTGGCCGGGGACAGCAGCTGGAAATGAGCCTCTCTGGCTCACTTACAGTGCAACTGTTGATTCGTGTGCATTGTCCCTGAAAAATAAATAAATAAAATAAATTCCAAACTTTTGCAGCTCCATTGTCAATTGAATTAGAGCTGCAAATCTATTCATGAATTTGTTGTGAACTATTACAATCAATCTGCAATCATTTAAATAATTAATGAATTGAGTTATTAAAATCATAATTTGATTCCAGATTCTTAAACGTGAATATTTTCTGGTTTGACGACGTCACGTTGGGCTTTGAGCGTCATTTTCACCATTTTCTGACGTTTTATTAACCGAACAAGTCATCGATTAATCAAGGAAATATTGCACAGATATAATTGAAATGATTGTTAGTTGGGTGCTTAGATTGATTGTCTTTGTGTTATGAACTGTTAACATGGAAATTATGATGAGGTACTTTTCCATTTTATAGAAAAATATCATTGTCCTAATTAACCTCCAGATAATTAGGACAGAAGGGCAGATTCATCTGTATTATATGCATGTCGATGGACTTTATAAATCCATGAATTGCTCCAGCTTTCGTTTCTTCTTTGTGGTTGTAATGGAGACAAAGGTGAAGTAGGCTTAGCGTGGACTTTACATCAGATCAGACGTATTCATTCCCCTCCGGGTGGCAGACGTCAGACCGTAGTGGTGGGAAGTCGGAGGAGAGGAGCTGCAGCCTGCCTCTCGTACTGCAGCGCAGCATCCCGTAACGCTCCCCGACTCCAACTGGATCACCCAAACCGGTCCACCAAACGTGTGCCAGCAGTCCGACCGAGAACTATTCCGTTTACAGAACCTGACCAATGCTGAGCCGCTGCTGTGCTGAGTATTTATCCCAGAGCATTTTAAACATCCGGCAGATTCCAGAGGGCCTCCACGTCCGAATGGAATCCAGCGTCTCCGAGACGCTGGCTGTGTTTTGTTTGTGGGTTTTTTTTTTCTCCATCACTCTGCAACGTGGTGACAAGATGACGCAATGCATCTGCAAACACACTTCAGGTCCAGGTCTGATGCTGAGACTTCAACTCGCTAAGCTTGACAGTCACACCGTCGATGTGATATCTGGGGTAAAGGCTCAAATGTTTGGATGTTGAACTTAATGGTAGAATGATGGAGAGAGCCGAATCAGCCAGCTCTGCTCCGCCTTCACCATATAAACGGTGCTGCGTCGCTATAAATAGCTCTAAAGCCCTGGGGCAGGCCAGCCTGAGCGAGGCCGCCCAGCAAACACAGAAAGAGAGAGAGAGAGAGAGACCGTGACTCCACCGACAACTCCACCCCCCCCCCCCCCCCCCCCCACTGCTGCACTGCTCTGCTGAATCAAGGGCAACAGAGTCTGTTAACCCTCCTCCAGGCACCGCCAGCTACAGTGCAGCAGATCAGCAACAAGTTGCCTTACCTGAATAATGCAGACACAGTGGGGAACCAATCAGCATCAAGATGCATCATCCACCCAGGATCTCAGCTGAATGCCACCAATCTGGTCTCTTACGTTCGTTACATGGACACAAAATCTGTGAACAGCCAAACACGACAGGAAGAGCTCGGTATCGGTGCTCGACACCTTGAGGTATCGTCCCAAATAACAAGGAGCATCGAAGCCTCTCCAGTAACAGGACGAGGGTCGTCCTAATGAAAGATCCATTCATTGATCGAATCCACAATTCCGTAAAACGGAGTTCCTCCACAAAGAATTACACAGAAGACGTTGGGAGTTACGCTTCCTCGACACACGCAGCTTCCATCCACATGACGGGGATCCAACGAAGTGCTGCATCTGTGTCCCTTTAAGGTGCAGTGTTGGTACCGCCAGCGTCGTGTTAAACCATACCCGGCCAACCGTGGGCATTAAGCGGCTTTAAGTGCCTCCGCTCCTCTGGTTTAAGCTTCACTCGAGACCTTTGGAACCTGGCTGCAGGGATTTGCTCTCGTTACGCCAAAAGAGCAATATATATATATATATTACTAGATAGTTGTATATTACAACTTAGAGTACCAGCTAACAATGTGAACATTTATCTTTTGTTTCATTGTGTCTTTAAAATCAGTGGAGTCACTCAGAAGATAAGAAAAGAAATGGCTTTCTACGCCGCTCCGTTTGGCTCCAAAGTAAATTACAGACTGATGAAAAGCGCAGA
Organism: Lycodopsis pacificus; assembly: GCA_028022725.1. Taxonomy (NCBI): domain Eukaryota; kingdom Metazoa; phylum Chordata; class Actinopteri; order Perciformes; family Zoarcidae; genus Lycodopsis; species Lycodopsis pacificus. The sequence continues at coordinate 23,130,352 of CM051703.1, read as the reverse complement.
TCTGACATTTAGCACCCTTCTGCTCTCTGCACACTTCCTGCTTCCCATTAATTCAGCCGGATTGAATGACCCCCGCCCGCACTGACCCCTGTGGTGGCCCTCGTGAACCCCGGTCCGGCCTCACACCGGGTCTTCATACCTCGCGCTCGTTGATCTCTTCTGTGGCAACGCACACGCAGGTAGCCAGCAGCACGGACACTCTACAGGCTGCTGCAGGGCAACATGCGGAGATAAAAACTATATTTCTGTCATCCAACTCTTCGCGCTCGTCCTTTTAACGTCGGTGATCGAGGAGCTTATTGTGCCGCTGCACACGGCGTCAATTACTCTGAATAAGATGAGCATCACATAAAAATGTGAAATGGAAAAGTGCAGTGAGCCGGTTAGCTCTGCCGCCACCTGGAAAACACTTACAGTTGGCTTACTGGAGCGCCCTGAGACTCCTGATCGCCGGGTCACATGAGCCTCTAAATTACAAACGCACCTCTGGACATTTAATACCATTACGAAGAATCAATTCATGACGTCTGACACGTGCCACGCTCTCCTCCCGGATCAGGTGGCGTGACCTCCGTGACGTCCTGTCACGTTGTGCTGGAGAGAACCGCACCCCTGCTGCCAACTGGTTCCATTTAAAGCGGAATATAGAACGTGTGGGTCGACAACAACAACACAGGAATCCATGTTGCTCCAGTGAAGAAACGGTGACAGTTGGCAGCAACCTGCTCTGCAGACGCAACGTGTTCTGGTCTATTTGTGGGTTTAGAAATCCGTGTCTCTCTGGTGACATTTCTTCTTTTTCTAAAGACAGACGTGTGAGCGAGACGCCCCCGATTCTACGCTACGACACGACGACATGTACATTGATATGCAAGGTATCAGAGGGACATCGAGACTTTTGGTTTGTTTTCTTTTTAGTCTGGTTCGGTTTCACGGAGTACAAACAAATAAATAAATAATCGTTTGCTGAGAGGCGTGTACGAAGGGGCGGGTCACACACTTCGACATGTAGTGTTGTCGTGTTTTCACTGATCTGCTGCGAGTACGAATCCCTTCTCCACTTCATCTCAACTGACTTTATAACCGTCACTGTTTTGTGGACTTTATCAAGCAAACATTTCAGTAGGTCCTCTCCCACTCGCGTTGAGCCGGCCTTCACCTGCGTCAGACGCCTTTGTGTTTTGCTCAGGAACTGCATCAGAGTGAGATTTCTGCCCAAAACGCAGCGCAGCAGTTTTATCTAACGTTGGATTGTGAAAGAGAGAAACGCACATAAGAAGCTCCATGTGGCTGCAGGTAAAGCTGCCGCTTGACATCGTACGGTCTGCACAAGCGAGTGAAGTCATATTTGAATGGAATAATTCGTTTTTGAAGACGTAATATTCATGCAGAACGTTCACATCTAGACCAACTTGCAGGAAAGTGAAAATGCGAACTCAAAACTTCTGATTTGTTTTTCTTTAGAAAATGCAGCAACTTTGCGAATACCGCCGTCTTTTAAATCTGTGACTGTAGTGTCACCTTATATTTAGTATTCATAAGAAGTAAAACACAGCAGCAAACTAAATCAAATGGAGACAGACATCGATCGGTTATTCATAAGAAGCATTTAGCATTTTAAATAGTTTGCAGATTTACTGTTGCAGTCTTTCCATTTGTTTGGTTCCCTACAGGCGAACGAACTCAAACCCATCCCAGTGAACTGTTTGCTGCTTTGATTTGTGCTGACAGCGGCATTTTCAAAAACCTTCCTTGGTGGCACATTCAGGGACGCTCCAACTTTTGAGATCTGTTCTCTGAAAAGCACCAATTTAATGAGTTCATTCGTTTGTTTCGCCTAAAATAAATAAGACAAAATGTGGATGTTGTGTTAAAGCTAAATGTCAACGTCTTTTATTGCACTTGTTTCAACTTCAAGTCAGACTTTTAGTCTCTGCTGTTAACGGCATGGTGAGGACTGAAGAGTCACTGGGAAGAGCCGAACTGAAGCGGCTGAGAGAGGAAGCGCAACAACTGCAACACAGCAATGAACTGGAAGCCAGAAGGGAAAAGGGAAGAAGAGGAGGAAGACCAGACACTACCCGGAGGAGCGCAGTATAGAAATCATGCTATTCTATTGAATCATAGAGCAGCTGACCGGGAGAGGTGTTGCCGTGGGAGACAGGGAACAGGTTTACTGCATTGCCATGCAACAATAACAACACCACGCAAGAGGTAAAGGTGACTAATGGTTCACTCTCATGGATCGTCTCTGCGAAACACTTTCCACAAGTCTGGTCAAGTTGTTTTATTCATGACGTGTTCGGATCTTCTTAAGGGTGGGCTGACAAGGCTGGCAACATCTGGCTGAGTCTGACGCCTCCTGGCTGGGTGATTAAACCAACATCCATCCGGATATCTTCCATTGCATGTCTCACAATACACTGTGGCATGTGTTCTGTTCATAAAATACATAAATAGTCTCACTATATACAGCCGGTGTGAGTGAAATGCTTCCTTGCTCTCTATGCTGTAAATGGGGACCGTGTCTTTGCACTTGTACGTCATGACGGCTGCACATCTGGGCAAAAAGCCTCCTTCAATGTCTGAGCTGTGTTCTTTTTTGACCAGGACTCGACTTCTCTTCTGTGATCCGTCATCTTCTGGCTCTCATGTTTGGTGAAATAGGTTTGTTGTGTTTTTGTGTTGTTTGTTTTGTGTATGTTGTCCACGTAATCTTGAACCAGGACGTATCGTTTCGTTGACGTCACCATCTTGTTTTTTTGCAACCAGTGAACAGGAAGTGACCATATGTGGAGTGAGGAGGAGTGATGTAGAGACGCAAATATGGTCTGTGTGACTCTAAATGCACCATCATGTACTAAATGAACATCATGCTGTATTGAAGAAGACTTGAAACTAGAGATTGAGACATAAACTCATGTTTACAATGTTTACTGAGGGAATAAATCAAGAGAGAAGTAGAGTCATTTTCTATAGACTTCTATACAACCAGAGGAGTCGCCCCCTGGTGGTCACTAGAGAGAATGCAGCTTCAACACATGAAGCATCACTCTGCAGAACCGTGAGTTGCCGGCTGGGAGGAGATACATTCCTGCACAACATCCACTATCTCAGTGGTTTGATCAAACTTTGTTCAGCATAGTTAATCATTGCCTACAATGAGGCATCAGCTCTCTCACACTCACACACGCGCGCACACACACACGCGCGCACACACACACACACACACACACGCACACACACACACATGCATGCACACATGCACACACACGCACACACACACACACACACACACACGCACGCACACACACACACACACGCACACGCACGCACACATGCACACACACACACACACACACACACACGCACACACGCACACATGCACACACACACACACGCACACACACACACACGCACACACACACGCACACACACACACACACACACACGCACACACACACAGACTTTGTATTCATGAAGGGCCCTTTCCTGCTGATGCCCTGCCCAGGAATGTACAGCTGACCCTGCTCTCACTTCTACAGCCCAGCTGATCCCACACACACACACACACGCACACACACGCGCACACACACACACACACTCACACACACGCACACACCACGGAGCATGCTCAGTTGTGCCTCCGTGATGCAGAAGCAGTGCCGTGCTATCAGTCAACTACACTTCCATTAATGCACAGACTTCAGTGTTGACGGGAGAAATTGATTTCCACTCCCACAGCGTCAAAAACACATTTATCTGTGTCAAAGGTGAGCGTAATAAAAAACAGAGTAAGAAACAACAGAGCTTCATGAATGTCTCAATGAGAAAACAGTGTGAGGTCCATCCTACTCATCTTACCTACAATACTATACTGATGTATTGTGTCTGGTGCAGCACGTACCTCTTTATAAAGTGTAAATAAATGTCTGCTCTGTCGTATTAAAGGTGTATTTCTCTGGCCTCATTGTAGATCATGACAGAGCTCAGAGTGAGGGAACGATTCTCCAGCACACAGGGACGTCATGCGCGTCATGTTTCTGGTGTGTTTGGAATAAACAGGAGAAAAATCATAGAAACTCTTTCAACTTGGAAAGAAGAAGTCGCGGCAGCAGTCTGCGGACGGACCTGAGGATAGTTAGCTCCAATGAGACGCGAGCACACCGGCACCAACGCGCAGCCACGATCACCAAACATGAAGAAGAGCAACACGAGAGGAGGAAATGAAAATGCTGTGAAGACGAAACAACTTGTTAGCATTGTCTACGTTAGCATAGCTAGCCATCCGAGTTCTAAACCAGCACTGATAGCCTGAAACATTAGCTACCAATGCTAACTTTCTGAATTTTCCCAGGGTTCAACGCTACCTTTTGGTTGCCAAAGCTGAAATTACGATGACCAGTATTGGTTTTTGGGCTGCACATTTCCCTTTTCTTCCTGTGGACTTATATATTAAAAGGTGGCAAAGAGTCGGTTGCCAATCTGTGGAACGGTGGAGCAGGAGAGGACCACAGCAGGCTGCCTGCACATGAACATACCTGCACCACTTCTGAGCGCTCCATCACCTGCAACTCCTCCGTCACACAACATGGCTGCAGGCTACGAAGTTACAGCGGAGCGCAAGTCCAAAACAAAACACGATTCATACAAATTCTCAATCAAGCGAAAGTATTTTCAGTCGGTAAAAACATTTTTTATGAGTTTCCAGCGTCCCAAGAAAAGCTGTTCGGTTTCTGTTGGTTGGACAAAACAAGACGTTTGCATTTTCTATTTTCTGATATTTCATATTCACACATAATTGATTATTGAAAAGTAATAACAAACTACTCCATAAATAATCAGCTGTAGCCCTTGTAGAGTGAAGATTAGAGCTAAATATTGAAGGGAGCCAACATTAAATAAAGAACAGCAAAGTGAGACTGCAGTGTGTGGTCTCGTGCATCTCTATTCCACATCAGTTGGTCAGCGATGCAGGTCGGAGTTCACCTCCTTCATTGGGGAACTTACAAGCTGCGCACCAAACTGTAACTTTGTCTCCCGCGTCCTCGAAGCGCATCTAATAAACAGAGCAGCAGCAGAGGAGCCAGTCTGAGGTTGATCGCGTGAAGCCTCACCGACATGACCAACGCGTCGCGTGAAGCGAGACTCCTTTAAAGGCACAGGTCGGCCCCGCGCAGCGCGGCTGGAGGCAGTGCACCTGGCTGCTTCCCAGGGTTCTCTCTGACCGTGTGTGTGCGTGCGCGTGCGCGTGCGTGTTGATAAGAGGCTGCTGGCCCTTTAAAAGCTAAGATGGTGTCCTACAAGCTGCAGTTGTATGCCTTCCGTTTCCTCCCAGAGATCACAGAGCATTTCAAATTGAACCTGAACTAACCTCGCGCACACACACACATACACACACACGCACGCACACACAGACAGGTTTCCGTACTGACAGTGTGAATGACATGTTTCGGATAATGCAACAATGTGGCAAAACTCTTCCCACTAACTGCACAATAAGCTGCCCGTCTCCAAGGATACACAGTTCCACGGACTGACGGTGATTATGTGGCACATGTTGAGCTGACAGCTCTGCTCGTGTGCAGACAGACGTCCGCACAGATAGATGCTTCTTTCTTTTGTTATTCATTGACCAGGGCAGAGTCAATAACGTGCACTTACTTTCTTGTTACGGGTCTCCGTGTGCATCTCGGTTGCCGGAGCGGTGCAGCGGCGGAGGGGTGGAGCAGCAGGAGCAGGAGGGTGGGTCGGGTCGGGTTGGGTGGGTAGCTCTATCACAATACGAACTGGTGGAGGGAGAGAGAGGAGGCTTGGTGCGGGGGGGCTGGTTTCCACCTTTCACAGTAGACTTGTCGGGATATAGGAAACACGATCCCTGCCGCTTCCAGTGTTTCTTTTCAGTTCATATCCGCAGCGTCGAAGGCTCCCGTTGCTGCCCCCAAAAAGCAGCCAGTCTCTCTCTGTGTGAGCGTGTCTCTCCCTCGCTCTCTGTCTCTCTCTCTGACGGCGGTGTTGTTGCCGTGTATTCAAGGGCTGGGCTCTCTCTCTCTGCCTTTTCCTCCTCCGCCTCTCCCTGCTTGTGACCCCACCCTGCGTCCCCACCCCTCATCTCTCCGTCAGTCAGGAGCTGCGCAGCCCTGCAGAGGAGCGGAGCGGAGCGCAGCTACCGGGCGACCCGAGCACCGGCTGCAGGCGGGCGGGCGAGCAGGAGGAGCAGAGGAGCCGCAGCAGAACCGACCACTAATGTTGCATGGGGGAACATTTTTATTTCTTTTTAAATTGCACGCAAACCAGCTTTTCGCTCTGCGCGCATCCGTGCACAGCCATCTATTAATGCTCCATGTTGCAGCGGCTTATTGCTCGACGGTAGAACAGAAGCACCCATGTCACCTTACTGACGTCAGCCAGTAGGCTAATTGAGGACACTCAGGCTGGGTGGGGAGGGTGGGAGAGTATACATCCAGTAAGGCTTTGCAGCATTACATTTGATATGACAGCATGCACACCGCCAGCTCAGATATCTATATATATCTATATATATATGTAGATATATATTTATGAAGGGAAGGAAGCAAAGTGTGATGGCAGGCGTGGTGTTATAACCACACCCATTGTAATAAAGCAAGGTGTGGTGCATGGAAATGTTTTTTCTTCATCAGATATTTCACAACATGGAATAACCCAGTGGCGGCTGGTCAATAGAGGGCGCTAGGGCGCCGCCACAACAAATACAATACAATTAATAATAATAATAATAAACTATACAAATTAATACTTGTGTTGTTGAAAGATGGAATCACGACGTCTGTTTCTGTGACGGTGCTGATGATCACAGCTGGATCAGCTGTCAGTCGGCTTTAACAGCTGGAGAGACTTTTGATGAGTTTGTGTCTGTTCACATGATCACTGTAGTTAATAACGGTAACTAATACTACTAATAACTAATAAAGACGCACAGTGATCACCACTGTAGAGTCTCTCTCTGTAGTCTGTTAACAAACTGTCCTGTGTTCTGTTTATAAGCGCAGGATCCATTTCTGCCGGCGGAATGCGATCGTCTTATTCATGAATTATTTGCGTCTGTACGTTTAGAAATGCAGATTGTGACGTCGATATTAAATAACCCAGAATATGATTATTGTTTCCATTGATAAAACTCATCAAACCCGACAATCAGGAATGAACAGCCTCACGTGACTGAATGAAAAGTTATTGAGGGAAACACAAAAACACAAATCTTTCGAATAAATGGAGAAAGTTGTTTGTGGTCCTTTTGCTGTTCAGTCTACAATGAACATTTATTTAAACCAGATGTTGAATCATAAACGAATCAAACATAAACTAGAGTTTAATCTGTGATCCGTCTTCACTGTTTACATGTTGAACAAAACCTCATCAGTCCGATCGGCTGCAGCGTCCAATCACAGGACTGATGAACGGTGAGGGGGCGTGTCGGCCGTTAAAAGACTTCCTGGAAGTCTGTTCTCGTGGGTCCTCGCTCACGGCTCCTCAGAGATCCCTCCTCCCTCCTCCCTCCTCCCTCCTCCCTCCTCGCTCCTCAGAGCAGAAATAAGCGCTTTGGGACGGCCGTCAATATGGCGGCGCAGAACAACTTCCGGTTCGTGCGAGGATCGAGGAAATGACGAAATGACAATTAAGAGACTTGGGCAAAATCCCAATGTCCCCCCTTTACGGACTCACGGACTTTGAGGCGCGCTCCCGAGAAGTCCGTGAGGGTTTAGGGATGTCCCGCTGTCACGTCATCAAGTGTTTGAGGCTCTCGCAGACATGTTGAGCCCTTTATGAACCCTTTCCCTACGTCAGCGTACCATGCTGACTGAGCCTCAGGGAATTACCCACAAATCATTGCAATGTGACGTTAAACACGAGTAACCAGTGGACGCATGGAGGCGTAAAAACAAAAAAGGTAAACGAAGAGGACGGCTCACGTGTGTCCAGCCTGGAGTATTACATTTACTCAGAAACATTAAGGGTTAAAGATGGAACAAAAAATAAACATGAAATCAGAGAATATTTATTTATTTATTCATCAAATATTTGATTTTGTCATTGAAACCGTTTTGACAAAAACGAGTAAATAGATGACATGAAGTTACCTCTCATCTTGTGAGGAAAGAGTCTGGAAGACGTTCAAATCAGGGAGTACAAAGTATAAAATAAATACACACAATTATACAGCTTATGTTTTGTCGTTTTCATGGTAATATGTTGCAGCAACGTGCTGTCCCGTTCATATTCACACCATCTCAAGCCCTCACAGCCTCTCTCACACCCACTCACCGGGTGACGTCAGTAAGTCCTTGACGGTTCAGGGTCTGAGGGTTTAGGGGGGACATTGGGATTTGGCCTTGGAAATTCCTCGATTCCGGTTGAACTGGAAGCGATCGGAAGCTTGAACCGGAAGTTGGAAATTACTAGTTGGAATATCCTCTTATCCGTGTGGATGACGTCATGCTAATAACTTATTCAGCTTTTTAAAACAACGGGGACAGATCCAGCACGGACAGTTAGGGAGGGAGAGACATGAAGCACCTGCTGAGACAATATAGTTATAAATATATAATTAATATGTGTGTGTGTGTGTGTGTTTTATATTATAGTGAATAGTATTATATATATTATTATATTATACTGAATTCTCTTTGAGGGAGACTAAAATAAGATGTCCTGACGTGTTTATCAAAGTGTTATTTTCTGCTTTTTTCATGTTGGAATAAAGGTTAAATATTTAACTGTACAGTAGTAATACATGTTTGATACCTTAATGTTTTTGCATTAAAGCATTCTGGCATGTTTGCTGACATTGATTGGATGTGGCTCAGCCCTACAGAGAACATGTTCCACCAGCTGCACTGGAATAATCCATGCAGCACAGTCTGATGTGATCGAGAGAGCAACATTTAGCCAAACACCTGGAAGAAACATCACACAGTCTGGTTACCATTTTAGTTTCTGCACTAACTACAATACACGTGCTTATATATATATATATATATATATATATATATATATATATATATATATATATATATATATATATATATATATATATATATATATATATATATATATATATATATATATATATATATATAAATATATATATATATTTATATATTTATATATTTATATATATATATATATATAAATATATTTATTCCTCAAGTGTAACCATGAAACATGTATTGTAGTTCGTTATTGTTCCTGTGGGAGGATGTTACTACATTTCCCATGATGCCACATGCCGGAAGTCCAGAAGTGGGAGCATAAAACGCGGAAGCATGCGAAGGTAAACAAACCTGTCAGTTAGCAACCTCATATTCCAGCAAATGTATCATAATTTGGGCATTTTTAATCGAAGTTGTTCGGTTCGAGGCATAATGTTACCAGTTAGCAACATGTACTGCTTATAGAACGTTATTTATCTCACCTCTGCACGCTATCTTTGTCCAGTTTGCCCCCGCTGGCCTCAATTTATCACACAAATGAAAGAAAGCACAGATCATTTGAACGCAGAACGTTGACAACAGAAGTACGTCAGCCACCTCTTCTCTCTGGTGGTGTTTGTAAACCTCCACCGAGGCAGGCAACACATACAGAGTACGTGCAAAGACACGTGTAACGTTTTCTTTGATATGTCTACGTTAATGTGACCGACCCCTCGATGGCAGCCTCTGTAGGAAACAGACCACACAGTGGTCCGAACCAGGACGAGAACAGCTCGCGCGGTCCGAACCAGGACATGTTAACGTTATCTGTAACTCGGTCGCCTCAGACAGAAGTCGAGGTGGGCGACATGGATACAGCTTTCCATTCCGTCGCATGTAATTAGGTGATATGTATATTGCTAATTGTCAATTATTTGTAGATTCAAATCCTGCTTATTGATGTGAAACATTGCCTTCAATGACCTACTGCCTACCTACTGCACCCAATGATATGAAAGCGTTAAAACGTGTAGAAAGTAGATTTAAACACTTTTATGTCTTATTACGTGACATAAACAATTGATTAAATGATTCGTCAAACAGCTAGTATCTTGATATTCATTAGTTGCTGCTCGTGTCATGTGACGTTTAGCTGTTTTTCTTATTTTAAACTAAATATCTTTGTGTCTTTGACTGTTAAACAGAATCAACCTGAAGCTTCTTTCACTATTTCTCTATTTTATAAACAAAACACTTCATGAATTGATCGAGAAAGTAGTCTGCAGATGAACCGGTAATGAAAATAATCGTGAGTGGCAGCCGTGATTCTTTTGTCCATCCCAAGACAGAAGTTGTGTTTAAACTGCGATTCACTTCTACAGAAGTCTTTTCTCTCAACTGTTGTATTTTTGCGACCTAAGACTCATTAACAGGTCAGCTGTGGTTCTGTACGCCTGGACTGTACGTGTCCACCAAAGGGCAGAATCCCTCTCTTGACGTTCGGTGGACGTGTCCTCGTCCTCTACTGTTGTCTCCCACTGAGAGAGTCTGACCCGATGTCTCCGTGTTGGTTCAGAGTGAGCCGGCGGTCCTGTGAGGACGGCCCGCTGCTGGAGGAGCAGGAGACGGAGGGCCAGCGGCAGCTGCACGGCCTCCTGCTGCAGCAGCTCCACACCGGCGTCGACATCGACCGGTGAGCAACCGTTAGGGGTCTGCATGGATTCACAGTCCAGAATAATTTAGCCCTGTATTAATCATTGTTCTTCCACCCAACAATTTAGCAATATTTTATGTTCTCTGTAATATTGTGACATTTTAATATTGTATTGGTGGAGGCTTCAAATAAGCCCAGTTGGCTTTTTGCCTCTTCCTGCACTGTGATATTCATGTATCTCTGTCATGTTTATTGTTTACTTTTGCAAAATAAACTAAACTTTGACACATGTTAGCTACAAAGATGTACCTCAGTACAATCCTTTGCTTCATGTTGTCTGTACATCGGCACCAATGTAGCGAAACGTTCTGAAGAAGAATCCTGCAGTGAAATGTGTGTTGATAGCCGATCTTGACGGTGTAAATACTGGTTGACCTCTCACCAGATGAGTTCACTGTGTGACAGTAAAGACAACAGCAAGCTGTGGAGCTGCGTGGTGAAAGTACGCAGTGCCTGCAGCTTTATTCCCACCGGAGCTCTCACTGCTATATGAAATACAAATCTCTTGTTACTGTGAGGTGCTTTGATAAAAGCGTCCATCACATGCTCGTTGCGTCCCACAGCGCAGCCTGGAGGACTTTCTTTCACACGAACCCCGGGGCTGCGTATTCTTACTCCTCCATGTTTCTATCTGTAGATTCCCGAGTGCAGAACAACATTTAGGATTTTGTCGGACGTTTAAAAAGTGTCTGCAGCTGCTTCTGGCAGAGCACAAAAAGTCGTAACTTTGAAGGGACTTCTGTCTTACAGATGTGTCGCCAAGAAGCAGTGCTTCGCCCCGTCGGCGCTCTATCGGCCGTTTGGGCAACAGGCGGCCGGAGTGAGAAGCCTCTCCGAGTTCCGGGCCCTGCAGGACGGGGAGAAGGACCAGGCCAGCTTGCGGGAGCTGGGTCTGACCGAAACAGAGATCCAGATGTGGCAGATCAGAGACGTACCGGCGGCACCGGAGAAGGTAAAACCTGCTGGAGGGACGGGAGGAGCTGGGCTCAAGTCCTGACCTGAAAACATCTGCTTTTGTAACGCTCCTTCAAACAACTGGATTTATTCAAGTTTCTCACCAGAAACTACATTTTACAAGTTTACATTTGAACACATCACGATAACATTATAATTTACCTTCGCCTAATACTCATTTTTACTGAATGGAGCTTGAACGCATCATCGTGCTGTATAGAAACCTTTATCCAACACACGACACCGTCTGAGCCCCGGCTTTGTGCCCACACAGCCCCACACCGGTGTGAGTGCAGCTCCAGGTGCGAAGCAGCAGCGCCTGCAGGTGATCAGAGACAAGATCGAAGCCCGGGCGGAGCTCCTGGCTCGCCCACAGCGCTTCGCCGCCAGCCGGCCGCTGTCACGCCGCGAGATGGAGATCGAACGAGCGCTTTTCCAGGGAACGGACCGCCTGGGCTTCCTCGCCGCGCTTTACCACAGAGGTACGGAGGGCCGTCCACTAAACCGTGTCCTATTTCTGTCATGACGAAAGCAGAGAGGGGGAATGATAACAGACCTGTCAGAAAGAGAGTGGTGGAGATGGCGTCATCCCAAGAACTCTTCAAAAATATCTCACCTTCAAACAATAAAAGAGAAAACAGAGACACATTAAGGGGCTCTTCACATGTTGTGTCTAAAAACACCAGTCGAGCCACTGCCACCCTCTTCTCTCAGGTGCTTGGGGCGGTGAGGATGAAGTTGCGGTGCTTTAGCAGGTCGCCTCGCTGACCAAACCAAACAAAGATAAATGGATTTCCAGCTCCGTCAATCCCTCACAGCAGCTCTCCTGCTCCGTTTGTCTGCGACAGTTCGTCTGACCTCTCGACGTCGTTTTGTTGTGGCGATGTCAGACGGAGAGGGTGAAGCGACTAAGATAGTCCTCGGGACAGATGGTAAAGCTCTGGGTAGCCCTGCACTGACATATGAACTTCTCCACGAATTGACTGTGAGTTACGGAGGAAAGAAAAGATATCTGCCGGCTGTGATTGGTTGTTCCTCGTCACATGACATGCGCTGTAACTATTTTGTATCTCAGCCCCTTGGGAGTTGTTAGAAACGGTTGGGAGTGCTTGGGCACCTCACTGGTGTCGCTCTCACTACTGAGCGTGCCTTCCGTGCGTCTACATTGACATCAATGTATTTTAGGTCGTAAAAGACGCGGATTGGGAACGCCCCCTTCAGCTCACATTTCAGTCGCTTCACGGATTTAAGAAAGTCAATCTAATTTTACCTTCCTAGAAACTGAGATCTAATCTATGTCTCAAATCAATCGTGTGATCTGGGAAAGATCAAAATAAATTAGAATGAGTAAAGTAGGAAAATGTGAAAAGAGGAGGATGAATAAAACGGTTCAAAACAAACCGCTCAGAGGAGAGAAGTGCAGTCAAACTGCCTGTGTTCTGTCCCATCAGTCCATGTCCGAAGATCTCATCTGTCGTTTTATTTTCTCTCACAGATGAAGATACCCAGGAGAGCCAGGAGGGGGCGTCGTCCTCTGATCCGATGGACTCTCTCTACAGAGACGTTCTCAGCAAGGAGAGAAAACCAGCTGCACAAACAACCGGAGCAGCACACCTGTCTACACACAGACTCACACCTGACCAATCACAGGGCTCGCAGACAGACGACCAAGCAGAAGAAGCCTCTGACCAGCAACCAGAAGTGCAGGGAGAAGGCTTGTCAGTACCGTCGGAGTCCATTTCAGAGCTCGCTCAAGACGGACCGGGGCCGCCACCGCCAGCTGCTCCGACACACGTTAATATACGCCAGCCAATCGGCAGTCTGCGTGGAGCGACCAGGGCGACGACACGGGGACCGCTGACTGTCAGAGGGGACATAGAGACCATCTCAGACGAAGACATCCTGAAGGACCGGGAACCTGAGGAGGGGGTCCGGAGCATCCCGAGGTTCAGAAACTACCAGCCGGGGAAACCCTCCAAGGTCTCAGCAGCAGCAGCATCTACAAGTGTTTGTTGCATCAGGACCAGACGGTCCTGATGCAGGAATATTAGTTCCCAGTCAAAAGCAGTCCGAAGATTCAAAAAGTCTTTAAATGTATGAAAGTGAGGATGCACTTCAATCTCAACGTGTTTATATTTAAATGTTAACTCCACTTCTACATGTCATCTATAAACAGTATTTCCATGAACGACACACACAACGTATAGTCACAAAATGTAGCATTAAAATTACAATGCACTGACTTTCACCATATGAATAACATCAGAGACGCAGTGCACACACACGCACACACACACACACGCACACACACACACACACACGCACACGCACACACACACACGCACACGCACACACACATCAGCAGTTTGAAACTCTAAAGTTACTTCAAGGAACTTTCATTTTGTGTGTATTTTGGCGTCCTCCTGTGAAGGGAAGCGGTAGTGTTTCCATGAGGACCACTGAAGACCTGCAGCTCCCTTTAGAAACCATCTCATCTTACAGCAGCAGGGTCTGACAGTCTGCCCCGCTCAGTCCTGGTTCTGGTTCTCCCGTGTCTCGCTTCCCTTTCGCAGGACCAGCAACACGTCCTGGGTCTCCAGCAGCGTAAAGAATAACTAGAAGCAGACCATCTTCTCTCTGATGATCTGTTTACTGATGGAGTTCTGATAGAGGATCAGGACTGAACTTGTTTTTCTCGTGCGTCTCCCTGTAGGTTCTGTGCGTGAAGAACCTGAGTGCACAGGCCTCAGCGGCCCAGCTGGTGGCGCTGTTCTCCAGGTTTGAGCGGGAGAACGGGCCGCCGGTGCTCTACCGCCTGCTGACCGGGAGGATGAGGGGTCAGGCCTTCATCACTCTGCCCGGTGAGGAACAGTCTGAGGGACGGACACACGGACCAACCACATGCACAAACAAACCACAGAGAGCTGGCTTCCTGTTTCCCATCATGCATCTGCCTCACATTACATCATCCGGTGTGTTTGTGTTTTCTTTGGCAGACGCTGAAACGGCCCAGGGAGCCCTGCAGTTGGTCCATGGATACCGGATGCTCGGGAAGCCTTTGGTGGTGGAGTTTGGCCGCGAGCGACGGGAAGAAGAGAAGCGGGAGGAGAAGCGGGAGGAGAAGCGGGAGGAGAAGCGAGAGGAGAAGAAATAAAACAAAAGAACAACACGGATGTGATTATGTATATTTATTTATATATTTCCTGGATAAAATCTGTTCATCTTTGCATTTTAATAAAATGTTTGTCATGAGCGTTGCAGTAATGTTTTATCTTTTATTCTTTTCTTATTTTGATAAAACATTATTTATGACAATAAAAACTCAAACAAATTACATTTAAAAAAACACAAAACTAAAGGCAATAAATAATAACTGAAGGTTTTGGTATTAATACCAATGCTCTTACTGGGACATGCTGTTTCACACTATTAAAATGTATATTTTAATTACATAAAGATAACATTTCCTCCGTCTTCTTCCAGGGAATTAAATATATATTTAATCTCCAGATTGGACATCATTAAATATTTGTTATTTATAAAATAAGATTAGGTGAGAAATCTACCATTTAATAATAATTCTATATCAAAATTAAAAGGTGTAATTCTTCCTTTGGACACTAGATGGAGCCATTCAGCCATCAGGTGAGTGTGCTGTTAAAACAGCAGCTAGAGGTTAAATAAAGACAGAACTCGCATAATCCCGCTGACGTGTCTTCATATTTCATTGTATCCTCACATTAATATCAGTAATGTACTCAGCGCTGAGCGGCGCGTAGTTCTCCTTTGTGTTTCTCAAGTAGCAAAAAGTTTCACTTTTTAAGACACAACCAGGACACGATAAGAAGAAACTCTTTGTTCTCGTTGTGTTGTAGCTTACTTGTTTCCTAACAGCCTAATACGATTATTGGTGCTATTTTACTCTCATGGAATTGAAGTTAAAATATTGGACAAACGTGATGAGGACAGATTTTTTGAATTGTGGCTGCAGCTTTTTGATTGCAGAGCATATTTGGAACATTTTGAGTTGACCGTCTTAGCACAACCAGGCCTCAACAATGAGGATGAGAGAAAATAATTAAGACTTTCTCCTAATTTATTGGTGAAATGTTCATTTCCATTGGCTTATTGATGCAACAACTTGTTTCTTAGTGAGCGCGATTCATCGTTTTTTGCACCAGTTTGCCTGAAGTGGCCTCTGCAGCAAACACGACATCTGTGCTCGTTTACTGTATGTTTGTCTTTCCCATAGTCTCAGTGTGTGTGTGTGTGTGTGTGTGTGTGTGTGTGTGTGTGTGTGTGTGTGTGTTACTTGTCCACTTATCTCTGGTGTTCTATCGGTCAACTGTGTGTTGGTTGAACCAGTTCAGTTCCTGACACCAGGACTCGGGTCTTCACTGGTGTGTGAATCTGCTCCCTAATCACGCACTTCTCCGGTTTTAGATCCGTCACTGAACTTTACTTTACGAGAACTTTAATGCAGAGTCACACAGTTCGGTGACTGTAAACTGACCCCAGTCCACATGTACGTCTTGGTCTCACGACTCACCCGCAAGTCAAACTGAAACTGCGTATTGATCGGACTGAACTGGTGTCTTTGTTTGTTTAAGTGTGTTTGTGTCCATCTTCTGTTTGCCTTCAGTTCAGGGTCGTGATCTTTTCCCCATTCTATCCGGTGATAACACCAATGAACCACTGAACGAGCCTTCGTGTGCCAGTTGTCGTCTGTTTCTACTTTAAACTTGTTGTTTAATCGTTTTATACAATACAGACGTTTTATACATCTTAACAGCATCTGTATTCAGAGAAATGTTGTGTTTCAGTGTGAATGCAGAATGTGCATGTGGTGCAGAAATGAGACGGATTCCTGGTTCTATTCTGAATTATGGGGCTCACTGTTTCATGCAGATGTCTACATGAATAATCATTCATGGTGTTCCATAAGGAGGGCAAACATTCAACAACATGACCATAACAAAGGTCATCGTTTACCGCCAAATAAAGAGCGAGGAACAGATTCATACATGTTTTAATCAGGTTTGTTTTCATGCTCTGTAAATACATCGATGATGAATCAGTCGAACATATAAATCAACTGAAGGAGGACGAAACAAAGAGAGCACAGCTGGCTCCACTGTGCCGTCCCTCTGATGAGAGCGATGCGTCGATATGCTGGAACTCATGTTGCACCATGACTGTGATAGCAGCTGCAGAGATCCTCCGACTGGTGGAACCAGTCATCTTCACACGAATGTGTATAAATATGCGTCCAGTGCAGAGAAGGAAAACTCCCCACTGCTGGTACAAACCTGCACACTCAGCAAACAGTAATCATATTTCAGCCTGAATATATCAAACTGTATGTCAACCCAAATGTTCACGCTAGTGATGATAAGGCACAATATTCATTCGTATGAAAACATATTGAACAAGTTTGTTTCTGAATTGTGATCAGGAAGAAAACGACGTTTAGATTTGGTTACATTTCTATTGTACTGTCTGTTTGCATCTGTGAGAAATATGTAGAACAGAGCAGAGGTGAGGACGAGTCAATGTTTCACAAGTCATCGGGAAGGTCCGGGTCAAGACAGACAGGTCCGGGTCAAGACAGACAGGTCCGGGTCAAGACAGACAAGTCCGGGTCAAGACAGACAAGTCCGGGTCAAGTCCCAAGTCAAGACAGACAGGTCCGGGTCAAGACAGACAGGTCCGGGTCAAGTCTCAAGTAAAGACAGACAGGTCCGGGTCAAGACAGACAAGTCCGGGTCAAGTCTCAAGTAAAGACAGACAGGTCCGGGTCAAGACAGACAAGTCCGGGTCAAGTCTCAAGTAAAGACAGACAGGTCCGGGTCAAGACAGACAGGTCCAGGTCAAGTCTCAAGTAAAGACAGACAGGTCTGGGTCAAGACAGACAAGTCCGGGTCAAGTCTCAAGTAAAGACAGACAGGTCCGGGTCAAGACAGACAGGTCCGGGTCAAGACAGACAAGTCCGGGTCAAGTCCCAAGTCAAGACAGACAGGTCCGGGTCAAGACAGACAGGTCCGGGTCAAGACAGACAAGTCCGGGTCAAGTCTCAAGTAAAGACAGACAGGTCCGGGTCAAGACAGACAGGTCCTGGTCAAGTCAAGACAGACAGGTCCGGGTCAAGTCTCAAGTAAAGACAGACAGGTCCGGGTCAAGTCTCAAGTAAAGACAGACAGGTCCGGGTCAAGTCCCAAGTCAAGACAGACAGGTCCGGGTCATTTCACTGAATTCAACAAAACTTTAGAAGAAGCTTCACCGTTGTGCCTCACAAAGGTTTCATATTTTAATATTACTTTCCACTTCCACTGAGTTCAATCTTTCCGTCGTGATCATAACTGCCAAATATTCTTACATTTTCAGAATTGTAACCCTTCAGAAAGATGACACTCTGTTTACAAAATTCCACTGTTGTTTGTATAAAAAAGACACAAAACTTGATGATGTATTATTATTCACAATGTGTCAACGATTAGCAACAACATTGATTTTGATGCATTTTCTTTAAATTAGCTTTTTGTGCAGGAAACCAGGAACCGTTGGGCAAACCAAGTTAAATCAGATTCTAGATTTTCAACGGGGACAGTGTCTGTATTTTGGCGACACATAAAAAACTACCATATGCATTTAAAATGATCAAAACAAAATAGAAATATAAAACTTAAAACTGTTCCTAGTGAGGCTCAAGGGTTAAAAAGGACACAGTGATAAGTCGACTCATTTGTACGTGTTTAATTTGTCCCGTTTGATTGAACACATGAATACATGTAAGTCGTCAGGCGTTTAAAGGTGTGATGGAGTGACGGTAACCTCAGACGTATCCTGTGATGTCATATCCTGCCGCGGCGGGCTTCTTGGCCCCCCCCTGGACTCCGTGTGCGGAGGACTGGGAGCTGTGACTGGTACTGCGGACCAGCGTCTGCCCCCTGCTGGCCGCGTTGGCGCCCCCTACCTGCAGGACGGGGTTGCGGTAGGTCTGCGAGGTCGTCCGTGCACCTGCGCCCGGCGCGCCGACGACTCCCGCCGGGTACGGGTATCCTCCGGCGTGCCGTCTGCCGCGGCCGCCGCCGTCCTGCGCCTCGCAGCACGACACGCACAGCATCCCCCCGCCCAGCATGGAGATGAGCGCCGAGGCCAGACCCACGTACAGACACTCGCCGAGCTCAAACTTCATGCTGGACGGCACGTTGGGTCGGTAGAAGGTGTCGACCACCTCGTGCGTGGTCCACGACACCGGGATGAGCGACAAGAAGCCCGCGGTGAGGAACAACCCCCCGCTGGCGCCGGCCACGCGGCTCTTTACCGCGCCGCCGCCCTCCAAGCAGAGCGTGCACTGCATCCCGAGGGCCGCCATGGCGATGGCGACTATAGACAGCACGAGGGAGATGACCATGAGGGCCCGAGAGGCCTGCAGGTCGGAGGACAGGGCCAGCATGGAGTTGTAGGTCTCGCACTGGAAGGCCCCCGTGCTCTGGTAGACGCACTCCATCCACAGGCCCCTCATGTTGGCCACCGCCGTGACGATGTTGGAGCCGATGTGGGCGGAGATCTGCCAGTACGGGAGCACGGTGGCCACCATCGTGCCCAGCATTCCCAGCAGGCCCAGGAAGAAGCCCATCAGCTCCAGAGCCGCGGACGCCATGGCGGCAACTGTGATGGAGAAGCCCCGCCCCCAAAAATCAATGTCACTGGCTGTATAAATATGACGGTGTTTTCTCCTGTTCTGACTCAAGTCGAGACATTTTAATTCCTCTCTGAATGTAAGCGTCTTAGAAGACGGTCATTAGCCGTAGCTTGCTGTGAGCTAACCCCAACAAACAACAGTTTTGTGTTTTGTTAGCGCGCTAACTTGTCGAGCAGGCTAATTAATTTTTGCTGCGATAAATAGCAAGCAGCCTAAAACGCTAACTTCAAGTAGATCTTTAACGTTAGATATGTGTTTACGGGATAACAGCTAGTTCGCTCGCTAACAAACATTTTCCGTTTTTTTAATATATCAATATGTTTTTTACCATTTTATTCATGAGATCTTGGATTCTTTTTATTTTGATAATATGTGATCGTCCTCCATACTTTATTTTATGAACAGAAACATCTCCGTCCGACTTGTAGCTCATCAGATAAATATAATATATAAGTTAG
>CM051703.1:23093070-23098070 GCA_028022725.1 Lycodopsis pacificus | reverse complement strand
TTCTACCCCGATTGTCTCAAAGCGGAGTATTTATACTCCGGAAACACCGGGGGAAGGTTTCAGCCCCCTGGTGCCTTCCTCCTGAGGCATGACGTGCGCATGGTCACCCCCCTTAAATGTGGACATTCATTGATGGATGTTATGGAACACGAGGACCTCTGCTGGTGCTCAGGACGTCGGCCACACCGTGCTCACTGGGTTCAGAACACTCAGACATGTATTCCTCATCGTATGGGTTCAACAGCTTACAGCCATACATGACAATACACCAACAACGACAGATACAAAACATAATACAGCGTTTTGGCCCAGCATCAGATGAACAACAGAGCATTCTCATGTATACGTACTCTTTTGCAGAACGTGCGCCCCGGTCCTTAAGGAACCCTCGTCCGTAAGGGCCGAGGAATGCGGACGCGGTCCACTACCTGTTACGAGGTGAACGCCAAAAGGCCAAAGGTCACCTTAACAGAAGCCTAAAAGGTAGAAAACAAAAAGTTACAAATGAAACTTGTGTGTGTGTGTGTGTGTGCGTGCGTGCGTGCGTGCGTGCGTGTGCGTGGTACAGAGCCCTGTGCCTCCAGTACATTTGAGTTGTTCTGTATTTGTGAGTCATTGTTCTGCTGAGCAGCAGTACGGTGCCTCCAGCACCTAATAACCAGACCGTCCGTCTAGAAGGAACCCACAACTTCCCAAACACTCCAACCCATCGAACAAGCAAAATCTATAATTACAACACGAAGCAAAGTGATTTCAGTAAAACCCTCGAATGATGAAAAACAAGCAAACTCCTTCATTACAGCATTCTTATGGAATATCTTGAATCCTTCATGACACAATGAACTACAATGATGAAGAACAATCAGCAAAATAGGAAAAACCTCTGAACCTGAAAGAAATGAGTTTTTAGGGGCTGATCACAGCGGGACGTTGTTCATATTTGTATTGTTCTGATTCTCTTTTAGATAAATGTTGCTCACGACAAGAAAGAGTCGTGTGAAGCACAAGGAGGCTGAAGTGAAGTCATGAAGCTCATTCTATGTTTTAAAGGACAAACAGCAAGAGGTTGTGAACATTGAGTATCGTTCTACAGAATGTAGCAGATAGAAGTCAGTGGTTCATGTTTGTTCTAATATCTCACACTAACATTGTTCCTGATAGTCTCTGCTTTCTGCTTGGACTCTGGTGAACCTGCTCTCAAGTCTACTTTCAATGAAGCTTCATGTCTGTGAGGTGCTTTTAAAGATTCACGTCTTCAGCAGGAACCTTCTTCTTCTTCTTCTTCCTCTTCTTCCTCTTCCTCTTCCTCAGCTGCAGGAACACCCAGCTTATACTGAACCAGCTCAGTGTTCTTCTGTCTGCACGGCATCTGCCCCCTGTTGGCCTGCAGAGACATGACAGCACAGTCCTGTCTTCAGTTCACTGAACACAGAGCGAGAGCTTCATCTCAGTGGCTGGTCTAAACAGCAGACGTGTGTCCGTACCTTACAGTAGACGTAAAGGCCAATGTTCAGCACCAGCAGAGCCAGCGGCAGGACGATGGCTTTGATGATCAGAGGAGTTGGATCTGAACAAACACATGGACAGTCATCACATCACACGACATCATGAGTCCAACAGCTGCCACTGACCCTGAAACCTACAATCACTGACACACATCAACACGTTAACCACCGTCTCAGCGTTTGGTGTCCAGGATGAGCCTGGTTCTCTGAGTGAGGTATCGGAGCACACCGCCCTGCTTGCGTCTGATTGGTGGAGGAACTACTCTTGAAGATGGAGAGTTGGGGGCTAAGGGGTGTTATGACTGATGTGGTGGCAGTGGAGCTTTGTGATTGGTCGCGTCAGAAGCTGCTTCAGTTCTCAGAACCAGAGTCATCCTGGTCACCAAACCTGCTCTGTGCTACAGTAGATTGTGATCTGTTCATAGACTGTGTTGAGGTTTGGTTACCATGTGACATGTGTCACACAATGACAGGAGTCACAGTCATTCCAGAAACAACAACATGGACTCTGTGGTCAGCTGATCTTCAGTCACTTTGGACCAATCATCTTCAAACCTGCATGTAAACAGTCAGCTTACCTAAGACAGTGATGGAGAGCCGACGGCTCTCAGAGGAGAAGCTATGATTAAAAACATGGAGGTGATAAACACAGCTGTAGCTTCCTTGGTGGGCGGGCCCTGCAGCAGAAAACAGGAAGTGGGCAGAGTGATTGACAGCTGGCTGGGTGTCGTTGTGTGCTGAGCTGGAGGAGGTGAAGGTGAGCTGGAAGGAGCCTCCTGGGTACTGTGGCTGGATGGAGCAGCTGATGGTGAAGATGGAGCGCCTGAGCACCGGAGCCCTCTGCTGCTGGGCCTCGGAGACCCCGTACATTGGGGAGGACACGGTGATGATTGGCTGAAGCAGCAGGTCTGTAAACACAGAGAGATGATGACAGTTCATGTTTACCCTCCGTTGAGCAAGATGGACCCTGAATAAGGACGTGATGTCACAGGTCTGACAGGCAGAGACAGGTGTGTCCTCCAGGTGGAGCTCAGCAGTCTCTGGAGGTTTGAAGCTTCCAGAAACCAGCCCACCTCTCCAGGGGCGGACTGGCCATCGGGGATACCGGGGATTCCCCCGGTAGGCCGACGGGGTTTGGGCCGGTCCAATACCGGACCACCTCCATCATTAACGGCCCTCGCTCTGAGATCGCCGACCAACTATATTCTATGCTTCACAGAAGACGTTAAATTGACTCTTACTTAATACTTAAAGTCAATAATCGCTGACTGAGATTTATACTAGTCCTCGCGATCTGTATTCACACTCATGGTTTCCATCTGTGAGCCGGCAGCAGCCCTACACACACACACACACACACACACACCCAGCATGCAATCTGCCCCAAAGAGGCGGGTCTATGAAGCAGTTTAGCCAATGATGCTTTAATGCTGATTAAAGATATAAATGAGTGACATACAATTTAGCCAATCAGCGTCCCCAAATAGATTCAGCTCTACTAGCCAACTAGTAGAAACGCGCAGCTGCGCGTTTCCGTCCGGACTCGTCTCTACAGGCGCGCACTGCTCCTCCAAGAGCCGTTTCAGAGGAGAACTGTGAGGAGAAACTGCACAATCACACAGCAGGAAAGGGAAGCAGTACATGCGAAGCTTCTCCACTAGCTGTACACCAGACAGGTTTGGCTAGCTGGATGACGTCATGCTAATAACTTATTTAGCTTTTTCAAACAACGGGGACGGATCCAGCACGGACAGTTAGTGAGTGAGAGACATGAAGCACCTGCTGAGACATGAGATATAGTTATAAATACATCATTATATATATATTTTTTTTTTTGTGCGTGTGTGTGTTTTATATTATAGTGAATATTATTATATGATATATATATATATATCATTATATGATATATATATATATATTATTATTATTATATTATACAGCATAGTATTATATGATTTATATATTATTATATTATACTGAATTCCCTGTGTGGGTGACACAAATAAGATGTTTGTCAAAGTGTTATTTACTGCTTTTTTCATGTTGGAATAAAAGTTAAATATTTAACTGCAAAGTAGTAATACATGTTTGATACCTCAATGGTTTTGCATTAAATCATTCTGGCATGTTTGCTGAAATTGATTGGATGTGGCTCAGCCCTACAGAGAACATGTTCCACCAGCTCCACTGCGTATAACCATCTGATACTAGCCCAGAGTTCAGCATATTCATCTCGCAAACTATGCCTACCTTGGAGTGTTACAATAGCGAGTATTATTTTATTCAATGTGTCCATCCGGCAAATTGGTGGATCCAAATGTTGTAAAAAAAATTAAAAAAAAGATATAATTTCTTTGTAATCATCCAAAATAATGTGAAGTGTATGGGTATTTTTCCAAGTAGGCCACTGACTGGTCGATACGTGCGATCCATTGAGTGGGCAACGCGCCGTGTATTGAGTGGGCCGGTCTGACAGTAAACTCCCGGGACACTTTTTCCCCCCAGTCCGCCCCTGCACCTCTCTACACTTCAGGGTGTCGTTGTCCTGGATAACTTCACAGTTCAGTCCAATAGAAACCCACTGACTGTCACTGTGACAGAGGAAGGAACATGCTGGAAACACTGCTGTCAGAGATGATGTCATAGATGATGTCACTGATGGGCTTACCTGAGCAGGTGAGATCCACGATGGAGGAAGAGGAACCTGATATTAAACACTCTCTCAGAGCAGATCCAGAGTGAACACAGGGAGGGTAGAGCCACCACACAGATCTCACTGAGGACTCCTCTCTCCCTCTGGTAGAAACAGCAGAGCCACAGTCCAGATCTCTGCAGGCAACAGCTGCTGTCTTCAGGGTCCAGTCAGAGTAACCTACTGGTCTCCAGTCTCCTTCATGTTTCACCTCCAGTGTTCCTGCACAGCGACTGGCTCCTCCCTCCAACCTGACAGGTTCTGAACAGAAACAAGAGAGTCGTCAGTAAAGAACAAAGTGAGTTTCAGTAGAACAGAGATGAACCAGATCAAAGCTGCAGCTCCTCTTCTACCTGAGCAGGTGAGTCCAACAGCTTTGCCAGGTGAGCAGGTGTTTCTATCTGAGCCTGAGCTTCTACAGTCCAGGAGAGCAGACTCATGGCCTCCACACTGGAACTCTTTGGTCCACATTGGAGCCTCCACTTCTCCATAGAGCGCCCCCTGGAGGCCTGAAGGAGCCCCACAGCCAAGCTCCCTACAGACCACCTCTGCACCCTGCTGGTCAAAGCCATCTTCACACACTGAGGACCACCACTGGTCAGACTGGTTAGACTGGTTGGACTGGTTAGACTGGTCAGACTGGTTAGACTGGTCAGACTGGTTAGACTGGTTAGACTGGTTAGACTTCACCTCCAGTCTGCCTGAGCACAGACTCGTCCCATCCACCAGCCTGACAGAGTCTGGAGAGATGATAGAAGATGAAAGAGAGAGAGACAAAACACATCAGACACTAAATAACATTG
>CM051703.1:23077844-23092870 GCA_028022725.1 Lycodopsis pacificus | reverse complement strand
TGAACGCACCTTGAGACAGAGGTTAGGACCGCCCACCTCATTAGCAGACACATCAATGAATAAGGTGAACAGAAATGTAGAAATAAATATATGATATGTATTTCTTTATGTCCTGTTTGATTATCAACTTTTATTTATTCATCTATACATTCATTTATTTATTTCCATTTTTATTTAAGCATTCATTTATTATTTTATTTATTTCTGTATTCAAACATTTATTTCAGCATTTATTTATGTATTCCTGTATGTATTCATACATTCATTAATGCATTCATTCATTCATACCGTAGGCATGTTCTGTCCTCCATAGCACGTGAGCTGTTGGTCTAACTGCTGATTATGAGGTCGAGGACGAAGATCCAATTCCAACGTTGAAACCAACGTGGTCACAAAGTCCTGAAAGAGCTGAAGTTTGATCAGCTAAGAAAACTCCATCAGCTGATGAAGACGGTGAGGTGCTGTTGAAAGCTCCAGAACAAGCTGGGACCTTGAGTTGAGATGGTTTTGTGGAAGATAAAAGTCCTTCAGAAGAAAAGTCGCATTCATTTCTCAGCGTCTCCCACGAAACAGGAAGTAACATCTTCACATGGAGCAGAGAAGAAGACGTGAAGGCTTTGGTTATGACTCACGGATTATGAGCAGAAACGTGTCTGTTAGATTCAGCTCATTCACAGCTTCACAGTTGATTCAATGTTCCGTTTCCTTTGAACAGAGATGACAGAGATACATTCATCTCAGTGGTCTTCATCACTTCATCTCTCTGTGTGGACTCATGGAAACTGATCACGTGCACATATCTGAACACAGATGTGCTCGTGTGAGTTTAAAGTGCTTCTAAAGACGCTCGGGTTTGGTTTTGGTTGTTAAAGGATCACATGTTGTCTGTTCCACGTCCAGAACCGATCCGACCGGACCCGAGTTCAACAACCCTTAAAGTACTGTGTTCAAGTAGTACTAGTACTACATGTATCTGTGCAGTATGTGTGTTTAGTTTGACGTATGTTGTTTTATTCACATTGTTTGATTAGTTCGGATATTTAGCACAAAAGTAATCAAAACACTTAAACAGGAATCAGCAAAGTTCTTCTGAAATAAGCAAAACACAATTATTAATGAGAATAATCTTTAATTGTAAAAATAAGCAAAATCCTTAATTACATAATATTGTAAATTCATGAAGTACAAAATAAGTAAAATCTGAATGAAAAAGGAAATTTCGTCAATTACAAAATCCAGTGAAAGGCTCATGATTTAAGGAAAATACTTTATTACATTTCTTTTTTAATTCCTTAAAATTAAGTAAATTTACGAAGAACAAAAAATTGTTGAATTCTTATGAAATGAGCAAAATCCTGAACTATGAAAAAATGTAAATACCTTGATTGCAACATGAATGAAGCACAACAACAACAATAAAATCCTTAATTATAGCATTCTTATGAAATATCAAAAATCCTTCATTACACAATGATTAAGAACAACAATGAGCAAAATAGTAAAAACGTCTGAATCTGAAATCAATGAGTTGTTCGGGGCTGATCACAGCGGGACGTTGTTCATATTTGTATCATGACCTGGTGGACTTACTGCCCCAACTACTGCTACCTCTACTTCTACCCCGATTGTCTCAAAGCGGAGTATTTATACTCCGGAAACACCGGGGGAAGGTTTCAGCCCCCTGGTGCCTTCCTCCTGAGGCATGACGTGCGCATGGTCACCCCCCTTAAATGTGGACATTCATTGATGGATGTTATGGAACACGAGGACCTCTGCTGGTGCTCAGGACGTCGGCCACACCGTGCTCACTGGGTTCAGAACACTCAGACATGTATTCCTCATCGTATGGGTTCAACAGCTTACAGCCATACATGACAATACACCAACAACGACAGATACAAAACATAATACAGCGTTTTGGCCCAGCATCAGATGAACAACAGAGCATTCTCATGTATACGTACTCTTTTGCAGAACGTGCGCCCCGGTCCTTAAGGAACCCTCGTCCGTAAGGGCCGAGGAATGCGGACGCGGTCCACTACCTGTTACGAGGTGAACGCCAAAAGGCCAAAGGTCACCTTAACAGAAGCCTAAAAGGTAGAAAACAAAAAGTTACAAATGAAACTTGTGTGCGTGCGTGCGTGCGTGCGTGCGTGCGTGCGTGCGTGCGTGCGTGCGTGCGTGCGTGTGCGTGGTACAGAGCCCTGTGCCTCCAGTACATTTGAGTTGTTCTGTATTTGTGAGTCATTGTTCTGCTGAGCAGCAGTACGGTGCCTCCAGCACCTAATAACCAGACCGTCCGTCTAGAAGGAACCCACAACTTCCCAAACACTCCAACCCATCGAACAAGCAAAATCTATAATTACAACACGAAGCAAAGTGATTTCAGTAAAACCCTCTCATGATGAAAAACAAGCAAACTCCTTCATTACAGCATTCTTATGGAATATCTTGAATCCTTCATGACACAATGAACTACAATGATGAAGAACAATCAGCAAAATAGGAAAAACCTCTGAACCTGAAAGAAATGAGTTTTTAGGGGCTGATCACAGCGGGACGTTGTTCATATTTGTATTGTTCTGATTCTCTTTTAGATAAATGTTGCTCACGACAAGAAAGAGTCGTGTGAAGCACAAGGAGGCTGAAGTGAAGTCATGAAGCTCATTCTATGTTTTAAAGGACAAACAGCAAGAGGTTGTGAACATTGAGTATCGTTCTACAGAATGTAGCAGATAGAAGTCAGTGGTTCATGTTTGTTCTAATATCTCACACTAACATTGTTCCTGATAGTCTCTGCTTTCTGCTTGGACTCTGGTGAACCTGCTCTCAAGTCTACTTTCAATGAAGCTTCATGTCTGTGAGGTGCTTTTAAAGATTCACGTCTTCAGCAGGAACCTTCTTCTTCTTCTTCCTCTTCCTCTTCCTCTTCCTCTTCCTCAGCTGCAGGAACACCCAGCTTATACTGAACCAGCTCAGTGTTCTTCTGTCTGCACGGCATCTGCCCCCTGTTGGCCTGCAGAGACATGACAGCACAGTCCTGTCTTCAGTTCACTGAACACAGAGCGAGAGCTTCATCTCAGTGGCTGGTCTAAACAGCAGACGTGTGTCCGTACCTTACAGTAGACGTAAAGGCCAATGTTCAGCACAAGCAGAGCCAGCGGCAGGACGATGGCTTTGATGATCAGAGGAGTTGGATCTGAACAAACACATGGACAGTCATCACATCACACGACATCATGAGTCCAACAGCTGCCACTGACCCTGAAACCTACAATCACTGACACACATCAACACGTTAACCACCGTCTCAGCGTTTGGTGTCCAGGATGAGCCTGGTTCTCTGAGTGAGGTATCGGAGCACACCGCCCTGCTTGCGTCTGATTGGTGGAGGAACTACTCTTGAAGATGGAGAGTTGGGGGCTAAGGGGTGTTATGACTGATGTGGTGGCAGTGGAGCTTTGTGATTGGTCGCGTCAGAAGCTGCTTCAGTTCTCAGAACCAGAGTCATCCTGGTCACCAAACCTGCTCTGTGCTACAGTAGATTGTGATCTGTTCATAGACTGTGTTGAGGTTTGGTTACCATGTGACATGTGTCACACAATGACAGGAGTCACAGTCATTCCAGAAACAACAACATGGACTCTGTGGTCAGCTGATCTTCAGTCACTTTGGACCAATCATCTTCAAACCTGCATGTAAACAGTCAGCTTACCTAAGACAGTGATGGAGAGCCGACGGCTCTCAGAGGAGAAGCTATGATTAAAAACATGGAGGTGATAAACACAGCTGTAGCTTCCTTGGTGGGCGGGCCCTGCAGCAGAAAACAGGAAGTGGGCAGAGTGATTGACAGCTGGCTGGGTGTCGTTGTGTGCTGAGCTGGAGGAGGTGAAGGTGAGCTGGAAGGAGCCTCCTGGGTACTGTGGCTGGATGGAGCAGCTGATGGTGAAGATGGAGCGCCTGAGCACCGGAGCCCTCTGCTGCTGGGCCTCGGAGACCCCGTACATTGGGGAGGACACGGTGATGATTGGCTGAAGCAGCAGGTCTGTAAACACAGAGAGATGATGACAGTTCATGTTTACCCTCCGTTGAGCAAGATGGACCCTGAATAAGGACGTGATGTCACAGGTCTGACAGGCAGAGACAGGTGTGTCCTCCAGGTGGAGCTCAGCAGTCTCTGGAGGTTTGAAGCTTCCAGAAACCAGCCCACCTCTCCAGGGGCGGACTGGCCATCGGGGATACCGGGGATTCCCCCGGTAGGCCGACGGGGTTTGGGCCGGTCCAATACCGGACCACCTCCATCATTAACGGCCCTCGCTCTGAGATCGCCGACCAACTATATTCTATGCTTCACAGAAGACGTTAAATTGACTCTTACTTAATACTTAAAGTCAATAATCGCTGACTGAGATTTATACTAGTCCTCGCGATCTGTATTCACACTCATGGTTTCCATCTGTGAGCCGGCAGCAGCCCTACACACACACACACACACACACACACACACACACACACACACCCAGCATGCAATCTGCCCCAAAGAGGCGGGTCTATGAAGCAGTTTAGCCAACGATGCTTTAATGCTGATTAAAGATATAAATGAGTGACATACAATTTAGCCAATCAGCGTCCTCAAATAGATTCAGCTCTACTAGCCAACGAGTAGAAACGCGCAGCTGCGCGTTTCCGTCCGGACTCGTCTCTACAGGCGCGCACTGCTCCTCCAAGAGCCGTTTCAGAGGAGAACTGTGAGGAGAAACTGCACAATCACACAGCAGGAAAGGGAAGCAGTACATGCGAAGCTTCTCCACTAGCTGTACACCAGACAGGTTTGGCTAGCTGGATGACGTCATGCTAATAACTTATTTAGCTTTTTAAAACAACGGGGACGGATCCAGCACGGACAGTTAGGGAGTGAGAGACATGAAGCACCTGCTGAGACATGAGATATAGTTATAAATACATCATTATATATATATTTTTTTTTTTGTGCGTGTGTGTGTTTTATATTATAGTGAATATTATTATATGATATATATATATATATCATTATATGATATATATATATATATTATTATTATATTATACAGCATAGTATTATATGATTTATATATTATTATATTATACTGAATTCCCTGTGTGGGTGACACAAATAAGATGTTTGTCAAAGTGTTATTTACTGCTTTTTTCATGTTGGAATAAAA
The DNA here is from genome assembly GCA_028022725.1 of Lycodopsis pacificus. Classification (NCBI taxonomy): domain Eukaryota; kingdom Metazoa; phylum Chordata; class Actinopteri; order Perciformes; family Zoarcidae; genus Lycodopsis; species Lycodopsis pacificus. Next base: position 23,087,666 of record CM051703.1, on the reverse strand, counting down.
GTTAAATATTTAACTGCAAAGTAGTAATACATGTTTGATACCTTAATGGTTTTGCATTAAATCATTCTGGCATGTTTGCTGAAATTGATTGGATGTGGCTCAGCCCTACAGAGAACATGTTCCACCAGCTCCACTGCGTATAACCATCTGATACTAGCCCAGAGTTCAGCATATTCATCTAGCAAACTATGCCTACCTTGGAGTGTTACAATAGCGAGTATTATTTTATTCAATGTGTCCATCCGGCAAATTGGTGGATCCAAATGTTGTAAAAAAAATTTAAAAAAAGATATAATTTCTTTGTAATCATCCAAAATAATGTGAAGTGTATGGGTATTTTTCCAAGTAGGCCACTGACTGGTCGATACGTGCGATCCATTGAGTGGGCAACGCGCCGTGTATTGAGTGGGCCGGTCTGACAGTAAACTCCCGGGACACTTTTTCCCCCCAGTCCACCCCTGCACCTCTCTACACTTCAGGGTGTCGTTGTCCTGGATAACTTCACAGTTCAGTCCAATAGAAACCCACTGACTGTCACTGTGACAGAGGAAGGAACATGCTGGAAACACTGCTGTCAGAGATGATGTCATAGATGATGTCACTGATGGGCTTACCTGAGCAGGTGAGATCCACGATGGAGGAAGAGGAATATGATGCTAAACACTCTCTCAGAGCAGATCCAGAGTAAACACAGTGAGGGTTGATCCTCCACACAGATCTCCCTGAGGACTCCTCTCTCTCTCTGATAGAAACAGCAGAGCCACAGTCCAGCTCTCTGCAGGCAACAGCTGCTGTCTTCAGGGTCCAGAAAGAGTAACGTACTGGTGTCCAGTCTCCTTCACGTTTCACCTCCAGTGTTCCTGCACAGCGACTGGCTCCTCCCTCCAACCTGACAGGTTCTGAACAGAAACAAGAGAGTCGTCAGTAAAGAACAAAGTGAGTTTCAGTAGAACAGAGATGAACCAGATCAAAGCTGCAGCTCCTCTTCTACCTGAGCAGGTGAGTCCAACAGCTTTGCCAGGTGAGCAGGTGTTTCTATCTGAGCCTGAGCTTCTACAGTCCAGGAGAGCAGACTCATGGCCTCCACACTGGAACTCTTTGGTCCACATTGGAGCCTCCACTTCTCCATAGAGCGCCCCCTGGAGGCCTGAAGGAGCCCCACAGCCAAGCTCCCTACAGACCACCTCTGCACCCTGCTGGTCAAAGCCATCTTCACACACCGAGGACCACCACTGGTCAGACTGGTTAGACTGGTTGGACTGGTTAGACTGGTCAGACTGGTTGGACTGGTTGGACTGGTTAGACTGGTCAGACTGGTCAGACTGGTTAGACTGGTTAGTCTGGTTAGACTGGTCAGACTGGTTAGACTGGTTGGTCTGGTTAGACTTCACCTCCAGTCTGCCTGAGCACAGACTCGTCCCATCCACCAGCCTGACAGAGTCTGGAGAGATGATAGAAGATGAAAGACAGAGAGACAAAACACATCAGACACTAAATAACATTGTGAGAAGATCTGTGACCCAGAATATAAACGTGTTGATAAAATGATCCCTAACATCTCAGAGAGATGGAGCTGGACTCTCTCCTTCAGGAGTGTCCAGGCTGAAGGCCGGTGTGGAGGTACTGACGAGCCCCCGGCTGAGCTGAGCTGCTCTAAGTTGTGTCCAGTAGGTCGTTGGTGGCTGTTCTGGTGGAAACCAAAGCAGCTGCTGGTGGAAACCAGTGAATGAGAAAGCTGTGGAGCTGCAGGAGGAGTCCTTTCAGGCTGCTGGTCGGCCCAGAGGACTCCTGCAGCAGCAACATGGAGGTTCCACAGAGAAAGAGATCTTGGTGCATTCAGCACCTGCTTTACTGAGGCAGCAGCTCACCACACAAGTCTGCTGCCATTCTAGCTGCTGCATGTGTGTGTGTGTGTGCACCTGATACATTACTGTCAGAGATGATGTCACTGATGATGTCACTGATGGGCTTACCTGAGCAGGTGAGATCCACGATGGGGAAAGAAACTGATGATACACAATCCTTCAGAGCAGATCCAGAGTGAACACAGTCAGAGTTGATCCTCCACACAGGTCTCCATGAGGACTCATATCTCCGTCTGGTAGAAACAGCAGAGCCACAGTCCAGCTCTCTGCAGGCAACAGCTGCTGTCTTCAGGTCCCAGTCAGAGTCATCTACTGGTCTCCAGTCTCCTTCATGTTTCACCTCCAGTGTTCCTGCACAGCGACTGGCTCCTCCCACCAACCTGACAGCTTCTGAACAGAAACAAGAGAGTCGTCAGTAAAGACATTAATTTAATTAATAAATATAAACTAACACTTGAAGCTGATTCTGCTTCGCTGGTTCTTTGTTTCTCTTTTCTTCCTCTATTTACCTGTTGATGTGTGATCTCCTTCAGCCTGGAGTCCTGGAGAAATAGACACATATTTGTTGTTTTAAGTGAATATCATAGAAATGTATTTGCAGTTTTCATCAAAACCTTATTGTGATGTTGTTACATTTATATTCAGACAGTTGAACCTGCATTAAAAACAAGACTGTGTTCAGACGTCTCCATCTGTTTCAGCCAATCACAGAAGAGGAGATTAAAGGGTCATATTTCTTTGTGACAGTACGACAAACAAGACATTTATTATTTCTGAAATTGAAATGCTTATGAACAAGGGCTTCCCTCAGAAGGCAGAGCATCCTGAGGGGAGGGGCTAAAAACAGAGAAATGTCCAAAGTTAAGAAGACATGATAACAACATGTTATATTGATTATTATCAGCCAGCAAAAAGGGTTTAAAGGGTTCAGCCAATCAGAGGCAGCGAGTCATGACGCTCTCTCAGTACTCAGTGATCAATACATTGTGTTTCCTGTGAGTCCTTCACAATAAAAGCCCCCATAGTGATTGTCTTGTGTGTTATTGTGGAGCAGCAGTAAACGCTGAGTCAGCATCAGCAGCAGCTTCATGCTGCTCTGGTGCGTCTGTAGGAGAGTGAACAGGAAACAGTGAGGCTGCTATCAGACTACAAACAGCCTCACTGATCACATGCTGCATCGTTTCCTGTCTGTCAGTCATGAGTCTGAATCTATGGAGGACTCCACCACCACCACCATCAGCACTGCACACACACAACATGATGGATATACATTGACTGCATGAATATTAACGTACTACAAATATAATCAAGGACTTGTGATTTGATTAAATGTTGGATTTTAACTTGAATGTGTTCGTTGAGGAAACATCACGTTTCATAAACTAAGAGGAAACTTTTGATGTGTTGTTATTGTAACATGGAGGCTGGTACAGTTCATGCAGTCACTAATGAATCACTTCATTATTATTATTCACCAAGAATCAGTTATTGATTCTGAAACTTTTATATTTGATCGCAACAATACGACCTCACTCCATTGTCTTCATGTTCAGTGTGTGTGTGTGAGTGTGTGTGAGTGAGTGAGTGAGTGAGTGAGTGAGTGAGTGAGTGAGTGAGTGAGTGAGTGAGTGAGTGAGTGCGAGAGAGAGAGAGAGAGAGAGAGTGTGTGTGTGTGTGTGTGTGTGAGTGTGAGTGTGAGTGTGTGTGTGAGAGTGAGAGTGTGTGTGTGTGTGTGTGTCCAGGTGGAGCTCAGCAGTCTCTGGAGGTTTGAAGCTTCCAGAAACCAGCCCACCTCTCTACACTTCAGGGTGTCGTTGTCCTGGATAACTTCACAGTTCAGTCCAATAGAAACCCACTGACTGTCACTGTGACAGAGGAAGGAACATGCTGGAAACACTGCTGTCAGAGATGATGTCATAGATGATGTCACTGATGGGCTTACCTGAGCAGGTGAGATCCACGATGGAGGAAGAGGAATATGATGCTAAACAATCTCTCAGAGCAGATCCAGAGTGAACACAGGGAGAGTAGATCCTCCACACAGATCTCCCTGAGGACTCCTCTCTCTGTCTGGTAGAAACAGCAGAGCCACAGTCCAGAGCTCTGCAGGCAACAGCTGCTGTCTTCAGGGTCCAGTCATAGTAACCTACTGGTCTCCAGTCTCCTTCATGTTTCAGCTCCAGTGTTCCTGCACAGCGACTGGCTCCTCCCTCCAACCTGACAGGTTCTGAACAGAAACAAGAGAGTCGTCAGTAAAGAACAAAGTGAGTTTCAGTAGAACAGAGATGAACCAGATCAAAGCTGCAGCTCCTCTTCTACCTGAGCAGGTGAGTCCAACAGCTTTGCCAGGTGAGCAGGTGTTTCTATCTGAGCCTGAGCTTCTACAGTCCAGGAGAGCAGACTCATGGCCTCCACACTGGAACTCTTTGGTCCACATTGGAGCCTCCACTTCTCCATAGAGCGCCCCCTGGAGGCCTGAAGGAGCCCCACAGCCAAGCTCCCTACAGACCACCTCTGCACCCTGCTGGTCAAAGCCATCTTCACACACCGAGGACCACCACTGGTTAGTCTGGTTAGACTGGTTAGACTGGTTAGACTGGTCAGACTGGTCAGACTGGTTAGTCTGGTTAGACTGGTCAGACTGGTTAGACTGGTTAGACTGGTTAGACTGGTCAGACTGGTCAGACTTCACCTCCAGTCTGCCTGAGCACAGACTCGTCCCATCCACCAGCCTGACAGAGTCTGGAGAGATGATAGAAGATGAAAGAGAGAGAGACAAAACACAGTGTCAAGTCAAACAGGATCTTTCTTTCGTGTAAATAGAAGCGACACAAAGGACTGAAAAATACTATCAGTAAATAAAATAGCATGTACAGCAGTTAGTAAAGTGATTCATATTCTGACAATCTGAGTGTTCAGAAGAGAAACAGGGCGGAACCAATCTGCCTGGACCTGTAGATGAGCAGAGGCCCGATCCCAACCTCCACCCTCACGGACTCACAGACTCTGAGGCTCCGTAGAGTCCCTGAGGGTTCAGGACGGTCCCGCTGTCGGACCAGCCGGTGTTTGAGTCTCTCAGACACTTTGAGCCCTTCATCAACCCTTCCTGTCAGGCAGCATTAGATGCAGACTTTGCCTCAGGGAATTACCCACAAGTCATTGCAATGTGACGTTAAACACGAGGTCACCAGTGGACGAGCCGTAAACAAGGTTCAACAAAGAGGACGGCTCAGTGTGTTCAGCCTGGAGTATTACATGTCCTCAGAAACATGAAGGGTTCAAGATAGAACATGGAAACATGAAATCACAGGATATTTAGTGATATTCAACACGTTCAATATTTAATACATGTCAAATATTTGACTTCGTCATTGAAGAGAGAGAGAGAGAGAGAGAGAGAGAGAGAGAGAGACAGAGAGAGAGAGAGACAGAGAGAGAGAGACAGAGAGAGAGAGAGAGAGAGAGAGAGAGAGAGAGAGAGAGAGAGAGACAGAGAGAGAGAGACAGAGAGAGAGAGAGAGAGAGAGACAGAGAGAGAGAGACAGAGAGAGAGACAGAGAGAGAGAGACAGAGAGAGAGACAGAGAGAGAGAGACAGAGAGAGAGAGAGCGAGAGAGAGACAGAGAGAGAGAGACAGAGAGAGAGAGAGAGAGAGAGAGAGAGAGAGAGAGAGACAGAGAGAGAGAGAGAGACAGAGAGAGAGAGAGAGACAGAGAGAGAGAGAGAGAGAGAGAGAGAGAGAGAGAGAGAGAGAGAGAGAGAGAGAGAGAGAGAGCGAGACAGAGAGAGAGAGAGAGAGAGAGAGAGAGAGACAGAGAGAGAGAGAGAGAGAGAGCGAGACAGAGAGAGAGACAGAGAGAGAGAGAGAGAGAGAGACAGAGAGAGAGAGAGAGAGAGAGAGAGACAGAGAGAGAGAGACAGAGAGAGAGAGAGAGAGCGAGAGACAGATTTTTGATTTTTCAAAAGCACTTTATTCATATTTATCAATTTTTACAGTTAAAGTGCAAATGCATTAAAATCACCGATTGCTCCTTTAAAACCCCCACATACCCCATCAAGTAAAACCTTGCGCAAACACCAGCTTATCCTTAACAATGGAGCAAACAATATTTTTAAAACACCACCGTCGTTTAAAAGCGTCTAAATCTCCAATGTGTGCGTAAAACCTGAACTCTAGCCAGAGTCTGGCCCTGATATTACATCGCCAGACTGCCCCGGCCTCCTGCCCCTCCCGGTCTCCACTCTGGCCTTTCTACTCAAATAAATGGCCATTTTGGCTTCCCCCGAGAGATAGCTCAGGAGCTGCCACTTTTCCTTTTCTGTTGTTTTATAGGCAGCTCCCATGATAAAAACCCTTTCAGTAAAAACCATGTTAAAAAGACTAAAAACCGATGCTAAAAGAGAGAAGAAGCTCGCGAGCCTCTTACACTCAGTAAAAACATGGTAGATAGTCTCTCGGAGACCGCAGAAGGGGCAACAGCTCAAAACAGTGGGATTCAGAACCGAAATAAAAGCGTTGGAGGCGACAGCACCGTGTAAAATCCTCCACTGGAGGTCGGCAGTCCGTTTCTTCAGGGGAGGCTTGTATAAAATCCTCCACTGTGGCCCAGGCCCGCCTTGTCCCAGTCTGCATGACCACACAGTGGGGCGCCGGTTGCACAGTCCAGACCTGTTTGTGCTCTTGACACAATTAAAATACAGCGTCCTCTTGTCTGCCTTGTGCAATGTCAGAGTCTCCGGGCACGTCGTAGCGAGCAGGGGGCCGGTGAGTTCCCCTAGCCCCGGGCTCAGGGAGATATCAGGGAACGGGTCTGCAGGGTCCGGCTCAACTCCTCGGCTGTAGTCCATGAGGAGGCTCCTCTCCTTCCAGTTCAGCCTCTGCCTCCACAGCTCCAGGAGCCTCCTCGCCACCCGGACAGACTGCAGCCCCAGTAGAGAGCCCAGGGCCGGGGCATCGCCCAGCGTCGGCCCCACTGCATCCACCAGCTGCTGCAGGCACAGGGCTCGTGACCTCAGCAGCGCCCCCGTCAGGCCGGGGGTGACGCTGCTGCTGAAAAGGGCCCAAGACTTAAAAACACCCTGATAAAACGGAGGCAACCCACTTAACTTTAAAATACTAGAATCAATTAAAAACAGAGCAGTATCCAGCCCCAGGTTATTTGCACGCCTGAGGATGCAGCTGGCCACATCCCGCCACACTAAACCTTCCGGACTTGTGAGGTATTTCTGTACAAACTGGAGTCTAAAAGTGGCCGTCCGGCTGACTAGGTGGACGAGGCCCTGTCCCCCCTCCTCTCTGGCTAAAAACAGCACCCCCTGCGGCACCCAGTGTAGACCCCCCCAAAAAAAATCCACCATTTTCCTCTGTATGTCGGCTAAAAAGCCTGAGGGAGGGTCTAGGCAGGTTAGTCGGTGCCACAGTTGGGATGCTATGAGATTATTTAAAACCAGTACCCTACCTTTAAAAGACATCTGAGGGAGCAGCCACTTCCACCTGGAAAGTTTCCCCTCAATCTTTTCTGTGACGCCCTCCCAGTTCTTCTGGACTACGTTCTCTTGCCCAAGATATATCCCCAGGTATTTAAAACCGTCCTTCCTCCACACAAGGCTCTGGGGGAGAACCGGGAGGCCGCCACGCCATTCACCGACAGCGAGGGCCTCGCTTTTCCTCCAGTTCACCCTCGCTGCCGATGTCCTGCTAAAACCCCCCACAATGTTCGTGAAAAGGTCTGCATCCCTCTGGTCCTTAATAAAAACAACAATATCATCCGCATACGCAGATAAAACCATGTTCCTACTAAAACCAGGTACAACCAGCCCCTGCAAGCTAGAGCGTATCTTGATGAGGAGGGGCTCCAGGGAGAGTGCATAGAGCATCCCGGACAGGGCACAACCCTGCCGGACCCCTCTACCCACTCCTCTATCAGGGGTTCCTCCTCCCTGTACTCACTTGTATACAGGGAGGAGTAAAAGCCCACAGCTCGCCTCCGAATCTGGCTTGGTTCCACAACCGGCTGTCCCGTGTCTGCCAACAGTGAGTGGATCACCCTCCCCTGCCCACTCTTCCTCTCCAGGCCGAAGAAGAAACTAGAGGGAGTATCCATCTCCGTGATGCTCTGGAATCGGGACCTGACCAGTGCACCCTGAACTTTAACGTCCAACAGGTCGGCCAGAGCCATCTTTTTTCCTTTGAGGACTTCAATATGTCCTCGACCTCCTGTGGACTCACTTAAACTTTCTAGGTCCACTATATCAGTCTCCAGGTCCTTCATAGATCGGGTGATGTCTCGGGTGATGTTGAAAGTGTGCTGCTGGCAAAGGAGCCTAATCTCAACCTTACCACGGTCCCACCACTGCCTAAGACTGTTAAAATCACTCTTCCTCAGCCTAAAAACACCCCAGAAATAACTAAGGGCCTCTCTAAAATTCTTATCAAAGGTTAAAACTGAATTAAAATGCCAATACGCACTTCTGGGTAAAACATTCCAAATAAAAACATTACATAAAAGCAAAGAATGGTCAGTAAAACTGGCGGGAACAATGCTGCACATTTTAAAAATATTAAAATGTAACCTGGCTGAGGAGATCCTACCCTCTCTAAAATGGGACCATGTGTACTGTCGGCAGTCAGGGTGCATCCTCCTCCACACGTCCACCAGGCCATGAGAGTGGACCAGCTGCCTCAGGACCTGCTGGGAAACTGGATGTGGCTCTGTGTGGTTACGGTCTTTACGATCGTCCACCGTACAGTTAAAATCCCCACCCAAGAATAAAAAATCCTCCGAGGCACAGCCACTTAAAACATCATGAACTTTTTGTAAAAACAGCTTCCTCTCTGCACCGGTTGCCGGAGCATACACATTGATAAAAACCACTGTAAAAAGGTCGAACCGTGCTTTAACTGAAAACAACCTCCCCTCGATGATGTGTTTGACCTCCAGTGAATTCGGGGTAAAAGACCTGGAGAAGAGGAAGCCCACTCCTGCACTGAGGTTGGTGTTGTGACTCAGGAGGACTTCCCCTTCCCACTCCCTCCTCCAATCGGCCTCGTTGGTGCTGTCGCTGTGAGTCTCCTGTAGGAAGAGAACATCTATACGTTTCATTTGACTAAATTCATAGATAGATGTTCTCTTCCTCACATCCCTGGCTCCATTAACATTTAAACTCCCAACTCTAAAAGTGCTCATTGCGAGTAAGAAAATTAAAACAGAAATAAAAACCAATAAATTAATTAAAACACACATTGGAGCTTTGTTCATTGCCCTCCTAACTTTGGGCACAAGCTTCCTCAACCTCCACCCCTCCTTGTCCGTGAGGCCGGACTCCTCCCTCCGGCTCATATGATGCCTGGCCGATGTGTGAAACAGATTTAGAGCTGGAAAAAAAATGTCTACCTGCACTCCCTTCCTGCCTTTCGTTCTTTGCAGGAAGGTCTTGATCTTTTCTGCAGTATATAACCGCTGCTGCTGGCTGCCACTGAGGCTGCCAGCCATCGCATCACTGCTATCTGATAATTCCCCATCGCTTCCGCTGCCCTCCGACTGCCTCGGCCCCAGCACCGCCTGCTGGTCCCCCCCCACCTTACTGGCCTTCGCCTTGCTGCCTGCACCTTCTGCTTCCTTCTTGAGGCAGCCTTTGGCTCCCCTGCTTCCTCCTCCTCCACCTGCTCCGCCCACCCGCCTATGCCTTCCTCTCCTGCTTCAGCTCCACCATCACCCTGCTCCGCCACTTCTACGGGCCCCTCACCAGCACCACCTCCACCAGCTTCCTTCCTTTCCCTCCCGTCCCCACCACCTCCCACCTTACCCAAAGTCTCCCCCCTACTACCCTGGGCACCATCACCCACACCACTCACACCATCACCACTCACACCATCACCACTCACACCATCACCCCCACTACTCACACTCACACCATCACCCACACCACCCACACCATCACCGCTCACACCATCACC
>CM051703.1:23030344-23067844 GCA_028022725.1 Lycodopsis pacificus | reverse complement strand
CGACAGTGTGGAAGTACTCTGTTCCAGTTAAAGTACGAATACGACAGTGTAGAAGTACTCTGTTACAGTTAAAGTACTAATACGACAGTGTAGAAGTACTCTGTTACAGTTAAAGTACTAATACGACAGTGTGGAAGTACTCTGTTACAGTTAAAGTACTAATACGACAGTGTGGAAGTACTCTGTTCCAGTTAAAGTACGAATACGACAGTGTAGAAGTACTCTGTTACAGTTAAAGTACTGATACGACAGTGTGGAAGTACTCTGTTACAGTTAAAGTACTAATACGACAGTGTGGAAGTACTCTGTTCCAGTTAAAGTACGAATACGACAGTGTAGAAGTACTCTGTTACAGTTAAAGTACTAATACGACAGTGTAGAAGTACTCTGTTACAGTTAAAGTACTAATACGACAGTGTGGAAGTACTCTGTTACAGTTAAAGTACTAATACGACAGTGTAGAAGTACTCTGTTACAGTTAAAGTACTAATACGACAGTGTGGAAGTACTCTGTTACAGTTAAAGTACTAATACGACAGTGAAGAAGTACTCTGTTACAGTTAAAGTACTAATACGACAGTGTAGAAGTACTCTGTCACAGTTAAAGTACTAATACGACAGTGTAGAAGTACTCTGTTACAGTTAAAGTACTAATACGACAGTGTGGAAGTACTCTGTTACAGTTAAAGTACTAATACGAGAGTGTGGAAGTACTCTGTTACAGTTAAAGTACTAATACGACAGTGTAGAAGTACTCTGTTACAGTTAAAGTACTAATACGACAGTGTGGAAGTACTCTGTTACAGTTAAAGTACTAATACGACAGTGTAGAAGTACTCTGTTACAGTTAAAGTACTAATACGAGAGTGTGGAAGTACTCTGTTACAGTTAAAGTACTAATACGAGAGTGTGGAAGTACTCTGTTACAGTTAAAGTACTAATACGGCAGTGTAGAAGTACTCTGTTACAGTAAAAGTACTAATACGACAGTGTGGAAGTACTCTGTTACAGTTAAAGTACTAATACTGTGAGTACTACCAGCAGTGTTTGCAGAGGTTCTGTCTCTCACAGCCTGATGACGACCCTCTCCAGAATAGAGGAGTCAACATTGTCTCTTAAAGCAACGGTACAACTCAGGCCTAAGTTATTCACAGAGTGGGGGGGCTTCATGCTCATAATAGTTATTCATGTAGAAGTACTCTGTTACAGTTAAAGTACTAATACGACAGTGAAGAAGTACTCTGTTACAGTTAAAGTACTAATATGCCAGTGAAGAAGTACTCTGTTACAGTTAAAGTACTAATACGACAGTGTAGAAGTACTCTTGTTACAGTTAAAGTACTAATACGACAGTGTAGAAGTACTCTTGTTACAGTTAAAGTACTAATACGCCAGTGAAGAAGTACTCTGTTACAGTTAAAGCACCAACACAAAGCTGTACTCTCTAAATCTGTGTACTGTACATAACATGACCAAAGTCACTAATAACAGTCTTTAGGCTGAACAGGGAACATGTATTAGTACATCACTTTGGTAGTATTTCTCTGCTGAGGCAGCGTGAGTGTAACTCTGAGCTGCTGTTTCTCGGATGAAGAGAAGGACTCGTGTTCTTCACCACAGCTGCTGAACTGCGGTTGTGTGAAACTGATTCTATCTGATTTCACAAGAAGCTGCTGACTGATTGCAGATTAAACTGTTTCCATGACGACTGAGCTGTTCCTGTCAGATGAATGCTGTCAGTGTCGTCTTCTTCTTCCTGATGGATGTGTTTTACTTCAGCTACTACTACTACTAGAACTACTACTACTACTACTACTACTACTGGAACTACTGCAGTCTGTGTGTGACTGTGTAGAAGTACTCTGTTACAGTTAAATTACTAACGCGACAGTGTAGAAGTACTCTGTTACAGTTAAAGTACTAATACGACAGTGTAGAAGTACTCTGTTACAGTTAAAGTACTAACGCGACAGTGTAGAAGTACTCTGTCACAGTAGAAGTACACTGTCACAGTTAAAGTACGAATACGACAGTGTAGAAGTACTCTGTTAAAGTACTAATACGACAGTGTAGAAGTACTCTGTTAAAGTACTCATACGACAGTGACGAAGTACTCTGTTAAAGTACTAATACGACAGTGTAGAAGTACTCTGTTACAGTTAAAGTACTAATACGACAGTGAAGTACTCTGTTACAGTTAAAGTACTAATACGACAGTGTAGAAGTACTCTGTTACAGTTAAAGTACTAATACGACAGTGAAGAAGTACTCTGTTACAGTTAAAGTACTAATACGACAGTGTGGAAGTACTCTGTTACAGTTAAAGTACTAATACGAGAGTGTGGAAGTACTCTGTTACAGTTAAAGTACTAATACGGCAGTGTAGAAGTACTCTGTTACAGTAAAAGTACTAATACGACAGTGTGGAAGTACTCTGTTACAGTTAAAGTACTAATACGACAGTGTGGAAGTACTCTGTTACAGTTAAAGTACTAATACTGTGAGTACTACCAGCAGTGTTTGCAGAGGTTCTGTCTCTCACAGCCTGATGACGACCCTCTCCAGAATAGAGGAGTCAACATTGTCTCTTAAAGCAACAGTACAACTCAGGCCTAAGTTATTCACAGAGTGGGGGGGGGGGGGCTTCATGCTTATAATAGTTATTCATGTAGAAGTACTCTGTTACAGTTAAAGTACTAATACGACAGTGTAGAAGTACTCTGTTACAGTTAAAGTACTAATACGACAGTGTAGAAGTACTCTTGTTACAGTTAAAGTACTAATACGCCAGTGAAGAAGTACTCTGTTACAGTTAAAGTACTAATACGACAGTGTAGAAGTACTCTGTTACAGTTAAAGTACTAACGCGACAGTGTAGAAGTACTCTGTTACAGTTAAAGTACTAACACGACAGTGTAGAAGTACTCTGTTACAGTTAAAGTACTAATACGACAGTGTAGAAGTACTCTGTTACAGTTAAAGTACTAACGCGACAGTGTAGAAGTACTCTGTTACAGTTAAAGTACTAACGCGACAGTGTAGAAGTACTCTGTCACAGTAGAAGTACACTGTCACAGTTAAAGTACGAATACGACAGTGTAGAAGTACTCTGTTAAAGTACTAATACGACAGTGACGAAGTACTCTGTGAAAGTACTAATACGACAGTGTAGAAGTACTCTGTTAAAGTACTAATACGACAGTGAAGAAGTACTCTGTTACAGTTAAAGTACTAATACGACAGTGAAGACGTACTCTGTTACAGTTAAAGTACTAATACGACAGTGAAGACGTACTCTGTTACAGTTAAAGTACTAATACGACAGTGTAGAAGTACTCTGTTACAGTTAAAGTACTAATACAACAGTGTAGAAGTACTCTGTTACAGTTAAAGTACTAATACGCCAGTGAAGTACTCTGTTACAGTTAAAGTACTTATACGACAGTGTAGAAGTACTCTGTTACAGTTCAAGTACTAATACGACAGTGTAGAAGTACTCTGTTACAGTTAAAGTACTAATACGACAGTGTAGAAGTACTCTGTTACAGTTAAATTACTAACGCGACAGTGTAGAAGTACTCTGTTACAGTTAAAGTACTAACACGACAGTGTAGAAGTACTCTGTTACAGTTAAAGTACTAATACGACAGTGTAGAAGTACTCTGTTACAGTTAAAGTACTAATACGACAGTGTAGAAGTACTCTGTTACTGTTAAAGTACTAATACGACAGTGTAGAAGTACTCTTGTTACAGTTAAAGTACTAATACGCCAGTGAAGAAGTACTCTGTTACAGTTAAAGCACCAACACAAAGCTGTACTCTCTAAATCTGTGTACTGTACATAACATGACCAAAGTCACTAATAACAGTCTTTAGGTTGAACAGGGAACATGTATTAGTACATCACTTTGGTAGTATTTCTCTGCTGAGGCAGCGTGAGTGTAACTCTGAGCTGCTGTTTCTCGGATGAAGAGAAGGACTCGTGTTCTTCACCACAGCTGCTGAACTGCGGTTGTGTGAAACTGATTCTATCTGATTTCACAAGAAGCTGCTGACTGATTGCAGATTAAACTGTTTCCATGACGACTGAGCTGTTCCTGTCAGATGAATGCTGTCAGTGTCGTCTTCTTCTTCCTGATGGATGTGTTTTACTTCAGCTACTACTACTACTACTGCTACTACTACTACTACTAGAACTACTGCAGTCTGTGTGTGACTGTGTAGAAGTACTCTGTTACAGTTAAAGTACTAATACGACAGTGTAGAAGTACTCTGTTACAGTTAAATGACTAACGCGACAGTGTAGAAGTACTCTGTTACAGTTAAAGTACTAATACGACAGTGTGGAAGTACTCTGTCACAGTTAAAGTACTAATACGACAGTGAAGAAGTACTCTGTTACAGTTAAATGACTAACGCGACAGTGTGGAAGTACTCTGTTACAGTTAAAGTACTAATACGAGAGTGTGGAAGTACTCTGTTACAGTTAAAGTACTAACGCGACAGTGTAGAAGTACTCTGTTACAGTTAAAGTACTAACGCGACAGTGTAGAAGTACTCTGTCACAGTAGAAGTACACTGTCACAGTTAAAGTACGAATACGACAGTGTAGAAGTACTCTGTTAAAGTACTAATACGACAGTGTAGAAGTACTCTGTTAAAGTACTAATACGACAGTGACGAAGTACTCTGTTAAAGTACTAATACGACAGTGTAGAAGTACTCTGTTACAGTTAAAGTACTAATACGACAGTGAAGAAGTACTCTGTTACAGTTAAAGTACTAATACGACAGTGTAGAAGTACTCTGTCACAGTCAAAGTACTAATACGACAGTGTGGAAGTACTCTGTCACAGTTAAAGTACTAATACGACAGTGTGGAAGTACTCTGTTACAGTTAAAGTACTGATACGACAGTGTGGAAGTACTCTCTCACAGTTAAAGTACTAATACGACAGTGTGGAAGTACTCTGTCACAGTTAAAGTACTAATACGACAGTGTGGAAGTACTCTGTCACAGTAACAGTACTCACTCTGCAGAGTGGAAGGCTTCAGAATAATCTTGTTTTCTAGTATTCTCATGATTGAAGCATTAAAGAGGACCTATGATCTCTTCTGCTTCCTCCCTGTCCTTTAGATCAGAGGTCTTCAACGTGTTTCAGGCCAAGGACCCCCAAACTGATGGAGATGGAGCAGGGACCCCCGACTATGTATATATAGTATAAAACAGTGTTTTATATTACACTGGGCCTAGTACCGTGTATAAACATACCTCTTTGTTGTGCGTTCAATGCGAAGCTGTTCAAATAGCACACGGCTTCATATATTCATGTTCTTATTTTAAACAGGTGCAGTGAGTGGGGGGGCCGTGCCGCTGCAGTTCATAAACACACCGTGTCAGCTGATACCGATGCCAACATCAACATTATCTGTTCATGCACGATGATCATCACACCAGCTGTTCAAACTGATGTTTTCATTTTCAACATAAATGTGGAAACCAAAAATGAGTGATGGCCTATTAGTGGCACTGCCATCATAAAGATCCCTGTTATCTTTCCCACAACACTGAACTGTTACAACAACGGACACATTCACGTTCAGAGAAACATTCATTACTTTCTTGACAAAAATTACATTTTTTTAAATGTCTTATCAACCAAACATGTGGCGGAGCCCTGCTGAAGACCTCTGCTTTAGAGTGTATATTATATATATGTTGATGTCTTTGTACATCACAAGGTTGTAAAGTGAATATTTAGGAGGTGTGAAGTGTGTTTTGGGTTAAAAAAGAGTTTGTCAAATTCTCCACTGTGATGAAAAAAAAAGTCCAGTTGTGAAATGAATAAATGTTGTTTACCTTTAACCAGTAACTTATACACTGATGTTTACACATCTGAACAAATCTCACACGTGTTCCTTTATTACAACGCACCAATTATTCAAACAGACCTTGTGCTTGCAAAGATGCACTCTTTTGAGTTTGGGTCTGCAATGTTCGAGCAGAGGCCTAAAAATAGGGCTCGGGCAGAAAAGGTTCAAAGAAAAACACGAAAACAGGAAGTGGTTTTTCAACTCTGCATCTTGAGATCTATTGATTATTTGAGACTTTGAGTTTTATTTGCACAATTTAAAAAGAAAAAGCTGAACACTCCTCTCTGGAGTGCAGCAGCGATTATAACCTCAACTATCTCGATTCTGATTCACTGGAGAAACAACTTTATGATACTTCAATGAAATGAATGAGAAAGATAAAGTACAGCGTGGTTCCTCTTCTTAGGATGTGGACAGAGAACGGGTGGATCAGTCATCACACTCACTGTCTCTCACATCATGCAAACACATGGTGCGTTCAGGGACCCCGGGGAAACTCGTCATTCAGCCGTTTAAACAGAGCGGAACCTGCAAGAGTCCTCTTCAGGATCACACAGTAAACTCTTCTTGTGTCAACATGGGCCGCACTACATCCTCATTGAAACAACATAGAGAAACAGACAGCAACATACAGACAAAACCGAAGCACAGCAAAAGAAAAGTGTACGACATTAAAGCAGAGCAGACATAACAGGTTTCAGCATGCGTCACGCAGAACAGCCCCCCCTACAGGACAAGCACATGTAACACTGAAGCACTTCACATACACAGCAAACAATGGAAAATAGCAACACTGATCAAGACAAATGCACATATCGGCAAAACAAGCAGGCAGCACAGACAGCACAGCAATGCTGCACACCTGATTGGCAACAAGCCATTTCTTTAAGTGACGCTTGAATGTTGGTACGTGTTTTAGTTCACAATGAGCACTGATGATGAATCAGCTCAACACTGAACAGTGAAGATGGAGGATTGACACTCAGAGTCTCACGAACATGGAAGATGTGTACAAACACTCACCAAGGAGCAGTTGTTATTTATTCTTTTGTGAATTTGCATCTTTTGCATTGAAAGGCTTGTTCACATATTTTGTAGAATGAAGTTTTGTTGAAGTGTTTGTGTGTCGCGGTCACCTCGAGTATTAATAATGTTGTCCTGTGTTGGAATTCTGTAAAAACATTATTCATATTTTTTATTCTCATGAATCTAATCTGCTGCATTTGTGAGTTCGCTGCAGAGAAAGAGTGGAAACATTGAATTATTCACGTTGGTCATCAGAACATAAATGACCTTGATCGTGTCCTAAAGCTCTGATTCTCTCCAGCATGTTGATGTGAACGTCTCATCTGGAAACAGATCCAATGCATCGACCTCCATCCAACTGAGCAGCGTGATGAAGGCGTCACACTCAGTGACTCACCAGTTGTCACTCTACTGTTAAACTGATGGACCCGTCATCATCTCTGAAGGTGATTGTGACTTTATCTGTTGTTGTGGGTCAACCCGAGGTTCTGCAGGAGTCGCTATCGACCCAACTGCACCACAAGAAATGAACATATTATATATAACAACAGGCTGTCATCACAGTGACGGCTGACGTCATATTTATTCAAACATTTATGATGAAAAGCAATAACTGTTTCCGCCCGGTCTCCAACCGGCGACCTTTCGGGCTTCTGGAAATAAAACTCCCGAAACCGTTTCCCATTCATTTTCAATGGTAGTGCGAAACCAGTACGGATGTAATATATATTTGGCCACCAGCAGCGCTGTGGAGTCGTTTTGCGAGTGAAAGACTTTCTGGATTTTCTGGAGCTCTTCGCTGTGTATTCGAAACCGGGTGGAAACACGTATTTTTTCCACTTCGGGATCATCTTTGAACCCTTTGTATCTCGGATGAAGAAAGACAGGGAACGGGACGAGCTTTTGGTTTGGTACCTGAACGCAACACTCTCAGAGTTTCTGTATCGAGCTGATTCTAGAATGTACAAAAACACAATGCCCCTAAAACATCATATATAAAACAAATGACCTGTACATTAAATATACAGTATACATATATACATACAGTAGATGGTGTATCCATAAACATATTTACAATGTAAGTGCTGAAACAATCATCATTATGTCAGGATTGCTGCTTCTCTGAATATCTGTTGGATTTGGAAAGAACTGAATAAAAAGGATTGTTGTTTGATACGCTGAATTAAAAGTATAAGTAAGTAAGTCAGTCCAGGTGATTTTTATTAATACAATCTAGATATTAACTATATACAGATGTTAGGAAAATATTGAGCCACAATACAAACAATCATATCATGAACATATTGTATTTATTCTAGTGCAATGAATGTATAGATTATAATACAATAACTGTATTTGTTTTAATGCAATAACTAACCGGGCGGAAACATATTTTGCTTTTCACCACAAATCCTCTTAATATTTGATTGAAGTCAACAAACTGAACTTCATGTTGAACTCTAATCCCGCCTGTTGAGAAATGATGACATCACAGATTTCAGTTCCCTAACTCGGCCCTTTCAAAATATATGAAGGTTTAAAGTTCAGCCTCATGGCATTAGCATCCACAGCAGCGAGGAACACAGCGACACTAAGTGACATCATTCTCTGTAGTAAGATAAGATCATCCTTTATTAGTTCTACGCCTCCAGAGAAGTTGCTCCTTCTCCATTTAAATCTCGCTCATTTTGCCGATTAGAATTTCCTCGCTCACGTCCTGCTGATGTCGCCGCCATCTCTCCAGCTTAGCTCGAGTCAGCCTCCAGCCATGTTGGGATGGTCTTCATAGCCGGGACCACACAGGCTCAGGTGGGGCTCGTCAGCTGCCGATCAACATCCTGAAAGACAGAACAGACAGCAACCGGGACACAGAGCCCGCGTGGAAGAGATACTGTCCACTATACTAACGAGGAGCATAAAGCATCGTGTGACCCGATCTAACGAATCACTGGGCTGACACGGAGTAGCTCATGAATATTAAGTAGGTGTTTTAAATTTTAAAAAGTATCGTTTGTAAAGCGCTGCTTCACTGTGATGAAAAAAAAGTCCAGTTTTGAAATAAAGAAATCCTGTTTACCTTTAAACCAGGGAGCCTCTAAAAATGTTACCTGGTTGATGTCTAAAGAGGTAAATATTGTACTTTTTACTACATCTCAGAAGTAAATAGTGTACTTTTTACAAAGACATTGTTTGCATCATACCTGAGCGACTGGCAGCCCAAAACAGCATTTTTATGGATTTTTTGTGGCCCTCCAACAAATATACAGCTTGAATATTTCAATTTAAAAAATGCTCACTTGTGCTCAGCCTGGAGTATTACATTTACACAGAAACGTTAAGGGTTAAAGATTAGACAAAAAATTTACTTGAAATCAGAGGATATTTATTCATTTATTTATTCATCAAATATTTGATTTTGTCATTGAAGCCGTTTTGACCGTTTTCATGGTAACGTGATAAAGTGCTGTCCCGTTCCTATTTATACCATTTCAAGCCCTCACAGTCTCTCACACTCAACCACTTACCAGGTGACGTCAGCAAGGCCTTGAGGGTTCAGGGTTTGAGGCTTCAGGGGGGACATTGTGATTGGGCCTAACACTCGTCGCATTGATGACGTCAGGTCAGGTCCTGTTCAGCGCGGAATTTAAAAACAACGTCACGCACTTCCTGTTTACGTTAGCCGGCTAGTTTTTAGCTCAGGCTAAAACAATTCTGCATGGTAACGTCAGACATGATGTAAATAAAGTATTTAAACTATTTATTTCATTTTGCGCACTTTTTGCTTTGTTCGACGCAAATAGTGACGCAATCAAACAGCAACCGCGGTGTTTCCACCGTTAGCCAGAAGTAACGGTAACTTAGTTAGCCAAGTAGCTAACGGCTATCCGAGATCGACAGATATTGACTGTAACTGCAGTAAGAGACGTCTACATTCACTCAGGTACCACTAATTAACCCGCGTATGTTTAAAAGCGTGTAGGACAGAAGCTAGTTTACGTTAGCCAACAAGCTAACATGAGATTCTGGTGACAGCAGCTACCGTCGCTCTCTGACAGCGAGCTTGATGACTTGATTTAGCGCTACCTGTCCATAATGGAGGACACCTCTTCTTGTTCTTCTACGGTCGCTGGTCTTTCTGGAGCGTCTTTCTTGCAGCGGCCGTTGGAGCGGTTGTCCTCCACACAGTCTCTGAACGTAAACACCGAGGACGAGGCGGCGGCTCCTGTCGCTGTCATCGCACTTCAGCGGTACTTATCCGAGCAAACCGACGAGCAGCAGCAGCTCGACAGCTACAGCTACGACGTGACGGTCACCGACGGAGTCTGGAGAGCCAAATGCTTCGTCCACCCGAGTTTAAATCACCTGGTGCACACTAACACCCTGCGGACCGGGGCCGACATCGACATCACGCAGTGCTCTTTCGTTTACAACGAGAGGATGCTGGGACACGGCTACATGTGCATCGAGAAGCTCCGGTGTGGTGCGGAGAGGTCCGCGCTCCTGTCCCGCGTGAAGGACGACGGTTCACTGCCCATGTTGGTCAAGCACGGCATGGAGAGGAGCGTGCTGCTGCAAAGCGACGTTCCTCTCCAGGTGAGCCGCAAACATTACCTGTCTCTGTGGAACAACGAAGACCCAGAGGGGGACATCTGGACCTCCGGGTCTCCCCCATCCGACACGGTGCTGGACGGTGAGACACTCCGATGACCCGTCTGTCCCACACGGATCTGTTCACATGGCTCACATTCACATTTGCTGCTTTGTCAGACCAATGTGTCCTATTGTGGCAATATTTGTTATGCACAAGACAATTTTGTGAATTGAACAAGTTGGATATGATGCATGGCTGCAACTAACAAGTTTTGTCCTCAATTTGTTGATCTATTTTTTTTATTTATCTCCTGGCAAACGCAACAAATTAGTGGAAATGCTCGTCACAGTTCCTGAGAACACAAAGTGATGTCATCAAACTGCTTGTTTTGTCTGACCAACAATCAAAACACCAAACTAATATATTTAAAAATGATTTAAAACAGAGAAAGGCAGCAAATCCTCAAATTTGTCTGCTGAAACTGAGTGTTTCCTACACAAGATGTAGTCTTACACCATAAAAACTATTTGCACTAAAGCTGGCACATTAGTCACTCTATTGCTTCTCCTTACAAAATGTATTGAAGATTTATTTTTGCATGACATTTTGCCTCTAAATTGCACAGCAAATCCTGACAATGTGTTGTCCTCAATGTCTTCTTTTTCAACAGTGTCCACGATTACTCTGCTGTGTAGTCTGGAGTCCTGCGTTAGAAACACATGGAAGCCTCTCCTCGTGAAGATACTACACAAATCTAGATTGCGCTATTTTGGGAAGTTTGGCCTCGAGATTGATTATCCTTTCCACGTGAGTTTGAACTTCCTAAGAATTTGGAGCGGCAGTAATGAGATGTGATCGGGATGTCACAGATCAGAGTGTGGTCTTACTTGTTTTCTCTGTCATATTCCAGACCTACTTTGAAGTGGCTGACCAGAGTGGGACAATGTCCCTCGTGCTCTGGAACGAACTCTGCCCAGACTTCTACCAGAGGCTGAGCGTCGGCACCGTGTTGTACATCCAAAACTACGTCCTGAAGCCGAGTTATTCAAACCGATCACACCCGCAAATGGACCACTACCGAATGAAGATGTTTTGCTCTGTAGGTATGTACAGATTGGTTTTGGGGGGTTTTGTATTAAAGGGCTGAACCACAGGCATACAATGTAATATCTCCATATGTATTTTTGTAAGAAATCGTCCTGAACGCTCGCAACCCTACTTCAGTCATCACCGTGGTCTCACCAAAGAGTGTGCTGCCTCAGTGGCGGTTGCCCGACGTTTCCTACCAATTCACCGCCAGGTAAAGAACAGGCATCGATCTAAAGTTTAACGTTTCATCATTATCTAACACCATGCACGCTGTGCCATTATTTACTGCTGTGGTTTATGCACAAAAGACAAACCGATTACAGTTTTGTTATAACAAAAGTGCTTCATGGTATGAATGTATCTTGCAGGTCAGAGTTGGAAAACCTTTCCAACAATGCTGCGTGTGATGTCATCGGTTTGGTGACGTTTGTTGGCCGTGTTGAAAGAGTCAAGAGTAAAGGGAACACGGGTAAAAAAAAAAAGTTCACTATCTATAAACTGGTAAGTAGTAGTTTTACAACTGAAGTAAAGCTGCTGATTTCCCTTTTTTATATTTGAATGTTCACCTTTTTCAGGTCCAGAAAAATACTGGACTTACCGCTGGATCCACGCGGTGGATGGAACGTCGGAGCATCCTCTTATCCTGGAGGTTTTTTCCTCTTCCCAGCCGGAAGTCTTCAGTCGTATATGCCCGAGTAAGTCAACGGTGTCGGCTCCTGTCCGACAGCTCTGCTGCCTGCACTCCATATTCTCCGCATTTCCACAAACCCTTCTCGATGCATCGTCTTCTCTGCGCAGTGACCTACCTGGTGTGCACTCAGATGAGGGTTTGTCCGGTGGAAGGCTCGTTGCCCTACCTCACCAGCAGCAACGAGTCCGAGATGTTCATCACAGGTGAGCACAGCTGCAGCAATAAAGTACCTGAGGACTCGCGCACGTGGTGTGGCGAGTGACGGCGTCGGTCGCTATGTCATCCGTCTCCACGACAGGCCACCACAAAGGGCAGCCGTATGTGAGCGACCCCAGAGTGAAAAGCTTCATCCAGTGGACCAAAACTCTGAAGGACAACGTCGTCCTCCAGAAGACCGCTGTCGGTGGCCATTACTGCTACCCTCGGCCCCCTGGGACATTCACACAGTCAATGGCGGACGTCTCGAGTGAGGAAAATAAACATAGAATGGTTTTATTCAACAACAACAAAAAATGTTTTTACAACATGGCCTCTATCTCAGAACACACCGATTGGGCCCCAGAATATTCTCTGTTAAATCAATTTAAAAAATGTATTTTTTATAATTTCAGGGCATGAAATGATGAAGTGCTCTTCAGTACTGAACCTTACTGTGATTCACTCTGTTCTCTTGTGGGAGGCAGGAATAAAATAGAATCTGGGTCAGCGTTTTCCTGCACTTCTTGCCAGCCCACTGTACAGTCCAGATAAATCATTTGCACCTGCGCTCTGCAGCTCACTTGCAGGGAGTTCATTCTTTCTGCATCTTTATTTGAAGTAGTAAAAGCTGTTCTTTCTTTTCATAAGACGACTATTAATTCATTAATAGACTACTTACTTATAGACATTGGTTTGGCCTGTAAGGTGGAGTCTAATGGACCACCTGTTTGTTGTTTTGAACGCTCTCTGCTCCGTCTGCAGCTCAAGCTCCTCTGGTTGCTGCGGCTGACTTGAAGAAGGAGTTGGAGACTCTGCAATATAGGGAACATAAAAAAGTTGCACTTCAAGGACAGATCGCGGCGGTGCGGTACATGAAAAACCCGAAGACCACAGAGTCTCGGGGAACACAAGAGAAAGAGGTAACGGCCGTCATTTCAAAGCGTTCTTCCCGAGAGTAGTGATGACCTTAAAAGCTGAAAAATAACTCGACTGATTCCATGCAGGTGCGAGATGTTTCTGCTGACGCTCACAACCATCCCTCAACAGCTGAGCAGACTGTGGCGGCCAGTTCAACATCTGCCTCTCCTGAGAATATCTCAGCAAGGAAAAGAAGAATTCAAACGAGGTACGATTTGACTCCTGACCAACAGATTTGTGAAGCAATAATTGTACTTTTTGTGGCTAGAAAGGAGCAAACGCATCAAGGAGAGTTTCTAATCCATAAAGGAAATATAAAATATAAATTTTTTATCCCTTTTTCCCCCCAGAAAAGCCACGCAGTCCTCTTTGAATCGTGTCAGCACGTCGGCGAAAAGGTACCGAAGATCCAGCTGGTAGTGTTCATCGGTAATCCAGTTTCAGGGTTCTGAGCTCATCTGTTTCTGCTCCTACAGGAGACATAAAGACACAGAAGAAGAGAGTGACCCTGGATCTGAGGAGGCTCAGGATGTGGAATGCCGCCAACAGCTGCACAATCTAAATCCAGGTGTGCTACAGGAGCCAGAGCTCCACCGCGGTGTACCTAACCTGTAACTGATACCGCGTTAACACATTTTGTGTCCATCAGACGCCGATGTACTGTCTTGGGAGAGCAGCAGTTGGCCGAAGCAACGACAAGAAGTGTCCGAACATCTGGTCCGAGGCGGTCTGTACCGGGACAGCGTGTCTCGGAGGTTCACGTTCGACGAAAAGACCGTCCTCCTGCGGCAAAGTAACCTTCAACCGACGCGGTGGATGGCGGAGCAGAACGCAGACGGCATTGCTCCTGTGGTGTGTCCGGGGTACTACCAAGTAACAATATTAGGTAATGTTTGATCCTAAGAAATACTCTGATCTGATCTTTGCTGTTTTAAACATCAAAACCAGTTTGCCAATCTGCTTTTTGTTTGAACTTCCCTGCCGTGGATGCTGCATATTTGCCGGTTGTGAGCTCAGACGAGCCCCGGGCTGTCGGTCTTCCTCAGGATCCCCACGGCAACACCATGCTGTCCTGCCTCTCGTCGGGCTTCCTCTGTCCGCTCGGCGACGCCGACAGCAACAGCGAATCAGCGCTTCCCGAGCCAGGTAGCAAACGCACACCGGTGGAAGAGGGAGAGGACCGAAACCTCGTTCGGTTCAGCCTTGACCTGAAGATCTTTTTTTTGATCACTAATACACAGCAGTGCATTTTCAGGAATCAACGTGACAGCCCAGATGTTTGTCTTGCAGAGGAGGTCTTGGCGACTGCCGTCGAGCTGGAGGACACGCACGTGGTGTGCGTGCTGGACCTTTGCAGTTTGGGTGGAGACGAGATGGAAGTCCTGGTCGACAAGGTGTACAGAGTGACAGAGGTTTCTCTCAATTAAGATCAGCAGCACACATTAATGAGGTCATTGAAATGTCATTTCGATCCAAAACCTTTGTGTAAGTACTCCGATTACCCGTTTACACATGTACAGTAAATGTCACATCATTCAATAAATGATGCTTTTGAAGAAAAGGAAGCTGTCAATGCAATCAATTCAAATGCTGAAGTACATGAAACTGCATATTTTATGAGCGTCAGAATTCTGTGTTTTTACGACACGCTGCAAGTTTGAACTCCTCGAAGCAGCAAATCGACTTGTTGTTTTGAGAAGCCGATGGATTCATTTATTTTTTTGGATGGCTGACATCAAATGAATCGGTGTGAAAGTGAAATCACAGGAAGGTGTGATGTGATCATATGGGCGGCCCTCTGCTGTGTGAGAGAAGTGTTGAAACCTCGTTGCACAATACTGTATAGAAGTACCGCTGCCAAACCCTTTTCATAGATTAACGCTGAAAAGATAAAAAGGCTTTTTGCATTAAGGACACTCAGTTGAGAAACAATCCAGTACATCAATCATTTTCTACATAAACAGTTTGCTCAGAATAACAATACATGTTTAAAATATTTATTTTCAAATATTTCACAATATCCAGGTCGATTTATAAATAATTCTATCTATATATATATATATATATATATATATATATATATATATATATATATATATATATATATATATATATATATATATATATATATATATATATATATATATATATATACCATAGTTAATATCAAGATATTTTAGAATGTAAACTTAATTAGTTAATTTATTTTAAAAACAATATTAACGATATTTTGAAAGCTTATGTTGATGGTGAATACGGAAAGAAAACGAGCCATACAGGTGACTGTGCAACACCGAAACAAAGCCTCTCCTCCTCTCATAAGACACTTCATTATCTATTACAAAATTACTTTAATTTTAAAGTAATTTAACATACATATATAACCTATGACATATAAAATAAACTATATATAGTTTAAGCTTCTTTTTTTTACATTCTATTGTACAATATATTCAATGTTTGTTTCTGCACTGAAGCTGCAGAGGTGGCTGTGCACCAGGTTCGTTTTGTTGGTGTCACACACAGAGCATCGATCGGACTCTCCACGCTTACATTTAACGTGTCGGTCACTGTTTTACAAAAATAAACAGAAAAAAGCACAAGTTACATGTGAATCACATGTCTTCAAAAGCAATGACACGCAATGAAAAAAAACCCCATGAAGAAGGAAAGCACTCTGAAAGTTGGTTTAAAAAAATAAATAAAATAAGGTGCTGCAAATACTGTTAGGAACTACAAGACAAACATTGCTGATGGGTTATTTACAATAACGCGTGTGAAGAAATACGCACTTGAAAATCTTCTCTGGCGTTCAAATGGAAAACAACCTCAAGGGGAAGTTTTACTGCGATTCACTGAAAGGTTGAACATATCTTTAGATTTCCTTCAGTGATTAGAATTAAAGTATAAAACATATCGAGTCATTTATGGCACCTCTGAGTTGTGGCTGAGCTGAACTGTTGCTCTACTAAATGTGGACGTATAGAAATACACACAGAGACTCAGACATCCCTCAACCGCCTAAAAACAGATGTCGATGATGAACAATTGCACTTTTTTTGTTGAAGTGTTTGTGTGTCGCGGTCACCTCGAGTATTAATAATGTTGTCCTGTGTTGGAATTCTGTAAAAACATTATTCATATTTTTTTATTCGCATAAATCTAATCTGCTGCATTTGTGAGTTCACTGCAGAGAAAGAGTGGAAACATTGAATTATTCACGTTTGTCATCAGAACATAAATGACCTTGATCGTGTAGAAGTCATCTTCATGACCAGAAGCCCTTCCAACATGAGGCGGTTCGATTCCCACCTTACCCAAACTAAACCTCCAGTCTTTAGTTCTGATGATTCGCTGCAGAATGTGTCCATAACACAAAACAATGATCGTTTATTAGTAACAGCGTTCATGCATCAACACAAAGTGCTTCACATCTAACAATCAAGATGGAATCATTTATTTTGAAGTAATTATGCAAATAAGATGCTGATCTCCAATATTATGCTCTAGTTTTATTGATATTAAGGCACAACAATAGATGTCTATTGTACAGATGTGTAAGCGTCCAGCTGAGCACATATAAATGTTTGAATAATTAATATTCTATGTATTACTACCCCTAAAGTAAAGACAGTCAGAGTGATGCTTTCAAGATGTTTTATTGAAAACAGCTGAATTTTAAAATGCACAAAAACAAAATGCCCCTAAAACATCATGTATGAAAGAAATGAACAGCAAATTAAATATACAGTATATACAGTAGATCAGGGGTCTCTAACTGGCGGACCGCGGTCCGGATCCGGACCCAGAACCTAAAATCGATATTTTCACACATATATTAGGCAGCGAGTTTGTACTTTAACCGGTAGGGTTGCACGGTGTATCAAGACTAAAAAGGCACCGCGGTACCTGTACGTTAAAAACGATACGATTTTGCATATTTTTAGTATCGATACTTTATTAAAACAGCGCGATCAGAGCGCACACGCTGCTCCGCTCCCTGGCATGCAAGGGGGCGGGGCTGCAAGGGGGCGGGGCTGCAAGGGGGCGGGGCTGCCCAGCGCTCACAGCAACAGGCAGCGCGCTCTCACAGAGTGATCACAGGGGAGACATGCACGAGCTTCTGCCGACCGTTCTCGGCTTCTTGGAAAACAAGATGGCAGAAGTATCCTGTGAAGTACTTTGGCTATATTGCAGACAGTGAAGGAAAGCCCACTGACCTGCAGAGACCCGTCTGCCAAACGTGTTTCAGACCAAGTGAGGAAACACGTCTAACACGCAAAGCACCTTTCAGACAGACACCCCGAACCTTCAAAGAGTTCAAAGAACGACGGGTCAGCACATGTGATTATAAACATGAACACCCCCAAGCTCACCATAGACAGCTAGCACGAGGAGCCTTAGCCTAGTTAACAACAAGCCTATGACCATGAGGTCACAATGCACACACACGTGCACTAAATGAAACAATTGATGCAAAATGGCTCCATGCTGGTGGAGCCTGAGGGTGGAGCTTCAGCTAATTATTTTTAGTTAAGGAAAAATAATTATTCCATGAATTAAGATAAAATATGAAGTGAAAATATCAAACTCACGATGCAAGTAAATGAAGAAATGAGGAAAATAGAAATGAGGAAATAGAAACAAGAGCAGGAAAATTGCGCTAATCAGAGAAGTTATCTCACATGACGTTCTCCAAAAAGAGAAACGTGTTCAGAGAGAATATAATTCATAAGCAGGAATGAACAGACTCTTCTCTGTTAATTCTTCCTACAGGCAGTGTGTCATATGTTCAGAAACCGTAACTATTGATAAAAGTGGCAAATGAAGCGCACTACGAGGCAAAGCACAACTCCTCTGAACAAACGTACCCACTCACATCTACATGAAGACAGAAAATAAACCTGCGAGCCCAAAATGATCAGAATCCTAACGCATGAGTTCACTGTCCAATGATGATGTTACAGAGAGGACAGAGCTGAAACAATGTTAATAACCACAGATAAAGCCCATGCTCACTGATTTATCTTTTTAGATGACAAAAATATTATATTGTTGCTTTTTGATTGACATCACTTCACACATGAATGAACTGAATTTAAAGCTGCAGGACAACTCGGTGAAATACATTTTTCTAAAATGAATTACTTTATTTTAAGATGCACATTCTTCAAAAGCTTTCTGTTACGTCAGTTATTCTTCAATCCAGCCATTATTGTACTTGAAATGAGAAGAACATTTATTTATGTATTATTTATAATCCATCCAGTTAAATTTGAAAACTGAGAATAATAATTTGTTAAAATATAATTGATGTGTACTTTCTTTATTTGATTTGACTACACAGAGACGTTGTTACTTCTTGAATATATATATATATATATATATATATATATATATATATATATATATGGCACTAAATAGCGCAGGTTAAATATTATTGTAATGTTTAGGACCTTTGCCTGAGGAGATTTTCTCAATCTGGACCTTTTGGAATTTTAGTTGAAGACCCCTGGAGTAGATGGTGAATCCTTAAACATATTTACAAGTGCAGAAACAATGGACGAGACCGGCGGAAACATAGTTTGCTTTTCACCACAAATCCTCTTAATATTTGAATGAAGTCAACGAACTGAACTTCATGTTGAACTCTCATCCCGCCTGTTGAGAAATGACGACATCGCAGATTTCAGTTCCCTAACTCAGCCCTTTCAAAATATATGAAGGTTTAAAGTTCAGCCTCATGGCATTAGCATCCACAGCAGCGAGGAACACAGCGACACTAAGTGACATCATTCTCTGTAGTAAGATAAGATCATCCTTTATTAGTTCTACGCCTCCAGAGAAGTTGCTCCTTCTCCATTTAAATCTCGCTCATTTTGCCGATTAGAATTTCCTCGCTCACGTCCTGCTGATGTCGCCGCCATCTCTCCAGCTTAGCTCGAGTCAGCCTCCAGCCATGTTGGGATGGTCTTCATAGCCGGGACCACACAGGCTCAGGTGGGGCTCGTCAGCTGCCGATCAACATCCTGAAAGACAGAACAGACAGCAACCGGGACACAGAGCCCGCGTGGAAGGGAGGGGTCGTCTCAATGCATGACCTCCATCTACTGGTCGAAAGCTGCTCAACATGCACCTTTATGGAGGACGAGAAACAGATGAATGAATGCATGAATAAATACAGGAATGAATAGATAAATGCATAAAGAAATGTATAAATACAGAAATGAATAAATAAATACAGAAATATTTAAATGCTGAAATAAAAAAATAATACCTAAACAGGACATGAATAAATAAATCTATTTCTACATTTCCGTATTCCTTCATTTATTTATGTCTGTATTTCTGTGTCCGTATGTTAGTGAGGTAGGCGGTCCGAACCTCATTCTTAAGCAGGATTGGTCAAGAAGGGGAGCAAGACAGAAGCAACCGATTCCTCGCAAATGCTCCCTGCAGACGCCATCAACAGACGATCTCGCAGCACTAACGGCGTCCACAGGCTGCAGCTGGCTGCAGCGCGAGGCCGCTGTGAGGCTGACCGCCTGCGAGTGCTTTGGGCCGGCGGAGGGGCTCACGGCAGCACCCGCTGCTCGTAGAGGACAGTAACTGCACAACGATACGTGCTTCACGTCAGAGTCTCCAAAACACCAGAGAAGTCTTCAATAACACCAGAAAAATCGCTAGATTTGCCGCTAGTCGCGTTTGACAAAGAAAGTCGCCGAGGGGATTTGGAAACTCGCCAGATTTAGCGAGAAAGTTGTTAATTTGGCAACACTGGGCTAGCCAACTTCAACGATCTTGCACATGTGCAAGGCAGCAGTAGCAGACCAGAAGCGTCACATCCTGTGACCAATCCTGCACTGAAAAAAAAGAGTTTTTGGCCCTGTAATTATTACCGCGATTATTTTTGTAAATTTTACAAGAAATTATCATTTCAGTGCTTTTACTTTAAAATATCACCTTTTACTTCATGTGTTACTTGGTATTTGTTTGTAATTATGTATCCTCATTTTTATAAGTAAATTGTAATCATTCACACCAAGTAATATCTACTAAACTACTGTATTGCATGCACTACCTGACACAACAAAGTAAAATGTACTTGGGTAATACGAGTAAAACCTGGCAACCTATAGCGCGTACTCGGGGTGACGTCAGAGGAGATTTCGCGCTCCTTTCTTCAATGAGACGACGGAACAGCAGAACCTGACGGCTGAGTTTCACCTGAGGAGAGGAACTTCATGGACGGGAGCCATTGGGGTAGGTTATATGTTTAATTAATGCTCTATGTTGCTGTTGAGCCTTCGGTCAAGTGTTTGAGTTGTGAATACGGAAGAGCAGCGAACTGGTCAGTTTAGCGTGCTAGCTAGTTAGGCTATCATGCTAGCTAACTCGGGGCAGCAGGCATGGCTCACGGCGCTACATTTTGTGGCTGTTTTTGGTCGCGACTTTATAGGGTTCTCTCCTGAAAAGTTGTTGGCCTGGGGACACGGTGCTCGACCGGCTGCGCTCCGTCGACGTGGGGGGAGGGGGGCTGAATTACTTCGGTTACGTGAAGCCCACTTCTGCCACACAGGTGCTTTGCTGTGCTGAGTCACGCACACAGCGCGCTTTCTCTCACATCCTCAACTGCAGCCGAGGTCGAATGAGGGAAATGTGACAAGACAGGGAGTCATAGCTGAGCAGTAACGAGCACACTTTGGTCCTGTGCTAAACGTAACAATATGTTGTCACTATCATATTCTGACATATTTGACAGTAACTTATAGTTCTGTCATCAGTTTTAAACTTGTCTCTTATGTCTCTGTCCAATGCGGTGTCCTTGATGATGAAGGCTGTGGGCAGGAAACAAGGTGCCAGTACTGTGTTGAGTTCGTGTCACATATCAACATGACCAGGCCTGCTGTGTAGCTCAGTATGAACGTTATGGTGACTTGTTTATGTGCTGTTTTTTTGTGTGGGGATAAAACATGCTATCGATATGAAGACTTAAGTCAAATTCAGATTTAATGTTGTGTGTTTATGTTTTAACATAATTCTCTATATATTTCACAGGATATTAAACGACGTTGACGCTCAGCAAGTTGACATCAGCAAGTTGACACAAGGTAAAATCAACTTAGTAGTGTTACAGTTTAACTTGACATATACATTTGAATTCTTAGAAAAACACCCTGATTCATTTTGAAGGCCGTAGTTTGTGTTGCTGCTCAATAGTACATTATACTGGTCGGACTACTGCATTAATTGTTTTAGCAAGGTACCTCATCTTGATCCATGTTTTTTATTGTCTTTTGTTTCAGATCAATGAGGAGTTCAGAAGAATAACCACAGTTCATCTGGAGCGAACCTTTTTGTCGAAATTCGACAATTGCACTACCAACTTTCTGGAGATACTTGGGACAAAGGGCGGAGTTGCAGGAACCAAAGACCCATGCTGGATTCACCCAGCCTGGTAAAGTTTAGATATCGTATATTAATATTATGTAAAATGATGTTGGGCTCATATACACTGAGAATAGATACATAATGACGCATTTGAACACATTCAATATTTTGTTAGTTTCCCCCACTATTGTCCTTTTTTGAGAACACATCAGACTCGAAGACATAAAAATGAACATTAGTCAATTTGAATTTCAAATGTCATTGAAGAGGACTATGCTCAACATGTCATGAAGATCCTTGTCATCCATGGAAATGCAACACAGAAAGGCTTCACTCCTGACAATGTGTTCGTCGTCAGAGGGAAAAGAGGTTCTTGATGACTGTCAAAGTGTGGCAAAGGCTTGCCTTCTGCTCATGGGCTTCATGTATCTAAGTGTTATCAAGCAATACCCATCGTTTCTAATGAAAAGTGTTTGTTAAACGACTAAGCGTTTGTGTCCTTCAATTTCTTATTGGCAGCACTGATTTAGAAATGTTTTGTCTGGCAATGCCAACCAGATTATATATGTTGGTATTGGTGTGTGTCGGTCAGCAGTGACCTCTTTCACAGTTCACAAGTAAAGCTGCTGCAGTTTAAAAGAAGATGTTTCATGTTTTGTAGAAGCCTTATGTTAAGACAATTTTAATAAATAACAGTAGCCCAGTTTAGAAAATGCAACAGTCATATTTGAATAGTTGTGTAGAGAAGTAGTAGATACAAGATATATTGTGTAAATATTACTTTATATTTCTCAACAGAAAAAGTAAAGAAAAGCTAGTTAAATATACATGAAACACCTAATTGATTTCTACTGGGGTTTTGTAATTAGATCCAAAGGTAGCCTGAGTAAAGATTACTATAAAAGGCTAAGTACATTTTATGTATAAGGGAGAAATTTGCAAGTAAAAGTTACTTGCATATTTTGGATAAAAAACAATTCTTACAAGTAAATAAACTTAACTTGAGAATTCTGAGTAAAAATTACTCAGAATTTCTGCGTGCAAATTGTTACCTAGCTTTTTTCAAGTAAATGTTGCTTTTTTTTTTTTTTTTTTCAGTGTGCGTTATGCTGCGTTCACACCAAACGCGTCGATTTTTTGACGCGCTGCAAAACCGCGTCCAACGCGCCGCCGGTCGTGTTCACACCAAACGCCGCAAAATCGCGTAGCGCCGGAGAGGGGGCGTGGCTTATCGACTGGAAGCCGTTCACCTGGCCGTCATTTCTTTCCGCTATCAACCGTGAAAGGAATAAAAGGACAATTGGTGCTCTGTACGTGTTGTGGAAGTCCCTCAAACGTCGGAATGCCAAACGCCGTCATGTCTGGTTCATAACATTGTTCAGAGGAGCTCCGTGGATTGTATCGAGCTGTATTCACTGTGTCTAGCAAGCCACAGGTCTGTTCACTACAGCTGTAGGAACACTAAATAAACTGATCGGCTGTGATTCAACGGCAATAACCCGACAAAAAGGGACTCCGAAATAACTACGTAATGATGCCGATTTGTAGGCTACTTGTCTTCTCAATGGAGCTCTGATGGATCGGTGCTAGGCTATGCTAACATCGCAGCAGCACGCAGAAGTTGAACAATTTCAACTCGCGCGTTGGCGATTTTGCGGCATCCAACGCGCCGCAAAATCGCAAAATGGCGGCGGGCCAGTCTCATCGCGTCTGTGCATAGACTTTGTATGTAATCTCGACGCGCGTCAAAAAATCGACGCGTCCGGTGTGAACGCACCTTGAGACAGAGGTTAGGACCGCCCACCTCATTAGCAGACACATCAATGAATAAGGTGAACAGAAATGTAGAAATAAATATATGATATGTATTTCTTTATGTCCTGTTTGATTATCAACTTTTATTTATTCATCTATACATTCATTTATTTATTTCCATTTTTATTTAAGCATTCATTTATTATTTTATTTATTTCTGTATTCAAACATTTATTTCAGCATTTATTTATGTATTCCTGTATGTATTCATACATTCATTAATGCATTCATTCATTCATACCGTAGGCATGTTCTGTCCTCCATAGCACGTGAGCTGTTGGTCTAACTGCTGATTATGAGGTCGAGGACGAAGATCCAATTCCAACGTTGAAACCAACGTGGTCACAAAGTCCTGAAAGAGCTGAAGTTTGATCAGCTAAGAAAACTCCATCAGCTGATGAAGACGGTGAGGTGCTGTTGAAAGCTCCAGAACAAGCTGGGACCTTGAGTTGAGATGGTTTTGTGGAAGATAAAAGTCCTTCAGAAGAAAAGTCGCATTCATTTCTCAGCGTCTCCCACGAAACAGGAAGTAACATCTTCACATGGAGCAGAGAAGAAGACGTGAAGGCTTTGGTTATGACTCACGGATTATGAGCAGAAACGTGTCTGTTAGATTCAGCTCATTCACAGCTTCACAGTTGATTCAATGTTCCGTTTCCTTTGAACAGAGATGACAGAGATACATTCATCTCAGTGGTCTTCATCACTTCATCTCTCTGTGTGGACTCATGGAAACTGATCACGTGCACATATCTGAACACAGATGTGCTCGTGTGAGTTTAAAGTGCTTCTAAAGACGCTCGGGTTTGGTTTTGGTTGTTAAAGGATCACATGTTGTCTGTTCCACGTCCAGAACCGATCCGACCGGACCCG
This sequence comes from Lycodopsis pacificus, assembly GCA_028022725.1. Classification (NCBI taxonomy): domain Eukaryota; kingdom Metazoa; phylum Chordata; class Actinopteri; order Perciformes; family Zoarcidae; genus Lycodopsis; species Lycodopsis pacificus. The sequence continues at coordinate 23,043,376 of CM051703.1, read as the reverse complement.
AGTTCAACAACCCTTAAAGTACTGTGTTCAAGTAGTACTAGTACTACATGTATCTGTGCAGTATGTGTGTTTAGTTTGACGTATGTTGTTTTATTCACATTGTTTGATTAGTTCGGATATTTAGCACAAAAGTAATCAAAACACTTAAACAGGAATCAGCAAAGTTCTTCTGAAATAAGCAAAACACAATTATTAATGAGAATAATCTTTAATTGTAAAAATAAGCAAAATCCTTAATTACATAATATTGTCAATTCATGAAGTACAAAATAAGTAAAATCTGAATGAAAAAGGAAATTTCGTTAATTACAAAATCCAGTGAAAGGCTCATGATTTAAGGAAAATACTTTATTACATTTCTTTTTTTAATTCCTTAAAATTAAGTAAATTTACGAAGAACAAAAAATTGTTGAATTCTTATGAAATGAGCAAAATCCTGAACTATGAAAAAATGTAAATACCTTGATTGCAACATGAATGAAGCACAACAACAACAATAAAATCCTTAATTATAGCATTCTTATGAAATATCAAAGATCCTTCATTACACAATGATTAAGAACAACAATGAGCAAAATAGTAAAAACGTCTGAATCTGAAATCAATGAGTTGTTCGGGGCTGATCACAGCGGGACGTTGTTCATATTTGTATCATGACCTGGTGGACTTACTGCCCCAACTACTGCTACCTCTACTTCTACCCCGATTGTCTCAAAGCGGAGTATTTATACTCCGGAAACACCGGGGGAAGGTTTCAGCCCCCTGGTGCCTTCCTCCTGAGGCATGACGTGCGCATGGTCACCCCCCTTAAATGTGGACATTCATTGATGGATGTTATGGAACACGAGGACCTCTGCTGGTGCTCAGGACGTCGGCCACACCGTGCTCACTGGGTTCAGAACACTCAGACATGTATTCCTCATCGTATGGGTTCAACAGCTTACAGCCATACATGACAATACACCAACAACGACGGATACAAAACATAATACAGCGTTTTGGCCCAGCATCAGATGAACAACAGAGCATTCTCATGTATACGTACTCTTTTGCAGAACGTGCGCCCCGGTCCTTAAGGAACCCTCGTCCGTAAGGGCCGAGGAATGCGGACGCGGTCCACTACCTGTTACGAGGTGAACGCCAAAAGGCCAAAGGTCACCTTAACAGAAGCCTAAAAGGTAGAAAACAAAAAGTTACAAATGAAACTTGTGCGTGCGTGCGTGCGTGCGTGCGTGCGTGCGTGCGTGCGTGCGTGCGTGCGTGCGTGCGTGCGTGCGTGCGTGCGTGTGCGTGGTACAGAGCCCTGTGCCTCCAGTACATTTGAGTTGTTCTGTATTTGTGAGTCATTGTTCTGCTGAGCAGCAGTACGGTGCCTCCAGCACCTAATAACCAGACCGTCCGTCTAGAAGGAACCCACAACTTCCCAAACACTCCAACCCATCGAACAAGCAAAATCTATAATTACAACACGAAGCAAAGTGATTTCAGTAAAACCCTCGAATGATGAAAAACAAGCAAACTCCTTCATTACAGCATTCTTATGGAATATCTTGAATCCTTCATGACACAATGAACTACAATGATGAAGAACAATCAGCAAAATAGGAAAAACCTCTGAACCTGAAAGAAATGAGTTTTTAGGGGCTGATCACAGCGGGACGTTGTTCATATTTGTATTGTTCTGATTCTCTTTTAGATAAATGTTGCTCACGACAAGAAAGAGTCGTGTGAAGCACAAGGAGGCTGAAGTGAAGTCATGAAGCTCATTCTATGTTTTAAAGGACAAACAGCAAGAGGTTGTGAACATTGAGTATCGTTCTACAGAATGTAGCAGATAGAAGTCAGTGGTTCATGTTTGTTCTAATATCTCACACTAACATTGTTCCTGATAGTCTCTGCTTTCTGCTTGGACTCTGGTGAACCTGCTCTCAAGTCTACTTTCAATGAAGCTTCATGTCTGTGAGGTGCTTTTAAAGATTCACGTCTTCAGCAGGAACCTTCTTCTTCTTCTTCCTCTTCCTCTTCTTCCTCTTCCTCTTCCTCTTCCTCAGCTGCAGGAACACCCAGCTTATACTGAACCAGCTCAGTGTTCTTCTGTCTGCACGGCATCTGCCCCCTGTTGGCCTGCAGAGACATGACAGCACAGTCCTGTCTTCAGTTCACTGAACACAGAGCGAGAGCTTCATCTCAGTGGCTGGTCTAAACAGCAGACGTGTGTCCGTACCTTACAGTAGACGTAAAGGCCAATGTTCAGCACCAGCAGAGCCAGCGGCAGGACGATGGCTTTGATGATCAGAGGAGTTGGATCTGAACAAACACATGGACAGTCATCACATCACACGACATCATGAGTCCAACAGCTGCCACTGACCCTGAAACCTACAATCACTGACACACATCAACACGTTAACCACCGTCTCAGCGTTTGGTGTCCAGGATGAGCCTGGTTCTCTGAGTGAGGTATCGGAGCACACCGCCCTGCTTGCGTCTGATTGGTGGAGGAACTACTCTTGAAGATGGAGAGTTGGGGGCTAAGGGGTGTTATGACTGATGTGGTGGCAGTGGAGCTTTGTGATTGGTCGCGTCAGAAGCTGCTTCAGTTCTCAGAACCAGAGTCATCCTGGTCACCAAACCTGCTCTGTGCTACAGTAGATTGTGATCTGTTCATAGACTGTGTTGAGGTTTGGTTACCATGTGACATGTGTCACACAATGACAGGAGTCACAGTCATTCCAGAAACAACAACATGGACTCTGTGGTCAGCTGATCTTCAGTCACTTTGGACCAATCATCTTCAAACCTGCATGTAAACAGTCAGCTTACCTAAGACAGTGATGGAGAGCCGACGGCTCTCAGAGGAGAAGCTATGATTAAAAACATGGAGGTGATAAACACAGCTGTAGCTTCCTTGGTGGGCGGGCCCTGCAGCAGAAAACAGGAAGTGGGCAGAGTGATTGACAGCTGGCTGGGTGTCGTTGTGTGCTGAGCTGGAGGAGGTGAAGGTGAGCTGGAAGGAGCCTCCTGGGTACTGTGGCTGGATGGAGCAGCTGATGGTGAAGATGGAGCGCCTGAGCACCGGAGCCCTCTGCTGCTGGGCCTCGGAGACCCCGTACATTGGGGAGGACACGGTGATGATTGGCTGAAGCAGCAGGTCTGTAAACACAGAGAGATGATGACAGTTCATGTTTACCCTCCGTTGAGCAAGATGGACCCTGAATAAGGACGTGATGTCACAGGTCTGACAGGCAGAGACAGGTGTGTCCTCCAGGTGGAGCTCAGCAGTCTCTGGAGGTTTGAAGCTTCCAGAAACCAGCCCACCTCTCCAGGGGCGGACTGGCCATCGGGGATACCGGGGATTCCCCCGGTAGGCCGACGGGGTTTGGGCCGGTCCAATACCGGACCACCTCCATCATTAACGGCCCTCGCTCTGAGATCGCCGACCAACTATATTCTATGCTTCACAGAAGACGTTAAATTGACTCTTACTTAATACTTAAAGTCAATAATCGCTGACTGAGATTTATACTAGTCCTCGCGATCTGTATTCACACTCATGGTTTCCATCTGTGAGCCGGCAGCAGCCCTACACACACACACACACACACACACACACACACACCCAGCATGCAATCTGCCCCAAAGAGGCGGGTCTATGAAGCAGTTTAGCCAATGATGCTTTAATGCTGATTAAAGATATAAATGAGTGACATACAATTTAGCCAATCAGCGTCCTCAAATAGATTCAGCTCTACGAGCCAACTAGTAGAAACGCGCAGCTGCGCGTTTCCGTCCGGACTCGTCTCTACAGGCGCGCACTGCTCCTCCAAGAGCCGTTTCAGAGGAGAACTGTGAGGAGAAACTGCACAATCACACAGCAGGAAAGGGAAGCAGTACATGCGAAGCTTCTCCACTAGCTGTACACCAGACAGGTTTGGCTAGCTGGATGACGTCATGCTAATAACTTATTTAGCTTTTTAAAACAACGGGGACGGATCCAGCACGGACAGTTAGTGAGTGAGAGACATGAAGCACCTGCTGAGACATGAGATATAGTTATAAATACATCATTATATATATATATATTTTTTTGTGCGTGTGTGTGTTTTATATTATAGTGAATATTATTATATGATATATATATATATATATATCATTATATGATATATATATATATATTATTATTATATTATACAGCATAGTATTATATGATTTATATATTATTATATTATACTGAATTCCCTGTGTGGGTGACACAAATAAGATGTTTGTCAAAGTGTTATTTACTGCTTTTTTCATGTTGGAATAAAAGTTAAATATTTAACTGCAAAGTAGTAATACATGTTTGATACCTTAATGGTTTTGCATTAAATCATTCTGGCATGTTTGCTGAAATTGATTGGATGTGGCTCAGCCCTACAGAGAACATGTTCCACCAGCTCCACTGCGTATAACCATCTGATACTAGCCCAGAGTTCAGCATATTCATCTAGCAAACTATGCCTACCTTGGAGTGTTACAATAGCGAGTATTATTTTATTCAATGTGTCCATCCGGCAAATTGGTGGATCCAAATGTTGTAAAAAAAATAAAAAAAAAAGATATAATTTCTTTGTAATCATCCAAAATAATGTGAAGTGTATGGGTATTTTTCCAAGTAGGCCACTGACTGGTCGATACGTGCGATCCATTGAGTGGGCAACGCGCCGTGTATTGAGTGGGCCGGTCTGACAGTAAACTCCCGGGACACTTTTTCCCCCCAGTCCACCCCTGCACCTCTCTACACTTCAGGGTGTCGTTGTCCTGGATAACTTCACAGTTCAGTCCAATAGAAACCCACTGACTGTCACTGTGACAGAGGAAGGAACATGCTGGAAACACTGCTGTCAGAGATGATGTCATAGATGATGTCACTGATGGGCTTACCTGAGCAGGTGAGATCCACGATGGAGGAAGAGGAATATGATGCTAAACACTCTCTCAGAGCAGATCCAGAGTGAACACAGTGAGAGTAGATCCACCACACAGATCTCACTGAGGACTCCACTCTCTGTCTGGTAGAAACAGCAGAGCCACAGTCCAGATCTCTGCAGGCAACAGCTGCTGTCTTCAGGGTCCAGTCAGAGTAACGTACTGGTCTCCAGTCTCCTTCATGTTTCACCTCCAGTGTTCCTGCACAGCGACTGGCTCCTCCCTCCAACCTGACAGGTTCTGAACAGAAACAAGAGAGTCGTCAGTAAAGAACAAAGTGAGTTTCACTAGAACAGAGATGAACCAGATCAAAGCTGCAGCTCCTCTTCTACCTGAGCAGGTGAGTCCAACAGCTTTGCCAGGTGAGCAGGTGTTTCTATCTGAGCCTGAGCTTCTACAGTCCAGGAGAGCAGACTCATGGCCTCCACACTGGAACTCTTTGGTCCACATTGGAGCCTCCACTTCTCCATAGAGCGCCCCCTGGAGGCCTGAAGGAGCCCCACAGCCAAGCTCCCTACAGACCACCTCTGCACCCTGCTGGTCAAAGCCATCTTCACACACCGAGGACCACCACTGGTCAGACTGGTTAGACTGGTTGGACTGGTTAGACTGGTCAGACTGGTTAGACTGGTTGGACTGGTTGGACTGGTTAGACTGGTCAGACTGGTCAGACTGGTTGGACTGGTTGGACTGGTTAGACTGGTGAGTCTGGTTAGACTGGTTAGACTTCACCTCCAGTCTGCCTGAGCACAGACTCGTCCCATCCACCAGCCTGACAGAGTCTGGAGAGATGATAGAAGATGAAAGACAGAGAGACAAAACACATCAGACACTAAATAACATTGTGAGAAGATCTGTGACCCAGAATATAAACGTGTTGATAAAATGATCCCTAACATCTCAGAGAGATGGAGCTGGACTCTCTCCTTCAGGAGTGTCCAGGCTGAAGGCCGGTGTGGAGGTACTGACGAGCCCCCGGCTGAGCTGAGCTGCTCTAAGTTGTGTCCAGTAGGTCGTTGGTGGCTGTTCTGGTGGAAACCAAAGCAGCTGCTGGTGGAAACCAGTGAATGAGAAAGCTGTGGAGCTGCAGGAGGAGTCCTTTCAGGCTGCTGGTCGGCCCAGAGGACTCCTGCAGCAGCAACATGGAGGTTCCACAGAGAAAGAGATCTTGGTGCATTCAGCACCTGCTTTACTGAGGCAGCAGCTCACCACACAAGTCTGCTGCCATTCTAGCTGCTGCATGTGTGTGTGTGTGTGCACCTGATACATTACTGTCAGAGATGATGTCACTGATGATGTCACTGATGGGCTTACCTGAGCAGGTGAGATCCAGGATGAAGGGAAAGGAATATGATGATACACAATCCTTCAGAGCAGATCCAGAGTGAACACAGTCAGAGTTGATCCTCCACACAGATCTCCATGAGGACTCATATCTCTGTCTGGTAGAAACAGCAGAGCCACAGTCCAGATCTCTGCAGGCAACAGCTGCTGTCTTCAGGGTCCAGCCAGAGTAACGTACTGGTCTCCAGTCTCCTTCATGTTTCACCTCCAGTGTTCCTGCACAGCGACTGGCTCCTCCCACCAACCTGACAGCTTCTGAACAGAAACAAGAGAGTCGTCAGTCAAGACATTAATTTAATTAATAAATATAAACTAACACTTGAAGCTGATTCTGCTTCGCTGGTTCTTTGTTTCTCTTTTCTTCCTCTATTTACCTGTTGATGTGTGATCTCCTTCAGCCTGGAGTCCTGGAGAAATAGACACATATTTGTTGTTTTAAGTGAATATCATAGAAATGTATTTGCAGTTTTCATCAGAACCTTATTGTGATGTTGTTACATTTATATTCAGACAGTTGAACCTGCATTAAAAACAAGACTGTGTTCAGACGTCTCCATCTGTTTCAGCCAATCACAGAAGAGGAGATTAAAGGGTCATATTTCTTTGTGACAGTACGACAAACAAGACATTTATTATTTCTGAAATTGAAATGCTTATGAACAAGGGCTTCCCTCAGAAGGCAGAGCATCCTGAGGGGAGGGGCTAAAAACAGAGAAATGTCCAAAGTTAAGAAGACATGATAACAACATGTTATATTGATTATTATCAGCCAGCAAAAAGGGTTGAAAGGGTTCAGCCAATCAGAGGCAGCGAGTCATGACGCTCCCTCAGTACTCAGTGATCAATACATTGTGTTTCCTGTGAGTCCTTCACAATAAAAGCCCCCATAGTGATTGTCTTGTGTGTTATTGTGGAGCAGCAGTAAACGCTGAGTCAGCATCAGCAGCAGCTTCATGCTGCTCTGGTGCGTCTGTAGGAGAGTGAACAGGAAACAGTGAGGCTGCTATCAGACTACAAACAGCCTCACTGATCACATGCTGCATCGTTTCCTGTCTGTCAGTCATGAGTCTGAATCTATGGAGGACTCCACCACCACCACCATCAGCACTGCACACACACAACATGATGGATATACATTGACTGCATGAATATTAACGTACTACAAATATAATCAAGGACTTGTGATTTGATTAAATGTTGGATTTTAACTTGAATGTGTTCGTTGAGGAAACATCACGTTTCATAAACTAAGAGGAAACTTTTGATGTGTTGTTATTGTAACATGGAGGCTGGTACAGTTCATGCAGTCACTAATGAATCACTTCATGATTATTATTCACCAAGAATCAGTTATTGATTCTGAAACTTTCATATTTGATCGCAACAATACGACCTCACTCCATTGTCTTCATGTTCAGTGTGTGTGTGTGTGAGAGTGAGTGAGTGAGTGAGTGAGTGAGTGAGTGAGTGAGTGAGTGAGTGAGTGAGTGAGTGAGTGAGTGAGTGAGTGCGAGAGAGAGAGAGAGAGAGAGAGTGTGTGTGTGTGTGTGAGTGTGAGTGTGAGTGTGTGTGTGAGAGAGAGAGTGTGTGTGTGTGTGTGTCCAGGTGGAGCTCAGCAGTCTCTGGAGGTTTGAAGCTTCCAGAAACCAGCCCACCTCTCTACACTTCAGGGTGTCGTTGTCCTGGATAACTTCACAGTTCAGTCCAATAGAAACCCACTGACTGTCACTGTGACAGAGGAAGGAACATGCTGGAAACACTGCTGTCAGAGATGATGTCATAGATGATGTCACTGATGGGCTTACCTGAGCAGGTGAGATCCACGATGGAGGAAGAGGAACCTGATCTTAAACAATCTCTCAGAGCAGATCCAGACTGAACACAGTGAGAGTTGATCCACCACACAGATCTCCCTGAGGACTCCTCTCTCTGTCTGGTAGAAACAGCAGAGCCACAGTCCAGATCTCTGCAGGCAACAGCTGCTGTCTTCAGGGTCCAGGCAGAGACATCTGCTGGTCTCCAGTCTCCTTCATGTTTCACCTCCAGTGTTCCTGCACAGCGACTGGCTCCTCCCTCCAACCTGACAGGTTCTGAACAGAAACAAGAGAGTCGTCAGTAAAGAACAAAGTGAGTTTCAGTAGAACAGAGATGAACCAGATCAAAGCTGCAGCTCCTCTTCTACCTGAGCAGGTGAGTCCAACAGCTTTGCCAGGTGAGCAGGTGTTTCTATCTGAGCCTGAGCTTCTACAGTCCAGGAGAGCAGACTCATGGCCTCCACACTGGAACTCTTTGGTCCACATTGGAGCCTCCACTTCTCCATAGAGCGCCCCCTGGAGGCCTGAAGGAGCCCCACAGCCAAGCTCCCTACAGACCACCTCTGCACCCTGCTGGTCAAAGCCATCTTCACACACCGAGGACCACCACTGGTTAGTCTGGTTAGACTGGTTAGACTGGTTAGACTGGTTAGTCTGGTTAGACTGGTTAGACTGGTCAGACTGGTTAGTCTGGTTAGACTGGTCAGACTGGTCAGACTGGTTCGTCTGGTTAGACTGGTTAGTCTGGTTAGACTGGTCAGACTGGTCAGACTGGTTAGACTGGTTAGACTGGTCAGACTGGTTAGACTTCACCTCCAGTCTGCCTGAGCACAGACTCGTCCCATCCACCAGCCTGACAGAGTCTGGAGAGATGATAGAAGATGAAAGAGAGAGAGACAAAACACAGTGTCAAGTCAAACAGGATCTTTCTTTCGTGTAAATAGAAGCGACACAAAGGACTGAAAAATACTATCAGTAAATAAAATAGCATGTACAGCAGTTAGTAAAGTGATTCATATTCTGACAATCTGAGTGTTCAGAAGAGAAACAGGGCGGAACCAATCTGCCTGGACCTGTAGATGAGCAGAGGCCCGATCCCAACCTCCACCCTCACGGACTCACAGACTCTGAGGCTCCGTAGAGTCCCTGAGGGTTCAGGACGGTCCCGCTGTCGGACCAGCCGGTGTTTGAGTCTCTCAGACACTTTGAGCCCTTCATCAACCCTTCCTGTCAGGCAGCATTAGATGCAGACTTTGCCTCAGGGAATTACCCACAAGTCATTGCAATGTGACGTTAAACACGAGGTCACCAGTGGACGAGCCGTAAACAAGGTTCAACAAAGAGGACGGCTCAGTGTGTTCAGCCTGGAGTATTACATGTCCTCAGAAACATGAAGGGTTCAAGATAGAACATGGAAACATGAAATCACAGGATATTTAGTGATATTCAACACGTTCAATATTTAATACATGTCAAATATTTGACTTCGTCATTGAAGAGAGAGAGAGAGAGAGAGAGAGAGAGAGAGAGAGAGAGAGAGAGAGAGAGAGAGAGAGAGAGAGAGAGAGAGAGAGAGAGAGAGACAGAGAGAGAGAGAGAGAGAGAGAGAGAGAGAGAGACACAGAGAGAGACAGAGAGAGAGAGAGAGAGACAGAGAGAGAGAGAGACAGAGAGAGAGACAGAGAGAGAGAGAGAGAGAGAGAGAGAGAGAGACAGAGAGAGAGAGAGAGAGAGAGAGAGAGAGAGAGAGAGAGAGAGAGAGACAGAGACAGAGACAGAGAGAGAGAGAGAGAGAGAGAGACAGAGAGAGAGAGACAGAGAGAGAGAGAGAGAGAGAGACAGAGAGAGAGAGAGAGAGAGAGCGAGACAGAGAGAGAGAGAGAGAGAGACACAGAGAGAGAGACACAGAGAGAGAGCGAGAGACAGATTTTTGATTTTTCAAAAGCACTTTATTCATATTTATCAATTTTTACAGTTCAAGTGCAAATGCATTAAAATCACCGATTGCTCCTTTAAAACCCCCACATACCCCATCAAGTAAAACCTTGCGCAAACACCAGCTTATCCTTAACAATGGAGCAAACAATATTTTTAAAACACCACCGTCGTTTAAAAGCGTCTAAATCTCCAATGTGTGCGTAAAACCTGAACTCTAGCCAGAGTCTGGCCCTGATATTACATCGCCAGACTGCCCCGGCCTCCTGCCCCTCCCGGTCTCCACTCTGGCCTTTCTACTCAAATAAATGGCCATTTTGGCTTCCCCCGAGAGATAGTTCAGGAGCTGCCACTTTTCCTTTTCTGTTGTTTTATAGGCAGCTCCCATGATAAAAACCCTTTCAGTAAAAACCATGTTAAAAAGACTAAAAACCGATGCTAAAAGAGAGAAGAAGCTCGCGAGCCTCTTACACTCAGTAAAAACATGGTAGATAGTCTCTCGGAGACCGCAGAAGGGGCAACAGCTCAAAACAGTGGGATTCAGAACCGAAATAAAAGCGTTGGAGGCGACAGCACCGTGTAAAATCCTCCACTGGAGGTCGGCAGTCCGTTTCTTCAGGGGAGGCTTGTATAAAATCCTCCACTGTGGCCCAGGCCCGCCTTGTCCCAGTCTGCCTGACCACACAGTGGGGCGCCGGTTGCACAGTCCAGACCTGTTTGTGCTCTTGACACAATTAAAATACAGCGTCCTCTTGTCTGCCTTGTGCAATGTCAGAGTCTCCGGGCACGTCGTAGCGAGCAGGGGGCCGGTGAGTTCCCCTAGCCCCGGGCTCAGGGAGATATCAGGGAACGGGTCTGCAGGGTCCGGCTCAACTTCTCGGCTGTAGTCCATGAGGAGGCTCCTCTCCTTCCAGTTCAGCCTCTGCCTCCACAGCTCCAGGAGCCTCCTCGCCACCCGGACAGACTGCAGCCCCAGTAGAGAGCCCAGGGCCGGGGCATCGCCCAGCGTCGGCCCCACTGCATCCACCAGCTGCTGCAGGCACAGGGCTCGTGACCTCAGCAGCGCCCCCGTCAGGCCGGGGGTGACGCTGCTGCTGAAAAGGGCCCAAGACTTAAAAACACCCTGATAAAACGGAGGCAACCCACTTAACTTTAAAATACTAGAATCAATTAAAAACAGAGCAGTATCCAGCCCCAGGTTATTTGCACGCCTGAGGATGCAGCTGGCCACATCCCGCCACACTAAACCTTCCGGACTTGTGAGGTATTTCTGTACAAACTGGAGTCTAAAAGTGGCCGTCCGGCTGACTAGGTGGACGAGGCCCTGTCCCCCCTCCTCTCTGGCTAAAAACAGCACCCCCTGCGGCACCCAGTGTAGACCCCCCCAAAAAAAATCCACCATTTTCCTCTGTATGTCGGCTAAAAAGCCTGAGGGAGGGTCTAGGCAGGTTAGTCGGTGCCACAGTTGGGATGCTATGAGATTATTTAAAACCAGTACCCTACCTTTAAAAGACATCTGAGGGAGCAGCCACTTCCACCTGGAAAGTTTCCCCTCAATCTTTTCTGTGACGCCCTCCCAGTTCTTCTGGACTACGTTCTCTTGCCCAAGATATATCCCCAGGTATTTAAAACCGTCCTTCCTCCACACAAGGCTCTGGGGGAGAACCGGGAGGCCGCCACGCCATTCACCGACAGCGAGGGCCTCGCTTTTCCTCCAGTTCACCCTCGCTGCCGATGTCCTGCTAAAACCCCCCACAATGTTCGTGAAAAGGTCTGCATCCCTCTGGTCCTTAATAAAAACAACAATATCATCCGCATACGCAGATAAAACCATGTTCCTACTAAAACCAGGTACAACCAGCCCCTGCAAGCTAGAGCGTATCTTGATGAGGAGGGGCTCCAGGGAGAGTGCATAGAGCATCCCGGACAGGGCACAACCCTGCCGGACCCCTCTACCCACTCCTCTATCAGGGGTTCCTCCTCCCTGTACTCACTTGTATACAGGGAGGAGGAAAAGCCCACAGCTCGCCTCCGAATCTGGCTTGGTTCCACAACCGGCTGTCCCGTGTCTGCCAACAGTGAGTGGATCACCCTCCCCTGCCCACTCTTCCTCTCCAGGCCGAAGAAGAAACTAGAGGGAGTATCCATCTCCGTGATGCTCTGGAATCGGGACCTGACCAGTGCACCCTGAACTTTAACGTCCAACAGGTCGGCCAGAGCCATCTTTTTTCCTTTGAGGACTTCAATATGTCCTCGACCTCCTGTGGACTCACTTAAACTTTCTAGGTCCACTATATCAGTCTCCAGGTCCTTCATAGATCGGGTGATGTCTCGGGTGATGTTGAAAGTGTGCTGCTGGCAAAGGAGCCTAATCTCAACCTTACCACGGTCCCACCACTGCCTAAGACTGTTAAAATCACTCTTCCTCAGCCTAAAAACACCCCAGAAATAACTAAGGGCCTCTCTAAAATTCTTATCAAAGGTTAAAACTGAATTAAAATGCCAATACGCACTTCTGGGTAAAACATTCCAAATAAAAACATTACATAAAAGCAAAGAATGGTCAGTAAAACTGGCGGGAACAATGCTGCACATTTTAAAAATATTAAAATGATGCTTAAAAACATAAAAACGGTCTAACCTGGCTGAGGAGATCCTACCCTCTCTAAAATGGGACCATGTGTACTGTCGGCAGTCAGGGTGCATCCTCCTCCACACGTCCACCAGGCCATGAGAGTGGACCAGCTGCCTCAGGACCTGCTGGGAAACTGGATGTGGCTCTGTGTGGTTACGGTCTTTACGATCGTCCACCGTACAGTTAAAATCCCCACCCAAGAATAAAAAATCCTCCGAGGCACAGCCACTTAAAACATCATGAACTTTTTGTAAAAACAGCTTCCTCTCTGCACCGGTTGCCGGAGCATACACATTGATAAAAACCACTGTAAAAAGGTCGAACCGTGCTTTAACT
>CM051703.1:22955344-23020344 GCA_028022725.1 Lycodopsis pacificus | reverse complement strand
TTCACCACAGCTGCTGAACTGCGGTTGTGTGAAACTGATTCTATCTGATTTCACAAGAAGCTGCTGACTGATTGCAGATTAAACTGTTTCCATGACGACTGAGCTGTTCCTGTCAGATGAATGCTGTCAGTGTCGTCTTCTTCTTCCTGATGGATGTGTTTTACTTCAGCTGCTACTACTACTACTGCTACTACTACTACTACTAGAACTACTGCAGTCTGTGTGTGACTGTGACAGTGTAGAAGTACTCTGTCACAGTAGAAGTACTCTGTCACAGTTAAAGTACTAATACGACAGTGTAGAAGTACTCTGTTACAGTTAAAGTACTAGTACGACAATGTAGAAGTACTCTGTTCCAGTTAAATTACTAACGCGACAGTGTAGAAGTACTCTGTCACAGTAGAAGTACTCTGTCACAGTTAAAGTACTAATACGACAGTGTAGAAGTACTCTGTTACAGTTAAAGTACTAACGCGACAGTGTAGAAGTACTCTGTTACAGTTAAAGTACTAACGCGACAGTGTAGAAGTACTCTGTTACAGTTAAAGTACTAACGCGACAGTGTAGAAGTACTCTGTTACAGTTAAAGTACTAATACGACAGTGTAGGAGTACTCTGTTACAGTTAAAGTACTAACGCGGCAGTGTAGAAGTACTCTGTTAAAGTACTAATACGACAGTGAAGAAGTACTCTGTTAAAGTACTAATACGACAGTGTAGAAGTACTCTGTCACAGTTAAAGTACTAATACGACAGTGTAGAAGTACTCTGTTAAAGTACTAATACAACAGTGAAGAAGTACTCTGTTAAAGTACTCATACGACAGTGTAGAAGTACTCTGTCACAGTTAAAGTACTAATACGACAGTGTAGAAGTACTCTGTTGCAGTTAAAGTACTAATATGACAGTGAAGAAGTACTCTGTTACAGTTAAAGTACTAATACGACAGTGAAGAAGTACTCTGTCACAGTTAAAGTACTAATACGACAGTGTAGAAGTACTCTGTTAAAGTACTAATACGACAGTGCAGAAGTACTCTGTTACAGTTAAAGTACGAATACAACAGTGAAGAAGTACTCTGTTACAGTTAAAGTACTAATACGACAGTGTAGAAGTACTTTGTTAAAGTACTAACGCGACAGTGTAGAAGTACTCTGTTACAGTTAAAGTACTAATACGACAGTGTAGAAGTACTCTTGTTACAGTTAAAGTACTAATACGACAGTGTAGAAGTACTCTTGTTACAGTTAAAGTACTAATATGACAGTGTAGAAGTACTCTGTTACAGTTAAAGTACTAATACGACAGTGTAGAAGTACTCTGTTACAGTTAAAGTACGAATATGACAGTGTAGAAGTACTCTTGTTACAGTTAAAGTACTAATATGACAGTGTAGAAGTACTCTGTTACAGTTAAAGTAGTAATACGACAGTGTAGAAGTACTCTGTTACAGTTAAAGCACCAACACAAAGCTGTACTCTCTAAATCTGTGTACTGTACATAACATGACCAAAGTCACTAATAACAGTCTTTAGGCTGAACAGGGAACATGTATTAGTACATCACTTTGGTAGTATTTCTCTGCTGAGGCAGCGTGAGTGTAACTCTGAGCTGCTGTTTCTCGGATGAAGAGAAGGACTCGTGTTCTTCACCACAGCTGCTGAACTGCGGTTGTGTGAAACTGATTCTATCTGATTTCACAAGAAGCTGCTGACTGATTGCAGATTAAACTGTTTCCATGACGACTGAGCTGTTCCTGTCAGATGAATGCTGTCAGTGTCGTCTTCTTCTTCCTGATGGATGTGTTTTACTTCAGCTGCTACTACTACTACTGCTACTACTACTACTACTAGAACTACTGCAGTCTGTGTGTGACTGTGACAGTGTAGAAGTACTCTGTCACAGTAGAAGTACTCTGTCACAGTTAAAGTACTAATACGACAGTGTAGAAGTACTCTGTTACAGTTAAAGTACTAGTACGACAATGTAGAAGTACTCTGTTCCAGTTAAATTACTAACGCGACAGTGTAGAAGTACTCTGTCACAGTAGAAGTACTCTGTCACAGTTAAAGTACTAATACGACAGTGTAGAAGTACTCTGTTACAGTTAAAGTACTAACGCGACAGTGTAGAAGTACTCTGTTACAGTTAAAGTACTAACGCGACAGTGTAGAAGTACTCTGTTACAGTTAAAGTACTAACGCGACAGTGTAGAAGTACTCTGTTACAGTTAAAGTACTAATACGACAGTGTAGGAGTACTCTGTTACAGTTAAAGTACTAACGCGGCAGTGTAGAAGTACTCTGTTAAAGTACTAATACGACAGTGAAGAAGTACTCTGTTAAAGTACTAATACGACAGTGTAGAAGTACTCTGTCACAGTTAAAGTACTAATACGACAGTGTAGAAGTACTCTGTTAAAGTACTCATACAACAGTGAAGAAGTACTCTGTTAAAGTACTCATACGACAGTGTAGAAGTACTCTGTCACAGTTAAAGTACTAATACGACAGTGTAGAAGTACTCTGTTGCAGTTAAAGTACTAATATGACAGTGAAGAAGTACTCTGTTACAGTTAAAGTACTAATACGACAGTGAAGAAGTACTCTGTTAAAGTACTAATACGACAGTGCAGAAGTACTCTGTTACAGTTAAAGTACGAATACAACAGTGAAGAAGTACTCTGTTACAGTTAAAGTACTAATACGACAGTGTAGAAGTACTTTGTTAAAGTACTAACGCGACAGTGTAGAAGTACTCTGTTACAGTTAAAGTACTAATACGACAGTGTAGGAGTACTCTGTTACAGTTAAAGTACTAATACAACAGTGTAGAAGTACTCTGTTACTGTTAAAGTACTAATACGACAGTGTAGAAGTACTCTGTTGCAGTTAAAGTACTAATATGACAGTGAAGAAGTACTCTGTTACAGTTAAAGTACTAATACGACAGTGAAGAAGTACTCTGTCACAGTTAAAGTACTAATACGACAGTGTAGAAGTACTCTGTTAAAGTACTAATACGACAGTGCAGAAGTACTCTGTCACAGTTAAAGTACTAATACGACAGTGTAGAAGTACTCTGTTAAAGTACTAATACGACAGTGCAGAAGTACTCTGTTACAGTTAAAGTACGAATACAACAGTGAAGAAGTACTCTGTTACAGTTAAAGTACTAATACGACAGTGTAGAAGTACTTTGTTAAAGTACTAACGCGACAGTGTAGAAGTACTCTGTTACAGTTAAAGTACTAATACGACAGTGTAGGAGTACTCTGTTACAGTTAAAGTACTAACGCGGCAGTGTAGAAGTACTCTGTTAAAGTACTAATACGACAGTGAAGAAGTACTCTGTTAAAGTACTTATACGACAGTGTAGAAGTACTCTTGTTACAGTTAAAGTACTAATACGACAGTGTAGAAGTACTCTTGTTACAGTTAAAGTACTAATATGACAGTGTAGAAGTACTCTGTTACAGTTAAAGTGCTAACGCGGCAGTGTAGAAGTACTCTGTTAAAGTACTAATACGACAGTGTAGAAGTACTCTGTTACAGTTAAAGTACTAATACGACAGTGAAGAAGTACTCTGTTACAGTTAAAGTACTAATACGACAGTGAAGAAGTACGCTGTTCTAGGCGGGCACCGTGAGCGCTGAGCCGCCGGTGCTGGCGGGGTTTACTGCCGAGATCAGGCAGTTCTAACCGGGTAACGTGAGCGCTGAGCCCCCGGTGCTGGTTTACTGCCGGTCCCGCTAGCAACACCTCACATCATCGAAATCGTCGCAGCAGATTTTTAAATCGGCTGAATCTTGACAAACCGGAGCAAGCCACATCCGGGAATTTGGACCGTGCTTGGCTTGATGTGAACTTTGAATTGGCCCAAAGTCTCACATAGAGAACACACTTTGCTCATTTATAGGACTGTAGGGACCTCTGGTGGCCAGCAGACAGAACTGCAGCATGTCAACCATTACAAACGGATTCACATTCTTTCTTTATTGTCTTCTATCGATGACAGTGTTGGCTGGTGGAACATGTTCAAGGTGGGGCTGTGCCACCTCCAATCAATTTCAGCGAACATCCCAGATTGATATATAATTTATTTTACTTTTATTATTGTCTATTATAATTATTGCTTATTTTTTTATTTTGCAGCTTGTGTGCCGTTTATACACGTTGGTCTTTGTGCGGATTAAACTAACAACATTAATAAAATCGTGTTTAATGAGCTTTGAGGGTGTTTGTAGGTGGATTTTGTCACTTTTGGAGAGAGCTTTCATCATGTTTCAAGTATTTATGCTAAGCTAAGCTAACTGGCTGCTGACAGAGAATTGAGTGTGTTGCAATCTTATTATTTTTATTATTTCCCTAAAAAAAATAAACCTGGAGTTATCCCTTTAACGTTCACATTTATGAATAACAACAACGCCAGAAATCAAAATGAAGTGTTCAGGTGAAGGCTGAAAGGAGGTTTTGTTACTTTGTTTCCAGTGAAGGATGAAGATCACCTCGCGCTACAGCTGTCAAACGGGGACACGCCCACCAGCGGACGAGCTGACCAATCGCAGGGCCTCCCAGTGGGGACCTTTTCTCCTCCACTGACCAATCCGGACGTTTTAAAAGCGAACCGGAAAAGGGGCGAGAAGTGATTCATGTGAACGGTTTTGACCCCACCCTCAGAATCGGAAGAATATGAGCATGAATCGCCCACGCGTTTTTAAAATGTGTCCACGTGCTCATTAAACTCATATATGATCCCTACTGTTCTTCCATACATACGTATGTTTTAGATATATCAGATATGCCGGTATGCCTGTGTTCAGTCTCAGATACAATCCCACACCAAACTGCGATCACACTTACAGCGATTTAATGCTCACTTACTTATTAGCGAGTGCGTGAGAGGGCATTTTGGGGAATTAAGATATCCTTATGAAACATAAGTAACCCGTTTTCAGTTCGGCGTACACGCAGTGTTTTAAATAACACTCCATTTGTGTGAAATCTTTATTGGCACGGCGGATGCTTTCCATGTGGAGATGCACCGTCGAGGGCGTGACGAACACAGGAAGCCTTCATAAATGTGTCTTGTTATTGCAAAAGACGGTTTATTTTGTCGCTTTTATTGATGCCGAATAAACAAATGGGAAGAATGACTGGAAGGCACTGAGTCATGCCGTTGGGAGTCTCGTATTTTGACCGGTAAGCACGGGCCGGTTTGAATCCAGCTGGTTTTAAACGGAGTACGTCACGGAGGAGCGCCAGACTGTAGTCGAGTCTCTCCTCTCTTCCCCCAGGAGGCTGTGCTTCAATCCCAGCCCCCTTTGTTCAGTCTAGCCGGTGGGTTGAGTCAGAGAGGGAGGCTGAGCTAACCCAACGCATTCATACACCGACAAGCCAGGGAAGAAACCGGGAAAACCCAGGTTATCAAGGAGTCCAGACTGAGTTTAATCAGAACCAGGGCGACAGAAAAGTTATTTGTGTGTGTTGCTGATGCTGCGTTTCCGTCGGGGACTCGTGTGCAAGTGTTCGGCTACAAAACCAGCGATACAGCCCCGCTGCTCTTAGCTCTCCTCCTGGAGGAAAAGACGGAAATGAACCGGCAGCTGAACTGCTACTAAGCCATCACCCGGTGCACCGGTCCGGTTTGCTGCCCATCATCCAGCTGATCCACGCTGACTCTCCCCTTCAGCGTTTTCTGCTCAGCATCCATATTTGCATCCCAGGGAGTGGCAACCACCAATCCTCCCTTTTTCTCTCCTGAAAGCTGGAAGTTGTCCCCTCGGTCGCTCTAATTCCCACACAGAAAGGTGAGTGTTGTCCTGTATTAATGTGTTTGTATTATTATTGTTATTTATGGGAGGGGGGAGGGGGGGGTGGCTGAAGGACAGCCTGGACCACGTTGCCGCAGTAGCTACAACAATGGATGAAACTGGCGTTGTGTTGCATGTTTCTTGTCGAGGTGCGCATTGTCATCCTCATCCTGCTGCTTCCACTCACATGTGAGGTGTCGATTGAGGGGAAACAAAAAGAATCCAGGCCCATGTGAGAAGCACGTCACCGAGGGCCTTATAGCACAACCACCAGCTTTAAAGGGATTGGGTATTTATGTATTTATAGTATCAACATGAGGGTAAATAGCATGTAATAATGATAACGCCTGAAATCTGCTTTCCTAACACACAGCGTGTTTAAAGGCTCGTCCAGATGTGTGTTGCTCATTGTGGGCTATAACTGCATTATATCTTCTTAATGGCCTCTGGGTAAACGATTTGTAGGCCACGCTCCACTTGGGCACCGGCCTACACTGACTCCAATACTCTGTATATTATCAGCTTATTATTGTATTGATCAGTTGGCTATGAAAGAAGAGATGGGGGGGGTATGAATAATGATGAATTGACTGTGATAAATGTAATCACAATGATCGCGCTTGCATACTTGCGTGCTTTTAAATGTTTAACAGTTTAATTTCCAGCTGTTAAATAGAACTTGAGGTGCATAAACAGGATGTGTGTGTTTAGGAGTCTGACCAGCGAAGCCTCCACATGGTGTGTGTTCATTGAGCACGTTGTGGAGGAGTGTGTCACACTCCTCAATGTAAACAAAACCCAATGTGATTCTTTGTGTTTTTGTCGTTATGTCAAAGAGCAAAGAATGAATGAAGACCATGAATACAAATGAATACAAGCTGCAGACTGTAAAAACCAAGGGTTCTGCTGAGTTGGTGGTTCCCAACATCTTTCTTTAACTTGTGTCGTGTGTTAACGGCCCAGTGTGGAGTTAGGAGTACAACCACAACAGGGAAAAGGAAAAAGTGAGAATAAAAGTCAGAGAAAATCTTTCTTATGTCACATATCGAAATGTAAACAAGTCCTCATATGATTCTTTGTGTTTTTGTCGTTATATTTCAGAGTAAAGTAGGAATGAAAACCAGAAATACAAATGAATAAAAGGACCAAGGGTTCTGCTAGTTGATGGTTCCCAACATGTTTCTTTAACTTGTCATGTTTTATGCCTAGTGTGGCGTTAGTACAACCACAACAGGGATTTTACTTCTAACATTGTTTTAGATTGTTTTCATTTGAAGGATTTCAGATATATTTAATATTTATATATATAAATATATATATATATATATATATTTATATATATATATATATATATATATATATAATATAAAAAAGGTGAAACAATGAGAATAAAAGACAGTAAAATACACTATGACCCCTCCGATTGATCTCGTGACTCCTCAGTGGGTCTGTGACCCCCATGTTGGATCCTAAGTATGCACGACACAACCAAGTCATGATGAGATTAAAAATAGCTGAAAAGTGTTTGAAAACCTCAGTAAAACGTTGTGTACAGACAGCGCCGCCTTGTCTGCACCCTGTCATCTCACACAGGCTCTGGTCTGTGAAAACCAGTCGGTCTGCTCCCACCGGCTGGTCCATTCATACTGGTTTGCAGAGCGGGTGACACATAAGCGTGCATGTGAAGTACGCATCCTTTAGATGACCCCCTTTATTTATGATGACATTTCTCCCAGCAGATAAACATGGAGAGCGACGGCCACCGCTCCCCCGTCTAGTGCCTCACCCTCCAGCCTTCATCAACCCAGGAAAGGGAGCGCTCTGGTTCTCCTTCTGCTTCTGCAGAATGAACATGCTCAAGTCCAGTGGACTGAAAATCCCTGGCCGGGGGCCCAAGCATTCCAGCCCGGTGGGGAGGACGTCAGCGGGGGGAACCTCCAGCCCGGTCGTCCCTAAAGACAGTAAGTCACTTCCTCCTCCTCCTCCTCCTCCTCCTCCTCCTCCTGAGGAAAAAAATACGAGGTATTTTCATGCTTCCAGCTTCTTCTTCTCATCACCGGAAGTGGCTCAGACCACTTATTTGTGTTAATGACTCAGGAGAGCACAGCTGCATTAGATCACACACACACACACACACACACACACACACACACACACACACACACACACACACACAGAAGCTGCAACTGTTTTCTTCTTGTTAACAGTTTGAATGAATCATTGAAGATAATGTATATTTATATGCTCAGCCTGAGAGACTTGAGCAACTTGGCCAGCGTCGGAAAAGGAGAAACTCTCCAAAAAACATTGTTGAACAAGGATAAAAAAAGAAGAAACTTTAGGGAGAACCACCAGGCAGGACCACGGTCCAGGTTCCACCACCATCCTCTCGTTCGGTTACTCGACTACTTGGGCGCGGCTGCTTCATAAACGCCCCTTGGCAAAGCAGCTGATGAGTCCGTTTGTTCGTATGCAACCAGGCGATCAAATGTGATTAACGAGGTAAAAAATGGATTCAAGCAGAGTTGTTGTTGCTCTGCTGTCGGATAAAGAGGAGGAGGGACAAATGATATAGTTCATCAAAATTAAAAACAGCCATCATCCTTTCACCTGCATTTGTCCGTTCCTACCGCAGACTGTGTATAAGAAGTGGACGCAGTCGCCGTGACGTCTCTCATTTGTTTGTGGACTGACAGTTTGGCCATCGCCATGTTTTTTTTTTGCAACCAGTGAACAGGAAGTGACCATATTAGGACTGAGGAGGAGACGTAGAGACACCATACACGTCTCTGGTAGAGACCTGTCAATCACAGTAGCCCCGCCCTAAAGCATCCCCTGCTTCATGGTCTGTGTGACTCTAAATGGACCATCATGTACTAAATGAACATCATGCTGTATTGAAGAAGACTTGAAACTAGAGATTGAGACATAAACTCATGTTTACAATGTTTACTGAGGGAATAAATCAAGAGAGAAGTAGAGTCATTTTCTATAGACTTCTATACAACCAGAGGAGTCGCCCCCTGGTGGCCACTAGAGAGAATGCAGCTTTAACACGTGAAGCTTTGGCTTCACTCTGCAGAACTGGAGGCTGCCTCCTACTTCCTACCATCTGCTGGCATCAAGTAGTAAATGAGAAAATTAGAAATGGATTAAATGAATGTGAAATGTAACGAGAGTCACTCGTAATGCCAATTACTGACTTATCTCCTGACTGACAGCGTTTTAGCGTCTTTCAGCTCGTTGTTTTGTTTTTTACAGATAAACACACTACGACACAGAAGAGTGTGAACTGATCCTGTCCTATTAACTTCATCAGATTATTTAATATATCTGTGTTCACGGCCGTTTTCACAGATAAACCTGTGAGTTACACGCCCAACGTTAAGTCTTTTAGGGAAATATGTTTGTATGACTTTGTATGTTTTTATTCTTCAGGAAAGACCTAAAGAACCGAGACTAACGCACTGAAATCTGAAATGAAAAGGTGAAATGTGGACACAGCTTCTGAAAAAACGTGATCAACCAAAATTAGAGTTCTCTGAAAAACACAAACCCCTGCCTGCAAAAACAGTAATCGCAGCTGTTGTCACTGTTAAAGGCGGCCGCCCTGTTGATCCGCTCCGCTTTTATCCCACATGACAGCAGCTCCACACGCACACGTTTGCTCCGTTTCTGCTAAAGTACAGCCTCACTCGCTCCACATCGCCATCGCTGTGTACTGGAGGCCGAGTGTCAGAGTGTGTGACGGTTCATGCTGACTGTGGAATGTCACGGGGGGAAAAACAGAGCTGTTGCTGTGTTTCGTTTACACAGTTCATCGTGACCGTAGTGCACTGTCGCGTTGATGTTAACGGTATTTAACATGACGATCGCGGTTCTCTTAGTTGCACGACTGCAAACCAAAGCTGGATGAAAGTATTACGACTCATGTCCTTCTCCAGTTCACAGTGTTACTCCTGAGAGCTGCAGCAGTTAGTTCACCAATTGTTGTGTTTATATTTTGATAATTGATTCATTGTTTAAGTCATTTTTCATGCAAAAATATCCTAAAATGCTGCTGTGATTCTCTCAAATCCAGAGATTTCCTGATTTTCTCTTTTTAAATTTCCTATTAAAGTGAATATCTTTGTGTTTGCACAGCGGCTCCTTTATGTCAGCACACAGAAATACAAGAACAAATAGAAATAGTGAGAAATGTAAACTGTGTACATAGTGCTAAAATAAAAGTGTAACACAATATATGCAGAGAATACAAGAAACAAAGAACGACACATAAATATGAAATCAAAAAATAATCATGAGATGTTGTGAATGTGAAATTAAAGAGAGCTCTTAGATGAGAAGACTTTTAAACCTTTTAAAAACAAAACAGCTTTCTTATGACGTTGCCACGTGTTGCCCTCCAGCGGGTCCGGTGCGTCCTGCGTTTGGAAGAGTTTCTGGTGAACCTGCTGCCGTTAATCGTTTCATCTGATTTTGCGGGGAGTCGGACCAGATGACATCATGAATAACTTTATAGAAATAGACAATCTTGTCTCTGTTAAAAGTTCCTCACAGTAAATCATGTTGATCTTTAATATATCCGCTTGCCATACAAATGAAATCAAACCTTAAAATGTGTTGTAATCTGCTCTAGAACATGTTTGTCAGTACTCGAGGGGCACTTCCATCACACAGGAGCTTTTTTTGAACACTTTTTCAGTTCATAAGACACTGATTATTATGATTACTTTATTATTCTGGAAGACATCCCTCTTCTTTCTGAAGGTTTGCTATAAAGCAGTAATAAGATATCGGTGGGACAGCACTGATGGAGGGATTAGTTTACAAGTAGCACCAAATCTCAACCCCCTGTTTGTTGGTTGTAGCTGGGAGCATTGTGAGAAGGGGGCCATTATGTCGGAAGTTGGCAGACTTTACTTTGCTGAATTTAAATGACTGTTTCACCCTCTAGACTCTAGAGGAAGCTGTCAGAGAGCAGCTGAGCCAGTTCCTTCGAGCTGCCTTTGATGTGGAAATAACAGAGATGTGCCGCCGCTCGTGATGCGAACGTCTGCTGTGACCCAGGAAGCCCGTCGCAGTCGTAGGCCGCTGCCTTTTAGGAGACTCTTGTTTTTTTTGCAACTAGTGAACGGAAGTGACCATGGACTCCTCTGGTTGTATAGAAGTCTATAGAAAATGACTCTACTTCTCTCTTGATTTATTCCCTCAGTAAACATTGTAAACATGAGTTTATGTCTCAATCTCTAGTTTCAAGTCTTCTTCAATACAGCATGATGTTCATTTAGTACATGATGGTCCATTTAGAGTCACACAGACCATGAAGCAGGGGATGCTTTAGGGCGGGGCTACACGCTGATTGACAGGTCACTGTTCTAAAGTGCTCAAAAACTAGAGATTGAGACATAAACTCATGTTTACAATGTTTACTGAGGGAATAAATCAAGAGAGAAGTAGAGTCATTTTCTATAGACTTCTATACAACCAGAGGAGTCGCCCCCTGGTGGTCACGAGAGAGAATGCAGCTTTAACACATGAAGCATTAGCTTCACTTTTCAGAACCGAAGGTTGCCGCCGGCTAACACCTCATATAGATGTCATGTGTTAGCAACAAAGAGTTGCCCATACACATCCAGCAGACATGGAGCCACATCAGCATCTGACCACCTAAAGAATGTGACTCCAACATCAACTCTCCTTTTACCTCCGTTTTGTTCTGCACCATCTCCTGAGAATAATAAACGTTTGGCTTTTTTAGCGGCTAAATGCTCCGTTAAGCGGACACAGTTAGCCAACTTTATCTTTCTGCTGTTGCTGGGCAAGTAGAGCACAGAGGGATTATTCCGTGACAGCAGCTGGCTGCTGCATCTGGAAACGATGCGGATGAGAGCGAACAAAGACAGTCAAAAACAAAACACCTGAAAGATGCTAAAACCCCTCATGGTCCTGAGGGGTTCCGTTTTATTTTACAAGGATATCGATTAGTGCAGCTCAAAGATTGACTTCAACAAGTTCATAAAATCCACATGTTTGCAACAGCATACTTAATGAGAGGTTATATCTATTGAATAGAGCAGCTTTAAATCGTATACTTAAGTTGTACTTTAGTACATACTGCAGCTGCCCTTACAAAGTACATACTTTTGCATGCAGTATGCATTTAGTTGGGTCAACTTTGTCCCTCTTGCTCATATATCTGCTGCACAAAGGATTGTGGGTCAGGAAAGCATGCCGACATACGATGTATTTGGACATACTGAATCTTTTTTTATTGGCATACTAAATAGTACAATAGGCAGATGACATGCAGATAGTCAAAGATAAATCATGTTATTTGTCATTTTATATCAAGATTCCCATTAAAATTTTGCAGGAAATTGATTCTAAGAAAGAAAGAAAGAAAGAAACAAAGAAAGAAAATATCTTCTCTCAGCGAATGCAGCAAACGAGCTACCTGACTAATGAATGGACTTCATCACATTGATGCCGCAGCCCTGTAAATCCAATATCGACATACAGTAAATCAGTCGTTTATTTGGCGCTTTGCCCACAAAGACCTGACACACCCAGTGATGTTAAAAGGAGACCTCATTAGAAATCCACACTCGGATCCTCTGATGGTTCCAGTCCTTTGGGTGCGTCCCGTAATAGTTACTGAACAGTTCTTCTAGGTAATGCTTTTAAAGGCAAAGTATATTTGAAGCACCAAATACCTGAAAACACTGGTTTCTGCCCTTTTTCCAGACAGCCATGTCATACTCTGTCAGAAAACTGTGTCCCCTAAAAGCAAAGATAAAAAGGTGAACAGTGACTAACCTCGTCACTGAATGTGTAAGTATATAAATACAGATGTTCAGATCCCATTTAGTGTTCCAAATTTGAAATTTGACCGTTGCACTCTCTGCTAGCACCAACGATGCTCTAAAACAAAGATGACAACCAGAGGAGTCGCCCCCTGATGGACATTAGAGAGAATGCAGCTTTAACACACTTCTTTAAATCGGAGGTTGCCCCATTGACAACATCTCTTAAATTCTTTCATCACTGTCCTGTAGACTATGAAACCATATGAGTCCATGTGAAGCCTGTAACTTGGCAGAGTGAAGCTAAATTAACCGAATACAAAGACTGGAAATGAGATAATAACACAATTAAAAACCTGTTTGTGCTCATTGAAAACATCTTTAAGCTGTGGATTTTTATTTCTTCTTCAACACAGAAC
The DNA here is from genome assembly GCA_028022725.1 of Lycodopsis pacificus. Classification (NCBI taxonomy): domain Eukaryota; kingdom Metazoa; phylum Chordata; class Actinopteri; order Perciformes; family Zoarcidae; genus Lycodopsis; species Lycodopsis pacificus. Next base: position 23,007,307 of record CM051703.1, on the reverse strand, counting down.
ATGACATTTGATTGTGGCTTTCCGTTATGTCTGAAACGTTTTTACCTCCTTGAGACACAGCACATTTGAAGGCAACAAAAGGGATCAAAAGTCCAGGAAGCTTGAAGCTCAGCCCCCTCCATCTGTTAGTGTCTGTACACAGCTGCCACGGCCACTGCTGGAGACACAATGTCAGCCTTGATCAGCCCAATTCAACACCGAAAGAACAAGATGATGGCCTTTGTGGAAAGTGATCATAAATAGTCAGAGTTAAAGAGGCCAGAGAAAGAGGTGTGTGTGTGTGTGTGTGTGTGTGTGTGTGTGTGTGTGTGTGTGTGTGTGTGAGAGAGAGACCAAAGTAGGGTGAGATGGGGAGGATAATTGGAGGGAGGGAGGAGGAGGAGGAGGGGAGGAAGCTGTGGAGCTTTCATTGTGCAGAGCGGATGAATAGTGGGATTCAGATGGTGGAGGGAGGTGGCCGAGCACAATAGTGAAAGTGAGGGCTGTGTTTCCAGTCTTCCCGTCTGCCGAGGATCCTTTTGCCCTCACTCTCCTGTTGCCTCGGCAACCCAAAATCATGAGTTGGCTGAGGTTTGGTTTGAAACGCCGCTCTGGGTCTGCTGGATCACAGGATGCACTGGCCGGTGCTGTGCTTGTCTTCTGCCCTCTGCTCTGCAGTCAGATAAACACACTTCGTTCTGATGTTGGACGTCGAGTTCATTTTATTTGAGCTTTTTACTGGAAGAGAGTGGGAAACAGGAAACGATGAGATTCTACGAATAACAGTCGAGGTTAGCGAGACGACTGGATTCAGAAAATCATAAACGAACTGTCTCTTAAGTATATCGTGCTTCATGTCAAAAACCATGTTCCATGTTGACAACAGTAGCCGTTGTTAGCTGTTCTGTAGCATTCCCGTAATGCCTTGGGGTGAGTCTGTCGACCAATCAGAGGCTGCGTTCCTCCTGCGATCCTTCCATCCTCAAATCCTTTATGAATGGATATAGTTGTAATTCCGTTGGTGGATAAAATGACCTTTCATATGAATACATGTAATGCAGTTTATATGACCACGGTGGCAGTGAGAAGTATAAATACTCAGAAATCTTGTCTTTTATTTGAGTACCGTGTCGGCTGCTGAGTTATTTGCATTTTAAAAACCCAACCAGTCTGTCAGTGTTAAAGGTGTTCTTAATGGAACTGGATCTTGTCCAAAACGTTTGGACCACGACCTCGTTGGCATTGACAGGGAGGTTTCTCAGGTACACTTCCACACCGTCTCTGGTGCTCTGGACGAGGTTCAGAGTCCAGCTGTGCTTCCAGCTGCAGATGATTGTCAATATCTTTCGGTCAGTTGATAAATGTGATGTTCAACAGAACAACCTGATGCAGACCGAAACAAACGGACTTCAAATGTCTCCTCAAAGCCTGCAGCAAAGTAAACAGTGAAGCAGCGCATTCTTAATAAAGGCTTTCTATCTGTATCCTCCAGTTAAAACCCTTTTCTGAAGCGGTACCCGTTTGCATTTGAGCCGAACGCATCTCGCATCGCAACATATGGGAGCAATTGAGGCATACAGCTCAGCTATTGTGGCCCGCAGAGCCCCGGGCCCTCTCTCAGGGCGTCGGGGAGACGGCCCTGGCACCGAGCGTTCCTGCACACAGATAAACAGACTTTTACTGATGATGCCCTGCTCAGTTTACAGGCTGCACAGCTCACACGGCTGCATGTTGGTCTCTCTGACCCACTTCTCCCGGAGGAATGAGATTAACGCCTAATCTTGCAGAAGCTGCGCTGTTGCGCTGGATGCAGTTTTTCTTTTCTTTTTCTCCGTCCGGCGTGACACGGTCAAACGGGATGAATAGTGCGAGGGCAGTTGAATGAGGATGATCTCACAATGTACGCACTGTTTACAACTTGGCCCTCCAACAGGGAGCAGAATGTGAAGCGGTTTGAGTCCCGTGCGCTGCATTTGTTTCAGTGATGTTCATATGTCTTGCCACCTGCTTTTGTTTTTTGCTGTATGAGCTTTTTCCTGCTCTACATCATTAAAAATAACATGTACTGTTTTTCTTTTTCTCCAGACGCTCCGCTCAAGCCCACCACCCCAACTAAAATCTCTGAAGAGGGCGACGATGTTTTGGGGGATTACACGGTGGGCGAGCAGGTCTGGGTCAACGGTGTCAAGCTTGGAGTTATTGCCTACCTGGGGGAGACCCAGTTTGCCCCGGGACAGTGGGCAGGCGTGATACTGAATGACCTAGTTGGCAAAAACGACGGGTCAGTGGGCGGCGTGCACTACTTTGAGTGCCAGCCCCTCCAGGGCATCTTCACGCGACCCTCCAAGCTCACCCGACAGCCGGTCGGAGAGGGGAGCGACAGCCACTCCACGGACTCTGCTCAGAATCAGACTCAGCAGGGCGGCAATGGCGTCCCGCCTGGCCAGAGGGTGGTAGTGCCGCTGAGAGAGTGCCTGCTCAACAGCGCGGTGAAGACGGGCTACGAGTCCGGGTCCAACATGTCCGACAACGGTTCGGTTAAGGGTTCGGTGAAGAAAGGCGATAAGGATCTTCGAGTTGGAGACCGAGTTCTGGTGAGTCACTTTGTGTTGGAGGACGCATGGTTTGTTGGACAGGGGTCCCTCTAGTGATGGGCTCTCCAGAGAGAGGGGTCTCTCAGCTTTAGAATTTAAATTGAATGTATTTATTTAAATGTTTCCCCCTGTTTCCAGTCTTTATGCTAAGCTAAGCTAACCAACCTCTGGCTGTAGCCTTATACTTAACAGACTGACATGAGAGTGGTATTGATCTTCTCATTGAATTATTGAACGTACATTATGTCACTATCCGATTGTATTCATGTGTGAGGATGTTAGTCCTCAACGTAACCGTTGCATTGTACTGACGCCATCTTCTTTGCTCTTTCCAATCGCCCAAAACATGCAATTCCTGCAGAAATAACCAAAGCTCAAAAGTTAGACAATAGATCACAGCATGAATGTTTAAATGGTCCTCAAGGTCTTGGTGCTATATTGGTATTAACCCCAAACATTGCTGCAACAACTTATGAGACATACGTGAGGATGGGAACGGCCGTCGTATGCTTCCGTCATAATGTTCTCAGCCCGAGAACAACTTGACACACACATCTTATTTATAATTATCTTCAGGTTCTCAGCCTTTAAATGACGTGTACTTCTTCAGTGTGGCCTCTACTGTTGACCTGTGTCTGCTCTTAAAGTTCCCATTCCCGTTTTTTAAATCCACCATTGCGCCAAAACATGGTCAACATGTCCGTGGCCATTGTGTGTTTTCTCTGATTGGCCCCTACGATGGGGTTACTGGCCCCTACGACGGGGTTACTGGCCCCTACGACGGGGTTACTGGCCCCTACGAAGGGGTTACTGGCCCCTACGAAGGGGTTACTGGCCCCTACGACGGGGTTACTGGCCCCTACGACGGGGTTACTGGCCCCTACGAAGGGGTTACTGGCCCCTACGAAGGGGTTACTGGCCCCTACGACGGGGTTACTGGCCCCTACGACGGGGTTACTGGCCCCTACGACGGGGTTACTGGCCCCTACGAAGGGGTTACTGGCCCCTACGACGGGGTTACTGGCCCCTACGACGGGGTTACTGGCCCCTACGACGGGGTTACTGGCCCATACGACGGGGTTACTGGCCCCTACGACGGGGTTACTGGCCCCTACAACGGGGTTACTGGCCCATACGACGGGGTTACTGGCCCCTACGATGGGGTTACTGGCCCCTACGATGGGGTTACCGGCCCCTACGACGGGGTTACTGGCCCCTACGATGGGGTTACCGGCCCCTACGATGGGATTACTGGCCCCTACGACGGGTCGCTGATGGGCGTCTGGGGACGGTTACATCAGACCGAAGCAGGCGAAAGCCTTCCTCCTGGTCAATATTGTAAATCACTCCGGATTACTTTCAGCACTTAAGAGAGGAGAGACTGCTGCTGACACATTGATCAGTGAAGCCATCTACTTCCTGTAATCGATCTCACAGCCACGGACGGATCCAGTTTCTGTCAAATATTCTGAATGCACTTTATACAAAGAAAATGCTCCACAAACCAGAATAATGTCGGCATTTCAAACGTCTCAATCAAAATGCTACATTTGGAATAAGACCTAGTTTGGAACATCCAAACAGAATATGCCGTTCCATGACCCGCATCGATTCAATAGTGGAACACTTGTGTGCATGTAATTGAGTCATTGTTTTCATAATGCTCTCTTGCAGTAATCTTGAACTAAGGTCAACCTGTGCTGCGGTTTGTGTAAATAGCCTCAAGATTTATTTCACAGAAATGTTTCCAAACACGCTCCGAGGCTGAACACGCTCCCCTGCTGGCTCTCACTCTTCAACCAGAGGCCGTGGGTTTCACTGGACAGTTCTGTAAAGGTTACATGGCTGCATGCAATTGGGCTGGTGTTTATTTGGGAAGTGTGAAAGCCGCCGGTCGATGAAATTGTCCCTGAACACAAATATAACACGGCTGCAGTAAACATGGAGCCTGAATGAGTTTATCAAAAAGACGAACGCTCCCTTTCCAAATGTAATTAACTGAACAACCAAACTAAGATTTCAATCCGGGTTGATTTAGAATGTTCTGGTTCTTCCTTCATCATGACGGCGCTGGAAAAATGGAAAACAGGCTCTCTGGGTCAATACAGCACTGATCAACTTATTGATTCAACCGACTATAATTGCCATCAACACTGATTGGACATCCACATGAAAAGCTCCAAAATGTTTGACTTGAAGTGATTGCAATCCTTCCCGAGGGGGACTTGTCTGTACCTCCATGGTGAGATGTTTCACAGAGATCATTCCAGTCCGGACCAAACCGACAGACTCACAAAACCCTGGAGCCTCGAGGCCAGCAAACGCCATCAGAATATTAAATATTAAACGCAGAGTTTCCATTTAGAGTCGCAAGGAACTCACCAAAGATGACGGTTTAACGTGGGAGGAGTTTGTGTTGAGCGTAGCGTCGTTTAAAGTCAGAGATGTTTACAGCTGGAGGTGAGACTGAGAGTACGGCTTTAACAGAAGGACCGGCCGTGACGAGACGAGGCTCCAGCTGACTGTCTGTCTCTACACCGAGTCACTGAGACGTCTCACGCCGTGGTTCATCTGACAACAGGAGGACGAGGAGCGACTCACCACGCCCTGGTGTATGCTCGTGTTCTGTTCCATCAGCTCCTAAACTCCAGGCTTTACTTATTAAGGGGGTCTGTTCTGGAAGGTTTGGGTCCTCAAATGTTGAAGGAATACTTTGTAGTTTGTATATTAATCACTCAGTTTTACCTGGAATCCTTCAGGAAAATGTCTCTCTTGCCTTTGCGGTGATCAAAGAATATTCCCAAAGATATAAAACCGTATTTACAACACTTCCAACCGAGTAGCCGGCCTTCTGTGTGAGACTCTTTATGCAGAGGAGTTGATAATAGTGATGTTTTACTGAAGGTGCATGTGTGTGAGACTTGGGTTGTACTGCACCAGTTGTGTGAGTTTGTAAACAGATGTTTTCTTGTAGTTTTTCCGTCATTAAACTTTGCCCCGGTTACTTCAGTTCGTTCTGACTTTTCTCTGTTTTTCGTGCTCCGTGGAAGCGTTAAAAGCTTTCAAAAAGACTTCAGTGTAACACTTTGGTTTGGTGTTTGTTTCTGTTATTCGAGCTCTTTCTTTTAGGAAAGTGTGACCAGATGTTTGTACATTTTGATCAAAAACGGTTTATTGCCGAGTTAGTTTTCAACAAACGAGGAATTTAACTTTGGTGCAGGAAAATCAACCCAGTGCATAACTAATAATACAAATATTAAAATGTACAAAATAATACGATAAACGAACAAACAATATAAGAGTACGTTGAAATAAGTCTGTTTTTAAAACCTGGGTTTGTGCTTTATCAGGTCTGTCCTTGTTGTTTGGTTCGATGCGTGCTAGGCTATGCTAACGTTGTAGCAGCTCCATCAACACTCATAAATACAGCAGCGAGGTTATAGTTTAGAGTCTGTGGTTTGTACACATACATTTATTCTGGTCTCTGTACAAATATAAAAAGACAACAATATTTTCTGATTGACTTATTGGATTTAGCGAACACAGCGTCAGGCTCACTAGACGCCAGGCGGCCGTTTTCCAGCCATTCCTCGTATGCGATCGTGCGAAAACGTTTGGTGTGAACACGCTTTAACAGTCGGACCTTCTTTTGCTCGCCTGCTGTCAGGTGGGAGGCTCGAAGATGGGAGTCATTCGCTACATGGGAGAGACGGACTTCGCCAAGGGTGAATGGTGTGGGGTCGAGCTGGATGAGCCACTGGGGAAGAATGATGGTGCTGTGGCTGGTACAAGGTAAACACACACACACACACAACAAAACACAACACACACACACACACACACACAACCCACACACACAACCCCCACACACACACACACACACACAAAACACAACCCCCACACACACACAACAAAACACAACACACACACACACAACAAAACACAACACACACACACACAACAAAACACAACACACACACACACAACAAAACACAACACACACACAACAAAACACAACACACACACACACACACAACAAAACACAACCCCCACACACAACCCCCACACACACACAACAAAACACAACCCACACACACACACACAACAAAACACAACCCCCACACACACACACACAACAATACACAACCCCCACACACACGCACACAAAACACAACCCCCACACACACACACAACAAAACACAACACACACACAACAAAACACAACACACACACACACAACAAAACACAACACACACACACACAACAAAACACAACCCACACACACACACACACACAAAACACAACCCCCACACACACACACACACACAAAACACAACCCCCATACACACACACACACACACACACTATGTGTGCTTCAAGCGCACCAACTCCTCCTAAAGGGAAAAAGAGGAAGACTGTGGCTCCATCTGTTCAGTCGTTTGTTCTTTCATCTGCTTGTTCGTGACCCACAAGCTTCAGTGTTTTTATGTTTCATATTCATCACATGTATCATATCTATTCAGAGCACAACACACATTCTTCTCTCTCCATGAATAACAAACTCTTTAAAGTCGTATTGAACTTTGGCTGTCAGCCAAAACGGGGGAACAAATGGAAAACAAGACACTTTTCCCACGTCAGGTCCAGATCCAGAAGCACATGTATTTGTTTCTACTAAAGATTTGGTCTTGTTTGAAACTTTGTATCCCATTAAATGTGTTGATTTCACCTTGTGACTCTGTTTGTGAGTCATCATGACAAAGCTGTGGTCCAGGAGACTCCGACTGCAGCAGAAACCACCACAGGGTTGCATTTAATTGTCGGTGTGTGGGCGGATTTACTGCGATAGAGTCACAACAGTGACAGTCAGGAGACTTTTCTGTGGGTAGAGTTTTAAAGGTGATTTTACGATTCAATCGGTGGCTATTATGCTCCTGAAACATCATCATTTCCAATCATTAGGAGCATATCTTTCTGTTCATGCTCATAAGCTGTTCAGTGTAAGTGCCTTGATAACGTATTTGAATCCCCAAACTAAATCCCAAGGGACGCTCTATAAACTGTGTTTCTGTGTCGGTGGAGCCGCTCTGTGCTAAACCAAACTCGCCTCTCTCCCTGCAGATACTTTCAGTGTCTTCACAAGTTTGGCCTGTTTGCTCCGATCCACAAGGTGATCCGCATCGGCTTCCCCTCCACCAGCCCGGCCAAGGCCAAGAAGAGCAAGCGGATGGCCATGGGGGTCTCCTCTCTGGTCCACAGCCCCAGCAGCTCCTCCATCAGCTCCGTCAGCTCGGTGGCCTCCTCCGTGGGCGGGCGGCCGAGCCGGACTGGACTGGTAAGATGGCGGCAGCGTCCACGCACTCGCTTAGCGTTGGATGAGAAGGTTTGATACCGCTGTCATGTTAGTAAAACAAACATGAAGCCACAGCTGCTTCAGAGACTTCAACATGTGGCCAGGAGGAGGAATCGAACCGCCAACCCAAATATTTACTGTACAGACAAATGGTACCAATCTTCTCCTCTAACTCTGTGCAAAACGGAGATAAGCAAACTATTATTCCCCCAAATATTTACTTTAAGAAACTTTATTTTTAAAACCAGTTACAAGGTGGAATATCGTAAAATGCTACAAGACTTTAAAAGTGTAAAAGTGGCTTAAAATTACATTATAATATATATATTTTATTTTTATTTTTTTATTATAAAAACACATCTTCACATCTAAATCTAGTGCTTCTAACCTTTAAGATGTTTTAACATTTTTTTTTTTCTTTAATCCTTTAGATTTATTATGATTTTCTGTTTTTATTAATAAAGCAGTAAAAATGTAAAATCCTCTGAACACCGAGGATGAAATGTTTTGTCTCCAGAATTCCTCCAGCGGTGTGATGAGAGGCTTCAGTGTGTTCAAATCCTCCCTTATCTGCTGAGCTGAGTCAGCACTTTGCACGTTGTTGCAGTGCGAGGCTCAGCTTGTCTGACTTTGCATCTTGCTCCAGCACACTGTGCCTTTAAGACGATCGGCCTCAGGAGTCGTTGGCAGCACACTGGAATGAATCGGACATCAGGGCATCTCACATTGATTTCAGCTGCTGGTTCCGTGCCAGATCTGGGATGGAGAACCCTGCCCTTTACTTTGCTTGATTGTTGGCAGCGGTTCTAGATGAGCTGCACAAAAAAATATTCTTCCCCACTGTCGTTCCGTAAATCTTTGGTGTACCAGAGTTCATGTTGCTACAAGGAGGTGAAGGACACTCTGAGAAATGAAGGTGCTAGGTAGAACCATTTAGGGTTCTTCGGCCCTTTTTGTTCCTGGTAGAACATGTTACGGTTTCACCTGTAAGACTTTCAAAGGATTCTCACAAAGGGAACCATCTGTTGAAAGTTCCACCCAGAACCCTCTATGAGAGGTTCTACAGAGAACCCTTCTTTGGCTTTATGGTCCAACCAGACACCTCTCTGGAGGTTCTATGCAGAACCTTTCCACCTTATTAGGGTGCTAACACGAACCCATCCAGGGTTCTACTGAGAACCAGACTATAGTCCAAGGGTTTCATCTCGAACCCATCAGTGGGGGTTCTACCGAGATCCCTAATATATTTCTCATATTTCAAAGGTTTCATCTAGAACCCACCCATGGGGTTCTACCGAGAACCCTTTTATACTCCATGGGTTTCATTTATAAGCACAGTGTTTGCGGGTGCGTCATGCTTTCAACAATCCTTAAAAAACACCTTTCTTCCAAAAAGGGTTCTTCACACCCAGAAATACAACCTCAGCCCTTCAGGAAGAACACTTTTGGAACCCTTATTTCCAAGTTTAGGTTCTGTCCCTAAGTTCTAGGTACAGAAAGTATTTCTGCTGTTTCTTCTAATTTGCAGTGTTTGAAATGCTGCAGAAGAAACAAACCTGTGTTATTTATATTGGTCTCATTATCAGTGTTATTCTGTTTATACAATAAAAACCTCTGGATTGACCGGATCTCACAGGAATGCTGTCAAAGAGCACCCTCTAGTGGTCAGAGGGAAGGTTGCATCCTTCAGCTCTTATTTAACACTTGAGCTTCTGATGTTGGCGATATTTTCCCAAGCTGTCAAATATTCCCTGAGTGGATGACCACAGACAGAGATGGTTATTCTTTGAAGCCTCATGTAGCCAATGATGTTGTAAAGATCAAAGATAATATGTCTCTTGTCGTGGGGCAGCTACTCATACAGAAAGTGTTTATCTCTTGTATCTCTTGTATCTTGTATCTCTTGTATGCTCATGAATTCATATTTTGATCTTAATCAGAGGTGATCTGAGGGGAACGTGTGAAGCTTTTTAACCTCTAAACTTTATTCCTTTTCATTATTTACATTTCCATCCCTTCCTCAACCTGCCTAATGTTTCATGTTTCACCTAGAACCCACTCAGGGGGTCCGACAGAGAACCTTTTCATATTCCAGGGTTGCATCTAGAACCTACCCTAAAGGTTCTACTGCGAAGCCTTTTATATTCTAGGGGTTTCATCTCGAACCAGCTGGTTCTACCGTAGAATACCTTTGTTCCCGTTAGAAACCCTTTGTTCCCGTTAGAAACCCTTTGTTCCCGTTAGAAACCCTTTGTTCCCGTTAGAATACATTTGTTCCCGTTAGAAACCCTTTGTTCCCGTTAGAAACCCTTTGTTGCCGTTAGAATACATTTGTTCCCGTTAGAAACCCTTTGTTCCCGTTAGAAAACCTTTGTTCCCGTTAGAATACATTTGTTCCCGTTAGAAACCCTTTGTTCCTGTTAGAAAACCTTTGTTCCCGTTAGAATACATTTGTTCCCATTAGAAACCCTTTGTTCCCGTTAGAAACCCTTTGTTCCCTTGCATTATTCACATTGGAATCCCTTCCTCAACCCTTCTAATGTTTCTCGTCCTTCCTGGTCTCAGCTGACCGAGACGTCGTCTCGCTACGCCCGTAAGATCTCGGGCACCACGGCGCTGCAGGAGGCCCTGAAGGAGAAGCAGCAGCACATCGAGCAGCTGCTGGCCGAGAGGGACATGGAGAGAGCCGACATGGCCAAGGCCACCAGCCACATCAGTGACGTGGAGAAGGACCTGAGCGTCCTCAAGGTGCAGCACGTGCAGGTACGAGACGAGATGTTGCGCTCTGCCTTTCTGTCCACGCGTTCGGCACAAACCAAACCGCCAGCGTAGCTTATGGAACATTAAACATCGTCCTCCTGTCCCCAGTGCATATCGGAGAACGACAGCACCCTGCAGCAGGTCAAAGCCGTGCTGGCCAGCACGCAGAAAGATAAGCTGGAACTGACCAATCAGCTGGAAGAAGAGAAAAGGTAATCCGTCTCTGTAGCAGTGCAGGTACCTGAGTCTTTGAAGAACAGATTCTCAAATATTCCGAAAGATCTTTGGAGAACCAGCGTCCATGTTGTTACAAGGAGGGAAAGTCAACTCTTGTAGGTGCTAGCGGGAACCATTTAGAGTTCTTTCATCATCGTAGAACCCTTATTGTTTCCTACCAGAGCCTTTTATAAAGGTTCCACCTGGAAGACTTTCCGAGGGTTCTACCTGGAACCATCTGTGAAAGGAGAACCCCCCCCAGACCCCTCCATTAGAGGGTCTACATTGAACCTTTCCATGGTGTTTTAGTTCCATCTAGAACCTTTCCACCTTCCAACAAGAACCCACCCGAGGGGTTCTACCGAGAACACTTTTATATTCCAGGGCGACCGTGGCGCATTGGATTAAGAGGGTCGTCTGGGAACCGGAAGGTCAACGGTTCGATCCCCGACTGGGACGTGTCACGTGTCGAAGTGTACCTGAGCAACACACTGAACCCCCCGGCTCCCCGGGCGCCGATCAATGACAGCCCACTGCCCCCATACAGGGATGGGTCAAATGCAGAAGTCAAATTTCATGTATGTGTAAAAATGTATATGACAATAAAATCCTAACTTCCTCCTTTAATCTAGAACCCACCGAGATAGGGCTTTGTTCCTGCGTCATAGGTTTCAAACTTCATCACAATTTTACATTTTTATCATCATTTCAACACAGAATTCCTTCATTTCTTCTTTTTCAGGAAAGTGGAGGACCTCCAGTTCAGAGTAGAGGAGGAGTCCATCACCAAAGGAGACCTGGAGGTATTTATCCACATAATTAAAACCTATAAATGTACCTGCACATGCTAAAATCCGGTGTGTCCTCTAATATCATGGACCCTGAGAATAAGATCTATTCGGGTTTATAGACATGCAGAGAAGAGCGTAACGTCTTTTGGCTGCACAGAGCACATGCACACATCAAGAAGCAGGTTTAGAGAGGATGATGTGGGCGTGAACCCCTCTCGACATCTGATTGACAGCTTCTGCTCTCAGCGCGCCGCCTGCTTACCTCCTCAGCTGCACGCTGGTTCATGCTGCAGCATTACTGAAGGGCAAAAGTCCAGCAAGGATTTAAAAGCCGGCTGACTTCAATGAAGACTCGTTTTTAAGTTATGCAGTAAAGTGTGAACTCCACGAGAGACGGTGCTCCACCTGTCACTCCACGAAGAACCTGCATGAGACGTAAATACTGCATCCAGCCGCCGAACATGTACCCCAAGAAACATATTTATGATTGCACCGTCTGCAGCACGGTGACTGAATATTCTACATGATTTTAGACAAAAGGATAACGAGTGCTCTTCTTCAATACAGCATGATGTTCATTTAGTACATGATGGTCCATTTAGAGTCACACAGACCATAAAGCAGGGGTTGCTTTAGGGCGGGGCTACACGTGATTGACAGGTCTCTAACAGACCATAAAGCAGGGGATGCTTTAGGGCGGGGCTACACGCTGATTGACAGGTCTCTAACAGACCATAAAGCAGGGGATGCTTTAGGGCGGGGCTACACGCTGATTGACAGGTCTCTAACAGACCATAAAGCAGGGGATGCTTTAGGGGCGGGGCTACACGGTGATTGACAGGTCGACACCACGTCGCTGAGAGTTTTCCGTGTTCCCGTCCTACAACTTTTACTCTTTCAGTGTTTTCACTTCATGAAAGTTAATTGTAACGTTTTTCTCGCCAAACAAATGTCTTATTCAGCGTTTGGTTGTAGTTATCGTCCACATTCTGTCACTTCTGGCTGCAAAAACAACAAAATGGTGACGGCCAGAAACAAAGATGCCAAACTCGAGGCTTCAAAAGTGCAGTCACTGTGACGTCACTGTAACATCACAGTGACGTCACAGTGACTGTGTCACTTCTTTTATACAGTCTGTGTCACAAATATATACATTTAATTAAAACAAAAGCATGAATAATATTCTAAAGCAGCAGGGCACTGTTGCTTTTTAGTGAACTTCACTCAAAACAGGAGGAAATAGTGTGTGTGTGTGTGTGTGTGTGTGTGTGTGTGTGTGTGTGTGTGTGTGTGTGTGTGTGTGTGTGTGTGTGTGTGTGTGTGTGTGTGTGTGTGTGTGTGTGTGTGTGTGTGAGGCTCATTGATGTGTTTTTAATGGAGCTCTAAGAGACATCAGGCTTTGAATACACAGGAAATACGTGTCAGTAAGATTTCTTTATTGTTTTTGTCTTTTCATGGAATTTGATGAGAATAACAAAAATACAACATCACCAACCTTATCCTTCAGTGATAACCGCAGAGCGGCGCGAATCAACAAAGATGTTATGAAAAGGAAACTATGTGAATATTCAGCGCATCATTAAACCAGTTGGTTATCTTTACCGTAATACCTAGAATATGAGTGCAGGCTGTATTTCATTGGCTGCTCTCAAGGCTCTGATTACCTGAACAGACTAAATGTCTCCAGCAGAGTTGTCCCTCCCTAAAAACAAGTCAGAGCCTAAATCTCTGCTGGTCACATGATCAACTCTGACCTCTATCATCCCCTCGGATCTGTATGGCTCTTTTTTTTTCTTCTTCTTCTTCCTCTTCCTCCTCCTTTCTCTCAGCCTCGTGTTCCTCCCTGTCTTTCTCTTTGTCTCTGTAGACTCAGAGGAAGTCGGAGCGCGGCCACATTCGTCAGCTCGAGCAGAGTCTGCTCCTCGAAAAGTCGAGAGCAGAGGTGCTTCAGAGAGACTTAGAGAAGAGGAGGGTAAAAACACACCTGCCTGTAGCCCGTGTGCACCTGTTTGCTTCTGTGTTGATAGTGACGCGGTGTGTCCCAATTCATATCAAATCAAACTAGAGGCATACGAATGAGCATTTAAAATCAGTACACATATAACTATCCCGTAATCTCAGTTATCATTTTTAATCTTTGGATCAATTCATTGCCTTTTTTTCTTCCTTGGGATTTGTTGAAATAAGGAAAATGTGATATTATTTCCAGCGTTATCTTTTAAAATACATGTCAGAGATATGTTGTTGCGTCAAGTATTTTGGCTCTTTTGCTAAATAATTAAACAAAGTGGGAAACTAGAAGGGCACTCCGCCAAGGCCGCTTCCATGAGTGAGAAATAAACGTGATTCCAATCCACTCCAGAATGTGACATGTTCTTCTTTGGCCCATGTTCCACCAAGCTTCAGATAATCAGGCCAGTAGTTCCACCGCAATACAGCTGACAAACAACCGAAGACATGGCGGTCCTTGGCGGAGGTAAAAAGCCTGAATGTCAGAGGATAATTCAAAATCACATAAACAGATATGCAGATTGATTTCATCCTCGTCTTCATCCTCTCCTTCGTCATATCATGAGCCCCTCACACATCAGCTGCTTCAGCCGCTGCTGCTAAGCTTCTGTTAAATTGTGATGTGTCTTTTTTTATTATTTAAAGGTTGGCCTTCGGATCAGCTGCGTTTTTAAGCTGCAGCGTTCATAAACGTTCCATTTCAGCTGTGGAGAACGAGCTCGTGTTTTGACAGTAGCACACGAGACCTTCAGCTCAACTGTTGATGGGATTCGTCGCTGGTTGTTCGATGAACGTTCTCCAGATGAACCCCGCTGGTTCATCTCAATCACCGCGATCTCCTGTGAAGCTGATCTTCACAGTGACAGAGAACGGTGCCACAAATCAAACCGTCCCCGTTTCCCCTCTCGAGTTACAGGAATCGAAAGATAACAAAACACTTTGCAACGCTGGATTTTTCACTTCTTCTTTTAATGCAGTAAGGTCTGCTTCTGCCAACAGGGCGGATGCTCCCATGATGCACTGTCCTCGAGGTTGGGTAAGAGAACCAAGGTGAAGAACAAAAAAACAACAAAACCAACAGATTTGATCTTGTTTTGGCTTTGATCTCAATTCTTCAACTTCACGTCGACTCCAGCAGCTGTCAAGGACAAGAACCCTGCACCGACTCTTCTTGCTCCTCTGCTCTGTGTGTTTGTGCCTTAATCTCAATGCTCTTCAGACTCTTCTGTGAAGCAGCTGGTAGCTCTGAGGTCCGGTAGATCGTGCACCGTGCAGCTCCTCGTCCCTCGTCTCTTCGCCGGAGTGTGTGCAGGATGTCTGCGTGGACCTCTTTGCTGTTTGCTTTTTATTTAATACACATTTGCTTGGCTGCTTCTAGATGATCAGAGCATGGCTGTGCTCTCCTCTCATCTTCCACTTCTCTGCACATACAGTGTGAGCTGCACAGATATTTGGACAGTGACACGTTGACCCCTCTGGCTCCGCCTCTGTCTCTGGATGAAGATGGTGCAATGAGTGACGGGGCGGCCAGCTCTGAATACCAGGACAGCGGCATCATAGCAATGAGGATCATGGTTTGTTTTGACACCCAAAGTGGTGCCAGCATGTTGATGAGACTCCGCTGGAATAATAAGCACCTACAGCTCTGACCTGCCAGAACAAAGGGATGCTAGCGTCAAACAGCAAGATATGAAAGGACACATTCAGAGGACTTCATCATAATAATACGTTTATTTACCTTTCAAGAGCAGACGTCACAAAGTTCTTCACAACCAAAGGCAGAATAACTAAAAGACAAAATGTCCAGATATTAAGCTAAAAAAAATAGAACAAACTGAACGAAATCAATTCTCAACAAATGGATCCTGAGCTGGATGGATCCACAGTAGAGTTACAGTAGAGACCAGTTCAATACTTGCGTTGAGACAATTCTGTTCTGACCTTACATGTTGGAATATGCAAATGAGGCATTATGTGATGGTAACTTTTGGTGAATTTAGGAGAAATCTACAGACGTAAACAGAGAAAGTAGTGCAATAAATCGTTCCTCTAGTCTGAAAGAAGACGTGTTGTGAAAGCAAAAACGACCAAAATCTCACAATTGATGCATGAAAAACAACGTGTCTCACATCTAGTCGTGTTTTAATTGGAACATTAAAACACACGCTGTAAGTTCGACCTGCATAAATACTGACCACGAGGAGATACAACGTCTGTTCCTCAGTCCTTGTATCATCTTGTATCTTAGGAGTCCAGCAGGGAGCCAAAGTGTCACTGTCCACATGCTTAATGTCGTTTATTTGTGCTCTACGTTCCCTGGAATGCACTGCGTCTCCACCCTCACACGGATCTTCAGCGGGTTTCCCCCTGAGGCCTGATTTCTGCTCTTAAACGTCAGCTTCGCCTTTTCTCCGGAATGCCGTCGTTGACCTGCAGGGTCTCCCACCTGTTGCGTTTGATAATGTCGTTCTTTTCAAAAAGGCCGACACCTTTCCTGCCGCAGTGATGGATGTTGTGTTGTTTTTTTTTACCCGCCAGCAAACCACAGTGGAAGAGCAGAGTCGTATCATGCAGCTGGAGCAGGAGCTCAGCCTCAGGAGAGCCGAGATGGAGAACCTCCAGACCAAACTCAGGGGGTCCGACCCGAGCTCACAGGGGGCCGACGCGGCCCCGGGGCCCGAGGCCCATCCGGAGACCCTGGTCCTGCGCGCGCAGCTGGCGTCGGCGGGCCGCGAGCACAGCAAGGAGAGCAGCGAGCTCAAGGAGAAGTACGAGGCGGCGTTGGCGGCGAGCCGGCAGGAGGTCGACTCGCTGAAGGCGGAGGTGGAGAAAAGGAGCCAGGAGGTCAGTGAGATCAAGCAGAAGGTCCAACAGGCCACCAAGGAGCACGTGGAGATGATGGACACCTGGAAGGTATTCCGCTCTATTTCTCTTTGAACACATTACAGACTACTTCAGTGCAGCTCTGTGAAAGTATGCATGCTCACCAAGATCACAAAGCAAGGATACGAATGTTGATTTTAAATGATGATTTCAGTCACAGTAAATTAAAGGCAGGGTTGGTCATCTTTAAAACGAACCAACCAAAACACTCCAATGTGGCCTCCATGAACCAATCAAAACATAGGTATGGATTCCTTCCTTCTCTCTCACGTACAGACAGAAACCGCTGGTTCTTTAAGTGAAGTCAACGCTTCACGTGTTAGAGCTGCATTCTCTCTAGTGGCCACCAGGGGGCGACTCCTCTGGTTGTATAGAAGTCTATAGAAAATGACTCTACTTCTCTCTTGATTTATTCCCTCAGTAAACATTGTAAACATGAGTTTATGTCTCAATCTCTAGTTTCAAGTCTTCTTCAATACAGCATGATGTTCATTTAGTACATGATGGTCCATTTAGAGTCACACAGACCATAAAGCAGGGGATGCTTTAGGGCGGGGCTACACAGTGATTGACAGGTCTCTAACAGACCATAAAGCAGGGGATGCTTTAGGGCGGGACTACACAGTGATTGACAGGTCTCTAACAGACCATAAAGCAGGGGATGCTTTAGGGCGGGGCTACACAGTGATTGACAGGTCTCTAACCGACCATAAAGCAGGGGATGCTTTAGGGCGGGACTACACAGTGATTGACAGGTCTCTAATAGACCATAAAGCAGGGGATGCTTTAGGGCGGGACTACACAGTGATTGACAGGTCTCTAACAGACCATAAAGCAGGGGATGCTTTAGGGCGGGACTACACAGTGATTGACAGGTCTCTAACAGACCATAAAGCAGGGGATGCTTTAGGGCGGGGCTACACCGTGATTGACAGGTCTCTAACAGACCATAAAGCAGGGGATGCTTTAGGGCGGGGCTACACCGTGATTGACAGGTCTCTAACAGACCATAAAGCAGGGGATGCTTTAGGGCGGGGCTACACGCTGATTGACAGGTCTCTAACAGACCATAAAGCAGGGGATGCTTTGGGGGCGGGGCTACCTTGCCACAGATTCCAGATTGTTTTCACAGTCATGATGGAATGTCTGTGATGAACATTACCAACCCAGCCTTTAAGGGTTTTTTTCCAGATAAACACAACCAATATACATTCTCCTCACTTCCGTCTGCAGGTTAAATTCAACACTCTGACGATCGACCACCAGCGCTCCTTGGAGGAGCTGAAGGCCTCGTTGCGTAGCGATCGCCCCACTCCAGAGGGCTCGGAGCAGGACGCCCAGGAGCTGAGAGCCGCTCTGGAGAGCCTGAAGACGGAGCACCAGCTGGAGGTGGAGAACCTCAAAGCCAAACACAAGATCGAAGCCGCCATTCTGACCAAGGAGCGCGAAGACTTCTGCACCCGCCTCCAGGAGGCCAAGGACCAGCTGGCCGAGGGCAACCAGGCGTGGAGCGCCGAGGCTCAGGCCAACGGCGGCAGGCGGCCCCTGGAGGAGGCGACCGATAAGCTGCAGAAGGCGGAGCAGAGGCTGGCGGAGATGGAGAAGCTTCGGACGGAGCAGGACAAAAGCACGGAGCAGCTGAGAGAGCGGCTGGAGCTGTCGGAGAAGAAGATGGCGGACTATCGGGCTCTGCAGAAGGCCCAGGCGGAGAGCCAGGAGGAGATCCAGAGGCTGGAGGAGAAGCTGAGGGTGACGGCCAACCAGCTCCAGGCCATCCAGGCGGCCCGCTACACATCCCATGATGCAAATGTGCGTGGCAGAGGAGAAACCTAGAACTCCAGATCCAAATATCAATACGCTGTCATTGCTTTGAGTTAACGTCTCTTCACTTCGTTCCTTTTACAGGTGATAGAGGACAACGACATTTCAGATGAGAAGATGAAGCTGAAACAGAACATCGAAGGTATCACCGGCCGTTTATTTGAACTACAATATCATGAAAACAAGTCATTCATACACTTCAGTTTCTCTATTTTCCTCATATGATTCTACAAGATGTCAGTCAGTGACCAGCAATTTTGGAGAGAGCACAGATTTGATATCGCGTACACTTAAACTGATATTGATGGCGTCTAAAACACGTCCACAGCAGTACATTGATGTACTCCCGTCTGTTTCTCCAAACGCTACTGTAGTAAAACTACAGAGAAGTACCTCATAAAACATCCAAACTATCCCTTTCATCTCTATTTCATAATTCAAAAATCACAATCTGTCGTCCCAAAGGAAAATCTGTCCGCCGGTTATCATGTTGCTGCTCAGAGTGTACGATGTCCCACTCCCACATTCGGAGATGATGTGTAACCCTTAAACCTGCATCAGTGCACTTGAACCTTGACTTTTCCTGTTGTTGTGTTTTTTCTACAGAAACAATGGAGAAGTTGCTGAAAAGGGAGAAAGAGGTCTCCACTCTCAGCTCCCAGGTCGACGCCCTGAAGAGCCAGACGGGAGGTAAACGGCATTTTACAGAGCGCTCTTCTTCCGTGACACACACTCAGAGGTTTGACTTTGCTGACTTTTTAAGTGGGCGCTACAAACTGGTGTTTGGGTTAAACTAGTGGCCGTGTTATCTGGTGACTCTGTGTCCGTGGTTGCTCGTAGCGGCGGCATCTGTTGAAAACGGGACATGTAGGAGTCCTCGTAAAAGCCTCCAATCAATTATAAATACAGACTCATCTGTGTTTGTTATCGACGCCGGCCGTTAAGTTACCACGAGCAACCACGGACGCATTCGGCAGGAAAGGCACCAGTTAACACGGCCGCTCGTTAAACTGAAACACCTGCTCCTCTGAAATCTCTAACTTAAGCTGATTCTGACAAGCCAACGTGCAGCAAGTGCACATTTTGTTTAAAGCTCGATAACTCGTCTGGATGGCCGGAACATAACGCCATTTAAAAGGGATCATAAAAACACCATCGTTGTTTTATCATGTTTGCTGTTGGACAAAACATTTCCTCATCAGCCAACTTGAAAAATCGGACACATTTCTCAATAAATAAACTCGTTATCTGCGTCACATTGACATAATTGACCCTCATTAGTGTCGTTCTTGGTGCACTGTGAGTGCAGCGGCTGCAGGCTTCACTTCATTCTTTGCACCAGTCGCGCTGAGTTCACTGTGTGCGTCGTCACCGTCGCATCCTTTGATCATCGCTGAGAAATCTGTCTTTTGAAAACCCTAAAGTTCCATCACTTCAAAAGGAGCCGAAACACGCTTCATGTCGCTCAGATAATCAAATTGACACACGTATGAGAAGAAAAAGACAGTGAATACTTCAAAGAGGGTGATAAAAAAAAGAGAGAACTATATGAGACACAAAGGGGGAGAAGAGCTTCATTATTCTGCTCTGTCAACCTCGTCTGCACGGTTCATGTCGGGGAGTGACCGGCGTTCTCCTCCCACAAGCTACAGCGCGAACAAAGAAGATGCTGGTCAGTGGTCTGGTCATAGTGGTCGTAGTTGTTAGAACTACATTGTCGTGTTACTGATGATACATGGTGAATAAAGTGGAACTTCTTGTTTCTCTTCCACCAGCACTGGAGGCCAAAGTTCGCTCGGGGGAAAAGAAAGCCGACGCTCAGGCCCGGGAGAAGGTGCGCTTGGAGGCGGAGCTGGAGTCCATGACCAGGAAGTCCCATGATGCCTCTGGGCAGCTGGTCAATATCAGCCAGGAGCTGCTGAAGAAAGAGAGGTATGGAGACACGGCTTTATTGATTCCCTGCACTCACTGGGAAAATAGAGCGCCAAATCATCTCCCCGACAGAAATACAGCATGTGATCAATTAGATAACGGACGGATACTGGGAGCCCACAGGCTGTGTATTGATTTGTCTTATTGTCAACTTAACAATATTATTATTTCATTTTGTAATGTTCCATCTGGAACATTGGCCTTCATTGTATTAAAAGAGCTAAAACCCAGTTGTATTTATGGATTTTAGTTCAGATTTTAATACAATAAAGAAACATATTCTCCTGCAAAGGCTTAACTATTAACTATTTAAAGCACAAGTACCATGATATCACCTCTATTGTATTAATTATATATATATATTTATTACATTTATTATTATTGATATATATCCTGACTTGTATCAAGCACTCTGTTGAAAGGTTATTAATAATAACCGTCATTAATAAACGGTAAACTCATTGGTGTCGTGGACACGTGAATGTCACATGTACAGGTGAACTGTGACCAGGTAAAGAAACCGCAGACGCAACGAAGAAGCAGCCGCTTACTGACGAGCACAGAGAAACTCTTCTGTCCATCCACTGTACCCACAGTGTGCATTGATTCCTCCAGAAAGACGCTTCACACTGCCAAGAGCCGCCACGAAGAGAAATGACTCCAAGAAATCACTTCTCTCCAGCTCAGACCAGACACCACAGCACTGTGCATGCTCCAATCACTTGACAGCTCATTTGGGCTGTTTAGCTTCCATCACACGTCTTCTTCCAGACGAGTGGTGCGATTTATTTCAATACTTTGTCTGTTTGCGTCTGTAGATTTCTACTAAATCCACCAACAGTTACCGTTAGATAAAGCCTCATTTGCATATTCAAACACAACATTTCAGAAAACTTGTAATACAAAATATAATGATGTTAATGTGAGTGATGAACAGGGGCAGTTTCATGGTGATGTCTTATTTATAATACCATAAGGTTCCTGACGTACAGTTGAAGCGCAGCAGAAGTTGCACAATGTTTAATTATATTTGAGTAACAATGCACCGCGGTGCCGTCAGCACACGCTTTTGTCCGAGCGGCTCTGTTCAGAGTTGTTCTCTTCGTCGTACAAACATATAAAACTTTGAACCCACGAGGGACACGGCTTCTGAACACACGCATCATAAAAAGTATTATTAAAGAGAAATACAAAGTAATTAACTGTAGAAACAGCGAGATGAAGGCTTCTAGTTTAACAGCCAGAACCTCGTTATGAATATTCTGCAGACACCGATATGTGTGATGACTTATTAATATCCCCTGACGGGGTGAGCGGACCTCAACAGCCCTGTGCTGTTCTACTGAAAGCTAATGTGGGGAAAACACCTTGAATACGCTGTGGTGTGTAACGTCAGCCTGAATGACCTCATCAATTTAAACTTTAAAAAGTCAAGAGATTCAATTCTGATAACTGAGAAATATTAAAATGAATATGATATCCATGTGAAAACAGGACGGCCAATTGTATCCCTGCAACAGGCCTTCTTATCTTTGTTGTATAACTTTTTAAACGTATTCATCTTGAAGTCACAGAATCTCTGCTGAACTCGTTCAAACAAACGAACAAAGAGCTGACAGAGCGCTGGGGTGAAGAAAACACAGAATCTGTCAGAAAAGACACGTACTCAGTGTGAGCGATTGTGACATTTTGAAAAAAATACAGAATACAGACTGAGAATTGCATTTCAAGTTCTTAAAAATAATTATCAAAAGAAATGATCTGCTCAGAGATCCATCCCAATCGTCCTGCGGTTATTGCGTGCACTGTTTGGGTTAATTGTACACTTAGTGAGTTCTTATGTAATGTTGTTGTTATGCATTGAAGATACAATTAAATAATATACATAAAATATATTGCTTAGTTCCAAATCTTACACTTTTTTCTTCTTACTTTCAGTTCAGCTGCGCTCACGAAATGTCGCATGTGGTTTGCGTTCAGTTGGCACGGGGCACCTTTGACCCTCTTGCTCGTACGTCTGCAGCCCCAAAGGATTGTGGGTCAGAACATACTGCAGAATGCGACCGGCTGCAGTCGAACATCCTGGTATTTTGTCATTTGACAGCCTACGTATTTTCATGGCGCACTAAATAGTCTGGTCCTAGAACAGCTGGTCTTTTTCCTCCTGAGTTTATGGATCAGCCAGCAGAGGGAAATCGGCTCAGAGCTGCCAGACGTCCACATCGCTCCCGGAGCCGTGACAACTCTAATGTAATGTGTCTTTTATTCAGTGAAACTCTGATAGCCGAGTTCGCTATTTATCCACCCAAGTTGTCCCAACCTGGTGGCAGACGTGGGGAGCTTTATTAAACATAGACGTCGATGCATTTTCCTGTGAAGCTGAACGAGCAGATCACATTCCTGGCTCTCTTGCATGATGTCGTTCGTACATTATTGATGGTTATGATGTCACTAAATGCAACGAGGCACTCAAAATAAGTGCTTCTGGCTACAGCTGAATATTTTTCTTTTGTGCATCACCACCGCAGCAATTATGTTGTGTGCAATAAAAGTATATAGCATTGCTTGAAAGATTCAGTGTGTGGCCCCCTTTTGAGTTGGTGCCAGTGGTCGTGCATGGTGGGGTTATTAGCGCCGCTGCTGCTATTTCAGTCCATGACGTCCTTTTAGGGGAAAACAAGGCAGTTCATCGCTTCAGGACAGTCGGCTCAGAACACATTTCTATCTTTGGCGGATGATTCAAGGAAGCCAATTACTAGCAGGTTCATGTGGTAGAAGACAGAACGATTTTCAGAAGAAACAATAATGCGGTCCAATACAACTAAAGGGTCTTGTAGGAAACCATGATCAGTAACTTTAAAGCAAGGAATATCTTGCCTGTGTGTCCTTCGCATATCTCGGGAACCGATCATCCGATCTACTTCACGCTTCCCGGGTGTTTTGCTGAGGACTCCGTGGAGTGCTCTGTCGGATTTGGTGCAATTTGGACACGCAACTCATTCGATATTAATACATTTTGAATAAATTAGCGAACAGCGCTCTGTGGGCGGAGCTTCAGGGCTCTGCAGACTTGAACTCCTCACATGCTCATTGAGTGCAGCTCACTTTGGCTGCTGGATCACAACCAAACTCTAAAAAAGCCACGTGCAACTAAGCCACGCCCCCTGACGGTGCAGCGCCGAGCAATAGGGTCGTCCAGAACGGGCACGCCACTAAAATACCCGTTGCATATACCACTTTCCTTAAACATGCAGTTTCTTAGTGTTTTATGTCCACTAGGGGGCAGCAGAAATAAGCTGCAAACATATTATGGCCGTATAAACTCGGCAAGTAAACACTTGCACTGTGAGAGGCTTTAACAAATTCAGCACACAGAGAAAAATCTGGTCAGGAGGAATTCTTGATGCTCTCACTTGGGAGGTGCACACATGTGAAAGTAGCCACCTCCTTTGGCTTTAACGCGGCGCCCTGACCACAGTGATGTGCTTCACTCATATTAGTATGTGGGCAAACAGCCAGAAGATGCACAGTGACCATGACAACAAGGGCATCCATCCACCAGCCAGTCTGACACGGACGGAGATGAGGCCGCCTCCACAATCCCCGCCGGCCAGACTGGCTAATATATTATTCACATCATGGGTGTTAAATGATAACGACCTTTGTGCAAGGTCCGAGCAGATGTACGACCCGCATAATCCGCCTGTCGATGTTTATTGCCCACCGGAGTGGTCGAGTTCACGGCCAACACTCGTGGAAAATGAATTCTGTTTTTCTGAGTAGTACCAACTGGTGTTGTTGTGTTCTTCCTTCGTGTTCTCTCCAGGAGTCTGAACGAGCTGAGGGTGCTACTCCTGGAGTCGCACCGCCACTCCCGGGACATGGAGAAGGACCTGAACCGAGAGGTGCACAAGGCCGAGTGGAAGGTGAAGGAGCAGAAACTCCAGGACGACATCAAGACCCTGCGTGAAAAACTGCTCCTACTGGTGAGGAGGGAGCGGCGTTGTGGCGATCAGCTGTCGCTGCTTCGTTTTACAGGAATGGACGGACAGACAACCTGAAAACATGTTTCTGGCCACATAGTCGCCGGCACGGTGCAACAACATGACTGAGACAGTTAGAAACGTTTGTCTGGAGTCCTGTCGAGGCAGCTTAATGCCAGCTGAATGTTTTCTTTGTTTTCTTTTAAAAACTTGCTGTCAAAGACATTTTATGCCAACATTTTGCTTTAAAATGTATCTAGAAACATTATTATGGAATTGTTTTTGCTCAATCATTCAGCTACCCAATAGTGCGTCTGTTTAATAACTGATCCAGCTGTAATGGGGACTTATCACGTTATAATAAGACGTATAGTGCTGGACACTATGTTTACACAGACTGGTAGTTTAAATATTGACTGTATAATCTGAGATGATCCATAAGAGGACATTTAGGATGTTTAAATATGAAAATGTGAAAAGTGCAGAGTAATCATTCCTCCCCCAGATGTTCATCACACCTGCAGCGTGGCGGTGTAACGGCAGGCGTTGGCTAACGTTGTGTGTGTTTCAGGGTCAGGAGCGGCCTTCACCTGACCACCGGCGGTACTCCATGCTGGACCCGTCTGTCCTGGACTCGGAGGTGAGCCGCCTCCGCCAGCGTTTGCTCAGCACGGAGGACGCCCTGAGGAGCGCCATGGACCACAACCAGCAGGTGGACCAGCTGGTCCTGGCCATGCGCAGGCATCCAGACAAAAGCCCGGTAAAACTGCACTTTCACAGATTCAACGAAGAAAAGCATGAAAATGTTTGTTTTTTTACGTGTGGTAGCCGTGTCAGAAGAGAGTAGCATCAACAACAGTCCTTTAATTTCACAGTTAAATGATCCCCGACTGTGTTTTCCAGGTTCACGGTGCAAATTCAGCCAATGGGATTCATCACCAGGAGTTGGGCAGCGCTCGAGATGTTGGTATTCTGTCTTTATTTGTAAAAGTATTACAGAAGTAGTGATACCGTTCATGCGTTCCAGCGCTGAGACGTCTTGTGCTTTTGTTGGTCTTCTCAGGAACAACACTGATATGAGCAGAAGAGACCAGACTGAACCGGGACATGCGGAGGTCCGACGTCTTAGAAAAAGCTCTCCATGTTCCTCCTGATGCTGCCACGGACGCCTGGGGAAGATTTCAGTTTGCCGTTTTAATACCAAAACAACGAATCTCTTGTCTCCGAGTGAATTTATGTGTCGTTGCAGAAAGCACCTATTAGCCAATCACGAGGGCCGCTTACAGTACTATAGAATATACACAGCAAATGGGACATGGACGTGAAGAGATGTTATGGGTACTCCTGAGACCTCTGATGCTTTACAGTAGTTTAGAAAAAATGTCAATCCGCAAGTTGCCGGGAACTCTGTGACAATTCTTAGTTTTGAATCGGAAAGGAAACAGCTGACGGACGACGATGCGGAGAACTGAAGGAACTTTGTTTTATTTATTACTTCGACTTTGATCCTTGGCCAGCGGCACTCGGAGCGACTCCTCGAGGAAAACTTCAACTGTTATTTTCACTTGACTTCGTACCTGATTGAGAGAATTGGTCTGTTCACTCTCCTGCTTTCTTGTACAATATGATGAGTAATTGTGGGTTAATGGAAGTATTAAAAAGGCCCTTTAAAGTGACTCTGACTAATAAAATCTGTCTTTTGATTATAAAACACAAACACAGACGGCTTGCAAAGTAGCTGGAAAAGAGAAAATAGGGGTTTCGTCGTTCATCAGGTGGAATTTTGGGCTAAAACATCCACAAAAACCGTCTCAACCACTTCCTGCAACATAATCCACTTCTCCAGTCTCCATCCATGCGAGTCTGTTCCAAATGCTTTCCACCAGTATCCAGAAAAATACTGCCTCAATCCTCACGTACCCGTTGATACTAAAAACTCCTGACTGCACTGTCAAGAGCAACTCAGCGTATTCTTAAAGTACCCTGAATTCATTCATTCAGATTTGGGTCTTTAAAGGTGTGTGTGTGATATTTAGAGCGGCCTATTGGCAGAAATGGAACATAATCTCGATAAGAATGTTTTCTTTAATGTATAATCAACATGCCGTCTCGATTCGCACTGTGCATTGTCAACAATTTACTTGCTATTTTCAGAAAAACTGTCGAAATAGTATAAAGAACAAACAACTCTTTTGAGTGCAATCCGAACGGTGGAATCTGTATTTGCATTTCTCAGAGTAACATCCGACAGCATAGCACTACTTTGTGTGTTACACCTGATCCAGAGACGTAAAGTATCAACTAACAACCAACAGTGTTAAGAATCAACACAGTATCATGAAACATGATTTCAAGTCTGTCAACATTTTCTAACACAACAAGCAAAGACGAGTTTTATTTCCTCTATCGCGCTTATATAAGACAAAGAAAACATGACGGGAAACTCTGAGCTAGTTTCTTGTCAGCCGAGTAGAATAATTGCTTTAACCCCTCGGTTCACTTAATTATCACACACTCTGTTGCTGTGGTTACTTGCAGTCTAATACAGGCTGAACTATCATGAGACCCACTTTAGAAACAGCGGTTAAAACTGTTGACTTGATCTGTTTCACAATTCATTTCTGTGCCAACGACAACACGGCTCGGCCCAAACTTTTCTTAAAGGTACAGTGTGTAACATTTAGAGGGATCTATTGGTAGAAATGTATTGTGAATATGTTTTCTTTAGCGGATAATCTCTGGA
This sequence comes from Lycodopsis pacificus, assembly GCA_028022725.1. Taxonomy (NCBI): domain Eukaryota; kingdom Metazoa; phylum Chordata; class Actinopteri; order Perciformes; family Zoarcidae; genus Lycodopsis; species Lycodopsis pacificus. Next base: position 22,980,242 of record CM051703.1, on the reverse strand, counting down.
AAATAAGAACCATCGTGTTTTCCTCACCTTTGCAGTAAGCAGTATTTGTTGGCACACAGACGTTTTGGTTGGTTGCATTCTGCCACCTCGCCGATAGATGGCGCCAAATCCTACACACTGCACCTTTAACGCTGCCACAAGTTCATTGTGCGTCACCAACGACTGCTTATTTTAATGTATTCTTAATACTCCAGGTGTTCAACCACCAATCCTCTCTTTGGTTATCGGGTACGGTTGCTATTGGGCCAATATTCCTAAAAAAAGTCATTTTTTTAGCCATTTCACATCAGTGGACTTCCTGCCAGCTCTGAGTTATTCTATGTTTATTAAATGATTACAGGGAATTATTCCAGATTTTTGTTTTCTCAAAGCCTATCCGACCCTGTACCGTTAACACCTCTTACCACTATTTATCCGCTATTTTATTTCCTGTAGACTTCGTGTCAGCACGGACTCCGTCCATACACTGGTATTAATTAGTGGTACAACAAAGCAGCCATATTTAAAGCTGTGTATGAATGTACCTGGATTCATTGACTGACCTTTTGTTCAGCTACTGAAGGGATGTCACAGGAGCAAAACACGGTGCACTCATCCCTCCCCGTCTGGATTTCATTTGCAAAAACATTTAATAGAATTCATACTGTAAGTCTTCCAAATATCGTTTTTTTTAAATCCATAACTAATAGGAGACCCTGTTTGTAGTTGGTCGTGTAGGTTGCTGTTGATGCACAGGAGACACTACAGGCGCTGGTCAGCTCAGATAAAAAAAGAAAGCCTAAATTTTCCATTGGATATTGTACATGGCCTATTCAGCTGGGAGGGTTCATACCCTTTGGGTTATTGCTGCAATGGTTTTGGAGATTGAGTCATTAAATATTAACAATGTGGGAAAAGAGCTGGTGGTGTTTTATTTCACACTGTCACGGCTGTATGTTTGTTTTTTGGAGGGCAGCCAGATTTCATACCACCAAGAGGTATCCAATGCTCAGCCACAAACACAAGATAAAACTAAATCGTGTTGTAAATCTCTCATCTCAGGCAAATATGTTGGGATTAAAATGACTCCCTGAGAAGAAGAAGCTATAAATCCTTTTTTTTTTTGTGCACCGAGCTCCTGACACCCAGACACTGCATGTTTATTTACAGTCTGGGCTTCTTATCTCCACACATATCACTTCTAGTTGTTGGCCTTGGCAAATGTCAGGTCTTATCCACACGTCCCAGGTTTATTTATTATTTTATGCTAGAGGGCAGATCAGTCATGCTGGTGACATTTGAATAAATAAGTGATTATTATTTGCAGAAGCAAGCAAATAAAGTAAAAGTAGGCACAAATCACAATTTATTTTATATAGTAGTTTATATATTGCTGAAACAAACCCGATTACCGTGATGTAGCAGATGATATACATGGTTTATGATTAGGTGTATCATACTTTTATTATTAGATCACTTTTTTCCCTTTACCTATATATTAAACTGTTAAACTATGTTATAATCACAAGAGCTGTGTAATAACTGTCACGGCCAGAAGATCCATTTTGGCTGCAAATCCTAAAAAGTCATTTTTGGATATTATAAAGTTACAAATATCACATGAAAACCACCTTCGTGCAGGAAGTCTGAGGGATTTCCCTTAAAGCATAAATGACAAGTGTGAAGTTGCAGCCACGTGTGGCAGAGATGGTGATTTAAACACTCACAGTCCTAATAAAATAAATAATAATATCATATTTCCTTTCTGTGTAAATTGTATTCCCTGAAGGGTATTTTCCAGAGGTTCCCTCCGTTAATCCTGTATGTAAATCGCAGCCAATAGATGCTGTTGTTGAGTTGGGCTGGGATTAGCAGGAGGCGAATGAGTTTCAATTTTACTGGATTACAGAACAAAGAAAGGGGGAAAGGGACACTCTGCTTCTGGTTAAAGGGGGCACAAAAAAGAAGAAATAAACTAAGAATAAATACACAAATAATAGACTGTAATACGATCGAAGTCAACAGTGTGATGATCCGGATTACGATGTTTTAGCAGACAGCTAACATTGTGGATGGGAATTGCGATTTGATGGATTAAAACGGGGGGAATAAATAAACCTATTCCGGGATTTTGACAGCAGCAACAAGGCTATTTAATCGCTAATTAAGGTGAGATTTCGCCGGACCGTTTTTAATATTCATTCAATGAGCGATTATATAGTTTGCTCTCACGGAGCGTGTTGCTTTTTCCTGATTTGTACATGTAGAAATTGACAGATTATAACCGTAATTTCTCTGGACTGAGAGGTGGGAGAGAGAGGGAGAGAGAGAGAGGAGATGAAAGGGGAAAAGTGCTAGCGCTAAGCTAGCTAGCAAGAGAGCTAACCTGCAGTGGGAGCTAACGAGTGTAAAATAGGCTAGTTTAGCTAGCCGTTGGGCTAGTTTAGCCAGCCGATGGGCTAGTTTATCTAGCGGTTGGGCTAGTTTAGCCAGCGGTTGGGCTAGTTTAATTAGCCGGTGGGCTAGTTTAGCCAGCCGTTGGGCTAGTTTAGCTAGCCGTTGGGCTAGTTTAGTTAGCCGTTGGGCTAGTTCCAACGGTTATTATGAGACCGTTAGGCTAAATCAGCTAGCGTTGATTGACGTTAGGCGTTACGTGACGGTAAGTAGCGAATAAAGGTTATTGTTAGCTAGCAGTTAGAGGGACGTCTCCGTGTAACCTTGTGAGAGCTAGTCCATCTGTCTGTCTGTCTGCTAAATTACCCCCCCCCCCTTCATCCATATATATATATATATATATATAATGCTAACACAGTGATAAGGTTACCGAGCTAGAACAGCAAAGCCAACTAACAGCTAACTAAACGTAGCAACGGTAAACCAGAGAAGGAACAAGCATAGTTTGAACTTCAGCAGAATAGAAAGCTTGTAACTAACAAGAGTTAATTCAAACCGCATTAAACTGTAGTAAACAATGGATTACTTAATTGCCTTATCGTTAGTTACACCCCTGTACACAGTATAAACGGTCACAGCAGTGTTTCTTCAACTAAAACAGACATTTCTTCGATAAAGCAGACTCTAAATTGTTTGGTGTGTGTTGCTGTGAATCCAGTCAACTGTATTTAAGAGGGCTGTTTTCTTATTTACTGCTCTCAGCTGTCTGGTTGTAACGTAGCTGGTACAAGAAGCGTCAAAGCTGACTGGGATACAGCTTTAGTCAGCTGTCTGGCGGATTGAATTCACAAGACGAGGAAAAAATAAGAGATTTGTACACACGCTCATTTCCTTTTGGAAGAGCAGACCGTGACTTTATTTTATTGCACCCAGGTCTCATATCCTGTGGTTTCAAGCCTCTTTTTTTGTTGTCTCCTGGGTCCAGCTTCTCTAAAGTAGTTCCCCCCTCTTCTCTCATGTGATGTGTACTTAATAGTAGTTCTCCTGCTTGTATTTCCCAGCACAAGAAGTTCTCACCACAACTCTCTGTGCCTTAAAACATCTTGCATGAGTACAGTACCACGCCAACATATCTTGCATGAGTACAGTACCACGCCACCATATCTTTCACATGTATAGTACCACGCCACCATATCTTGCATGAGTACAGTATCATGCCAAAACATCTTGCATGAGTACAGTACCACGCCAACACATCTTGCATGAGTACAGTACCACGCCACCATATCTTTCACATGTATAGTACCACGCCACCATATCTTGCATGAGTACAGTATCATGCCAAAACATCTTGCATGAGTACAGTACCACGCCAACACATCTTGCATGAGTACAGTACCACGCCACCATATCTTTCATATGTATAGTACCACGCCACCATATCTTGCATGAGTACAGTATCATGCCAAAACATCTTGCATGAGTACAGTACCACGCCAACATATTTTTCTTGAGTACAAAATAATTCAAAAATAATAATTAAAAATATCTCAGTATAAAGTTATCCTGTTTGACTAAATATAGACACACAAGTCTCAGTTCACCAATTATGTGTTAGTTTTCCATACATCATGTCTAATAATCCCAAATCATGAAAGCTTCTGAGTATTTGTTACTCCAATAGAATTCATCAACATGATCAATATTTATGGCTATATTAACCTGTGATGAACCCACTGAATTGTTGGTATAATACAACACAAATACCCTTATAAACACAGTATTTTTTGGAAGTATTGTCATGAGAAGAAAAGGAGACGTGTAAGATGAGGCCTATGCTTATGTAATGTGATAATGTGTGGCTATTTTTTTATACAATTATACAATAATAACCAAGTAGGGCCTTATTAAAGGGTAACCCGTGGTTTTTGCATGATCTATCCTATTCATTTAGCATTTTTTTCTTCCATAAAGAAATAAACCGCTGTCCATTTTTCAATGAGTAAACCTTCGGACCTTTTGTTCCTGTGGAGTTCCCACACATAATCCCTCCTAATTACGCCTCCTGTGCGGACTGTGTCGGCATGTAGAGACTGCCCTTGATTGGCATCTCCCCGACCCTCCCGCTAGTCGTCTCACACCTGTTGGTTACACTTCTAGAGAATCCGACCGGCGCGGTGCCAGTTTAATCCAGTTCAGCCAGTCAGACGTAGTTTCCGCTCCGTTTCAAAAGGGCCCGTTGACCTGAATCTGTGGCACAGAATGACACCGCATGGTAAACAACACGGACAAATACAAACACATTGTTTGTTGAATCCATATGAGAAATGTACCGCACGGTCTCTGAGATTCAATGAAAGGCGTGGAGTTGTCTTTATCATCAAACAACGTTTCTGTTTACATTCTGTGCTACTCACCCAGAGGGATTGTGTGTGTGTGTGTGTGTGTGTGTGTGTGTGTGTGTGTGTGTGTGTCCTAACAATAGGTGAGGAAAGCACGTCCTTCCTCATGAAGAGTTACCACCTGTAGTTCAGAGGTTTCGTGGTGTGAAACCATTGGCAGGAATATGCATTGCGTCACCTGCGTGCTCGTGAGTGTCATCATTCTCATGCAAAAAGACACAAATGAAACCACTGATAAAAGCCTAAAGAGTTCTTCTGGGTACCTTAAAGCGCAGCACAGCAGCCCAACTTCAACCTGAGCAGAGACAAATTAAAAAACACTAATTCCAAATGCTGTCATATCTTGTGAACCCATGTGTCGGCAATGGTGACCTTGTGTGTTACTCATAGACTGTTTATAAGAAGTGGACGTCGTCATGGCGACTTCATCCAATGGTTTGTGGACTGATGTTTTGAAGCCTTGAGCTTTTCGCTTTGGCCGTCGCCATCTTGGCTTTTTTGCAACGAGTGAACGGAAGTTACCAGAATTGGGACTGCGGTGAAGTGACGTAGAGACGCCGTAGAGACCTGTCAATCAGCGTGTAGCCCCGCCCTAAAGCATCCCCTGCTTTATGGTCTATTAGAGACCTGTCAATCAGCGTGTAGCCCCGCCCTAAAGCATCCCCTGCTTCATGGTCTGTGTGACTCTAAATGGACCATCATGTACTAAATGAACATCATGCTGTATTGAAGAAGACTTGAAACTAGAGATTGAGACATAAACTCATGTTTACAATGTTTACTGAGGGAATAAATCAAGAGAGAAGTAGAGTCATTTTCTATAGACTTCCATACAATCGGACTTCTTCCACCGCCTGGTGTAAGCACATTATCATGTTTTAAAGGTTATGTATATGGGTTATATGTATATTAGCAGCACATATCTGCAGCTGAAGCGAGACAAAAACGGAGAGTTGAGAGAGTGACAGGTGCCTCACAGCAGACTTCAGGTTTAGTAATTACAACCTCGCTGGTGTAAATATATCCTTGTTGACACCATGTGGTCGTGTTACTGTTTTTGTTGTTTTAAAGAAATCTGTCAGCGAGCGATGATAGCTTCCTGTTTCACTGCAAACATAATTCAGCAGTCACCTTCACTGACTGGTGTAGATTTGGACATTATTTGGATTTGTAGCCAGAGCACCCTCTCTGTCAGTAAACAGCTTCATCGCATTACAGACCTCTTTGGGTCCCTCTTAAACTGGTTTTATGCAGTTTCTGAGCAGATTCACTTAGAGGTTGGCTCCAAATGGCTTTCTGGCGATTTGCCCAGGATGTTAAGATGCAGGGGAAAACCCTGCAAGAAGACATCCTTATCTTTTGAGCAAACAATCCTCAAAACATTCCTCAGTAGGTTTTACACAGTCATAAAGTCCTTTAGGCAGCTTTTTAAGGCACCAATCCGACTTTTTCAGTTCTGATACAGATATTCCTACTTTGTGTGTCGGCCGATATGTAAGTACAAATCTGATGAAGGTTGTTAATTAATCAGCTGTGTCTCAATGTGTGGAAGCGACCGGGATCAACCCATCGAAACAATGGCTTTGCGGAAATTGCAAGTCGCTGTTGAACTTGTCGGTTTAGCAAGCGTGACGTACCTCCAAACAGAGGACATGTTTGGTGTTAGCTCCCTCAGCTACGAGGTCCGACCCGGGCGGCAACCTCCAGTTCTGACTAGTGAAGTCAGTGCTTCATCCTGGTTGTATAGAAGTCTATAGAAAATGACTCTACTTCTCTCTTGATTTATTCCCTCAGTAAACATTGTAAACATGAGTTTATGTCTCAATCTCTAGTTTCAAGTCTTCTTCAATACAGCATGATGTTCATTTAGTACATGATGGTCCATTTAGAGTCACACAGACCATAAAGCAGGGGATGCTTTAGGGCGGGGCTACACGCTGATTGACAGGTCGCTGCCAGACCATAAAGCAGGGGATGCTTTAGGGCGGGGCTACACGGTGATTGACAGGTCTCTAACAGACCATAAAGCAGGGGATGCTTTAGGGCGGGGCTACTGTGATTGACAGAGTGTGTCTTTGTATGCCACACTTTCTGAAAGAATAAGTTACAAAACTAAAAACACGATTGCTTTGAATGAGTGAGCTTGTTGTAGGATTTGCTTCCTTTTTCTTTCTAGCTTGACGGTAGTTTAAAGATTACAATCTGTTGCTTTATTTAAAAAATGTCCAACCACACTGAACTGCTTGGAAACATGCACAGAGAACCATAACAGCAGCGTGCCGTGGTGCTTCCTCTTGACGTTGGCGTTTGCTCTCGAGCCTGCTCTTATCCCCGCCGTTCTGCTCCTCGCTGCCGCTTCCCTGTTTGCCTTTTTAAAGATGTGAGGGAAAGAGGCCATCTATTTCGAGGCCGTAATAATTTAGGAAGGGGGGCTAATGTTTGCCGCGGCCTCAGGGGAGGCAGATTTAGACGACCAATAGAACCCCGTCACACCCACCCTCCTCTTCCTCTCTCTCTCTATTGAGTCAGTGGTTTGGGCTTGCCAGAGGCGAGCATAATGGTTCCCAGTGTCTGGAGAGATTAAAGGCCAGAGCTGCATTGTTCAAATGCCCCGAGATTAGTTTCCAAGGAGACGGGCCTCAGTTGCCATGAGAACATGGTGCCTGGTTTTTTAGCCGGGCATGTTTTTCTTGAACGGTTCCTATCTGTTTGCCTCCGTACTCACATTTACATAGTCCGCCGTGTTATCTGGAGTTTAGGGGATTCTGTTTTTCGACAGGAAGCTCACACCGAGGTGCTCTTGCACGCAAGTGGTTGTGGAAATTTATCTCGGTCATCTGAAGTCGGTGTGTCTCTCTTTCCTGTGCCATCTGTCAAGAGGGGAGACAGCACAGTGTAAAGAGGCTCATTTGACATGCGAGGGCTCTAATTAGCCCCCAAACGACCAACAGAAGACCAGGTGGATTTGCGTGTCAGCCACGCTAGCGGCGTGGCTCGAGGGATGTCGGTCGGTCGATAACTTCGCTCCAGACTTGAATATCTCCACAACTGTTGCTGGACAAGCAGCTCAAAGTTTCCACTTATCCAGTCAAATCATCTCAAGTCTTGCACAGACATTTGTGGTTGGCAGATGATGAATCCTAACGTCCGTTAGTGACCCCGTGGCTTTTCCTCTAGCGCCACCATGAGATTGACGGTTGTGGTTTTGAGTGGAAATGTTGCAACAGCTTGATATGCCAAGTTGTCATTTTGAGCATGTTAGCGTGATGCTGACCGCATCAGCTTGGCTGTACAATCTGTCTTTTTAGTGACTGAGATATGCGTCCTTAAGATAAGAAAAAAAGAAGCGCGCACCCTTTTCTTACCTCAGCCATCTCTCAGCCTCCAGTATCAGATCGATGTGACGTGGACTCGAATGCATGCGCGCGTACAGGTGTTGTGCAATGCCCCGCTGTGGCCTGCTGCCTAAACCGTGTTCATCTGGTCCTCCACAGAGGAGGCATGGCTCAGATGAGGAAGCTGGCATGCGACGGCGTCAGGACGAACTCCCGGGGGGGCGACCCGCAGGCCCCGCCGGTGTCGGCCCGCCAGGAGATCCTCACCAGCCTGGTGTCTGCCCTCGACTCGGTGGTACGTATGTCCCGGCGTGTCAGCTCTTTATGTGGTGTCAAGATTATCCACAGCTATTAGCAAATTCTTGAAAATCCACTCTGAAACATGCTAATAACGGGCTACATTTCTTGTTAGTGTGAATATGCATTTTAAATGTGTAATATGAGTGCGAGAGTAACTTGTTCCAATCTAGTGCTGCAACTGATGATTGTTTTGACGATCAATTAATCTGTAGATTATAACTTTGATTAATCGAATATTAATCAGATGAAAGAACTTTTACTTTTAGCTCCATCTCTTGGATGAAAATGAAAAAGTGAAACGTTTATTATTCTGATATTTGATCAGATATTGCTTTATTGTTTCAGTTGGGAAGATTTAAAGGGGGGCCATGACACTTCCTGTCAGCTGATGTCGTTCACATAAAAACTGGGACACACTGGGAACGTTTACGTTTGCAACCGTGTGTCTCCAACCTAATTTCAGCTGAGACTTGTCTTTTTTAGGCAGACAAATGCACAATTACAGATTCATTTAATTAGAGACCTTAGTTCTGAAGAGTGAAGGCAAAGCTTCATGTGTTAAAGCTGCATTCTCTCTACTGACCACCAGGGGGCGACTCCTCTGGTTGTATAGAAGTCTATAGAAAATGACTCTACTTCTCTCTTGATTTATTCCCTCAGTAAACATTGTAAACATGAGTTTATGTCTCAATCTCTAGTTTCAAGTCTTCTTCAATACAGCATGATGTTCATTTAGTACATGATGGTCCATTTAGAGTCACACAGACCATAAAGCAGGGGATGCTTTAGGGCGGGGCTACTGTGATTGACAGGTCTCTATGGCGTCTCTACATCACTCCTCCTCAGTCCAAATATGGTCACTTCCTGTTCACTGGTTGCAAAAGCCAAGATTGTGACGACTAAAACGCTGAATTGTAATCTTTAAAACATCGGTCCACAAACCGATGGGTCTGTGATCATAACAGACCCAACTAATCCATGACCAACTTTGTTGTTGACTATTTTTCTGTTCGATTTGAATCAATCTAATCGAGTTGTTGCAGAGAATCAGAATGCAGCTCTTCCAGCTCCTCAGTTATCTTAATGATCTCTTTGAGTTCTGACGTCGTCCTCAGAGGTTTTGGTCGTGACTCGTGACTCCTTGTCTTTGCAGTGCATGGCCATGTCCAAGCTCAACGCCGAGGTGGCGTGCGTCACCGTGCACGAGGACAGCGTGATAGCCGTCGGCACAGAAAAGGGCCGAGTGTTCCTCAACTCCAGGAGGGAAATCCAGACAGACTTCTACAAGTTTTGCCGTGAGTCCTGCTCTCCTGTGCTGCATGTTGTTTCCCATTATTCACTCTTTGATTGAGCATTGATCAGTCTCATTGTAGCCTTTTTTTTTTGCGGTTTTTGTGATCGCACAAATGCAGATTGTTGCTTCTTGTTGCATATAGAGGTTAATGTCAGAGCGCTCTACACAAGTGTGCCACTTACCCAAATTGTAAGCCTTCATTTCCTGTAAACAAACTAGTATGCCAGTTTGTAAGCTGAGCCGTATTTCAGATATCAACCTGTGGACCTTGAGCGCTGAATAGAAACAGCAAATCACGCTCTCTAAATGTTCTTTATTTTAAATCCTCTTGCATCTGAAATTTACAAGATGTGATTTTGGTGTTTTTGGCTCTAAGGGGGGCCGTGTCTGCAGAATCTGAGCACAGCGAATGCCCATACCAAAGACCAGGAAGCAGAGCTCAGCAAGCCGAGTAAAGATGGTGAGCTCGGGAAAACAAGAGCTCCATCGGACGCTCAGTCCAACATCTTTGTTCTGAGGAAGATGGTGGAGGAAGTCTTCACTGTACTCTACAGTAAGGAGTCACCGAGTGCAACAGTTGTCCCTTTGATGCCATAAACCCTGTTCATGAATCACGATGCCCCCCCGAAACTCGGTTCTGAACGGGAACCGGTTCCAAATTAGTTGAAACCCGGAGATAAGGTCCGGAGTTCGCGGTTCTATTCTTGATTAATTGTCTTTTTTTCTTACAAAATAATCAAAAAGTACCTTTAAGAGTATCGATAAGGAACCGAACTTCATCATAACATCTAACGTCATCGACCTAAAGGATCAAAAGCAAAGATTTATAACTGTTATTATGGAAGAACAGAGCAGAAGTCTTTTACTTTTCGGTTTCATTCTGACAGTTGTAATTTAATAGAAGATATATTATAAAGGACAAGTGTTGCAACATTCTGTGAATATTTAAAGTGGAAACTTCCCATGGGAATTTATGAATGAATGAATTTTATTTATAGAGCGCTTTTCACAGACAGTAGTATCACAAAGTGCTTAACAGAGCAGACATTTAAAAGCATGAAAACACAATGTGACCCCCTAGGGTCAATGAATTATATACACAGAGGAAAGTAAAAAATTAAATAAAAAATAATACAAAATAAAATAAAAATGTAAAACACAATTTATGAACCTAGCTTAAAGGCTACAAGCTAGCAGAAGGTGTAAGGCTACTGTCTGCTGGTTAGCTGAAGTATCATAAGAAATATAACATATGTCCTCTCCAGTGATTACCACGTACATGATGACGTGTGGGTCTTTGGCTCTGACAGTGCAGCAGTGTGATGGGAGCGTGCACTGTGCATGCAGAGAGTCGTTTTACTGAACTCCTGTTTAATGGGATGCTGGCAAATGATCTGTGCATGCGATGGAAGCGTGCTGCTGAATGCAGTGCATGGTTACAATCCAGTTAAATGGACTTTTTGGGGCCTGGTATTGATTTCTATGTGTATTTTTTCCAAAATTGCGTTTTGCAAAATACCTCAGCTTAACTTCCTTCGGAAGAGCTTTGCAAGCCTCCAAAGTGCTCACGGTGCTTTGTGCAATATGCAGGTGAGGCCGTGGGGAAGAGCAGCCTGGTCCCTGTGCCTTATGAGTGGATCCAGAAGGACCCCGGCTGTGTGGCGGCCCACGGTTTGCCTGAAGGAGTCGCCCTGAAGAAGCCCTCCGAGTACGACACCAAGACGCTGATGAAGATCCTGGAGCAGAGCCACCGCATCCAGTTCACCGTAAAGAGGTGAGTCTGTTACCGCTGTCCCGTTATGAAGCCAGCTGTTTCACATCTCCAGAATGGAGCTTTGCCTCTAATGCTCTGCAGAGATGGACCGTGGCTAGTTATTGGTAGCAGAAGGGCTGTAGTGCATTAGTGAGGGATAGAGCGGTGGAAAAACACTCTCTACGGCTACACGTCTCTCAAGAACCCGTTCAGAGATCTACGTTGATGTAAGTGTTTCTGAACAAAGTCTAAGCCCGGCTAGTGGTCAGCTCACCCGTTAGCTTACGCAATGAACGTACACAGCGGGCACAGTCGTGTGTGGGCGGAGCCTGGTGACAGACAGAGCGCTCTGATTGTATGTAGTTTATGGAGTGTTGGTATGATGGAAATATACTTTGACGTCGGGCTGGTCATGATCATCAGATTGTTCCTCAAGACTGAGCATAATATTTTTAACTGATCCAAAGTCAACACTTGATTAAAGCTTAAGGCCGAGGAACCGTTAGACCACAGGGACCAGGGTCTGAATTCAGTTCTGGGGACATTTTACCTCCAAAAAAGGTTTGTGGTCAGAGGTTGTGCTTTCTGAAACTATAATAATAATCACTTTATTTGTATAGCACCTGAAACCAGAGTTTACAAAGTGTAGGAACTTTGACCGTCGCTGCTTCATCTCGTGTACTGCTTCTTTCATAAAACAATGAAGTACTGTAATATTGATTGAGGGGAGAGCATTTCTCCTTAAAGTTAGGCTTTGCGATCAGCTTCCAGACTCATTTTAAGAAAAAGACAGAAAGAAGAAACGAGAGAGACAACGTGTCGGTGCTGTGAATCACGGTTCAAAGGTTTTCTGATTGTTTCACGGCGGATACGTGACTTTTAGCTATTTTTACAATCAAAAGCACAAATAAGTAACCATCAAACACTCAACAGATGATTTAGTGTGGAGACAGACGCCCTCCTCCTGCATCTCATTCATTACTATGTGCATCAGTAAATACTCTGCAGCCGTAAATGTCCCGCAGTGGGACTAAACCAAGGTTTATTTTGTTCCAACGTGTTTTATTTTCTCGATGAAACGGGCGGACACACTGAACCGCAGGCTGCAGAGACAACAATGAGCTGAAGGAACCGTTCAGTTCCGTGAACAGCAGCCCCCGGACTAAAATGACCAGGAACGTCTTAGTGGAACATTCTGCATTTACCAAGTCGTTCCTTCTCTGTCGACAACTTCATGATGGAAGAGGATTATGAACAGTTTGAAAATACATGCAGCACAGATTAACTGTTGTTACGAGAGGGACTCTGATTTCTGTTTGGTCTGTTTCGATAGAGAGAGAAAAAACAGTGCACGTGAAGGGAAAGAGTTGAAACACCAAACAAGCTTTTAATCACTTCTTCTAAAAGTTATCAAGGGAATAATGTTAAATGTGTTCTATTTAAAGCAGCTGTTGCTGCAGCCTTTAAGCCCAGAGACACTTGGCAAGCGATTCAGTTTGCAAACACAAAGCTTGATGTCAAGCTGTGATGCATGCAACCCTCCAAATGACGTCCTTCTTGGTTCTGTGTCTGCGTACAGGCCAGCAGAAGATCTGCCCCGAGAAGGCAAGCCCAGCACTGACGTCAATCACAACTCTTCCACCGCCGCCATGACACCCAGCAGCCATGCTGCAGGGAAGACCGCCGCCCAGGCCGTCACGTCGCCAAGTCCCGCCTCTTCCAGCAACTCGGTCCTGTCAAACTTTCTGTACGGCATGCCCATGTCCTCCAAACCTCACCCGGATGGAAAGCTGGATTTCAAGCCCATGTCCCTCCTCAACCTGGGCAAGGACAGACTGGCCAGCTGGACCGACAAGATGAGCACGTCTGTCAAGGACTGTGCCACCAATGGTAAGCTGTACATGCGAGGGGGGCGGGGTTCCACAATCACAGCATTAACAGTGAATACTGGGTGCATTTTAAAAAGATTCCTTTTGTGAGGAGAGGAAACATTAAAGATTGAGATAACATTCACAATTATGATCATAATGATAATGGAACGTAAAATCTCTATGTGACAAAAATGTATTTCCGACTAAGTGCTTTGTCCTGTGCCTCCGGTGTGCCCTAGAAAAGTGGTACATTTGCATTTTTCTTTGAAGTCAGATTATTATACGGCTCATTATTTCACCCAAAGCAGCACTTTACTTTTATAGCTCATTTCCTTGTTATACACATATCTCTGGATGAGTCATTTAACTCTGCAACCAGTAGTCAGGTGGGCTTACTTACCATCCACCCATCTATCTATCCATCCATCCATCTATCCATCTATCTATCTATCTATCTATCTATCTATCCATCCATCCATCTATCCATCCATCCATCCATCCATCCATCCATCCACCCATCTATCTATCCATCCATCCATCCATCCATCTACTCATCCATCTATCCATCTACCCATTCATCCATCTATCTATCCATCCATCCATCCACCCATCTATCTATCCATCTATCCATTCATTCATCCATCTATCCATCCATCCATCTATCCATCCATCCATCCATCCACCTATCTATCCATCTATCCATTCATTCATCCATCTATCCATCTACTCATCCATCTATCCATCTATCCATCCATCTACTTATCCATCTATCCATCTATCCATCTATCCATTCATTCATCCATCTATCCATCCATCCATCCATCCATCCATCTATCCATCCATCCATCCATCCATCCATCCATCCACCTATCTACCCATTCATCCATCCATCTACCCATTCATCCATCCATCCATCCATCTATCTATCCATCTATCTACCCATCTATCTGTCCATCCATCTATCTATCTATCTATCTATCTATCCATCCATCTATCTACCCATCTATCTATCTGTCCATTCATCATCCATCCATCCATTCTTCAATCCATCCATTCTCATCCTCTTATCCGGGGCCCGGTCCGGGGAGCATCAGGTTTAGAAGTGTATTCCAGATGTTCCTCTCCGTAGTAACGTTTTCCAGCTCCCAGGCCAGACGAGATATATAATCCTTCCAGCGTGTTCTGGGTCTACCCCGGGGCCTCTGGACATGCCGGGGAAACCTCCAAAGGGGGGCGTCCAGGAGGCAGTGTCTTTAAATGCTGGAGAAGAAGTCATAGCTCTGAAATGTAGAAACACTCTGCAAACAAGACCAACACATGGAAATGTAATTCTCTATTCTGGTACTTTTTCATTGTGGACGTTTATTAGATAATTTAGTCAAGTATCTAGTATCTCTGTGGATGCTAAGTGAACATCTCTGGTGAAGTGAAAGTGAATTGAACTGAGTGTATTGAAATCTGTCTTGCATTTTCAGATGAGACAACAAGGCCACCTGGTGAGCAGGGCCAGAGCCCTCCTGGCATCCACATCTCTAAGAGGCTGCTCTTCTCCATAGTGCACGACAAATCAGGTACGATTGAACCAGGACGGATACCAAACTACAGGTGTGTTGGTCATTAGAGACAAGGGAGACGGACTGTCTCGGCCAACAATTGTGTTTTTGGATGTATGACTAAGTCAGATATATTGACTTGCTTTGAAAGTCATCACTAATAATGTGAAATATGAACTGCACAAACCTTAATGTGCTCAATATTTCCATCACATTTCCTCTTAATTAGCTTTCAAGTTAAATGTCAGTGTTTGTGGTTATATTTAATCGGTGCGATTATTAGTGCACTTTAACTGGTTGGAGGATTTAGTGTCCTTTGGACGGCTTTATATTTACAGACATAGAATCAATCTTCTGATCGATCGTTCAGTAAGAACGCCAATAAACGGTTCACAGCATGTGGAGTTATTGCTTTAAAAGGTATGCCGTGAGATTAACAGGGATAGTTTGGATGTTTTTAAGTGTGGTTGTATGAGGTCCTTCTCCACAGTCGGTGTTTTACTACAGTAGAGTTCATAGAAACAGACGGGAGTACATCAATGTACTGCTGTGGATGTGTTTTAGACGCCGTCAATACCAGTTTAAGTGCACGCGATACTTAGAATATTCTTATATGTACATTATATTTATTTTATCGAAGCTCTGCAACAAGACTTTTGAATCAAAACCAGTAATTTTACCTCCACCGCCTCAATTAGTGAGTTAGTTAGTGATATTGTGTAACGTTGGTGTTTTAAAGGGTTAGTTCAGAATCACCAAAGTCACACAAGAACACAAGCAAACCGGTGGAGGCAGCGGTAAACCAGCAACTCCGTTCTGTGAGGTAATAGGAGCGTTGATAAGGGCTTCAGTTCTCTGACAGCAAGGTAAAGAGGTGAAGATGTTCTAAATATAGCGTACACTTAAACTGATATAAAACACGTCCACAGCAGAACGTCTGTTCCTCCAAACTCTACTGTAGTGAAACACTGACTACTGACAAGAACCTCATAGAACCACACCTCTGAACATCACTACTGTCCCTTTAAGATCCAGAAGCGTGATATGGAGTTAGATCTGTAACATGTGCACATGTTGCAAAAGTGTTCGAGGTAGTTTATAAGCACCATGGACAAGTCTTCAGCACAATTCTTCATAACCAAATTGTAGGAAATCTTTATCAGAAAACGATGCAAGATGGTTGTTTTACTCTCATATATCAGGATCAGGATCAGCCTCAACAATATATATACTATGTTGTCACAAACGAATATTCTAAATAAGGGTAGAAGTTCAAATCCGCCCTTCCAGAGGAGGCTTTTGTACATTTAGTTCTCCTTTGCCCTGCTTGGATTTGCAGGCTCATTCTGCAGCCGAGCATTGTTTACTGAACGAAGTCTAAACGATACTAAACCTGGACCGTTAAGGGCGAAGCTCCAACGTCAAGAGTCATCCCGTAAGGAGATTGCAGTTATTTCCCAAGTTGACCTGGAGTAGATGGGGAAGATTCATTTCTGCTCTTCGGCATTCACCAGTGAAATAAAACCCATTTCAACGTTAAAGCTCCACCAACCTGTGAACAAAAGAAGTGTGTTTTTCCGTTTCACTGTGTGTAACAGGAAGTCTTCCTTACAGAGAAATGGGACTCTTTCATTCGGGAAACTGAAGACATCAACACCTTGAGAGAATGTGTCCAGATCTTGTTCAACAGCAGATACGGTGAGCGCCTCTCTCTTTGCGTCGAGGGTTTTTTTGGGGCAACGTTTTCCAGGAGGTGTCCCTGCCTCCTCGAGCTCAGGTTCATGCTCAGTGATGACTCCCTGCCGATCGCTGGATGTTGATGGATTGAGGGCAGTGCTTCGGTTCGATCGTCTTCTCCTCCGTGATTCACAAGACAGGTTTTTGTACACACTGTTAAGTCCGACCAAAGTCCAGCTCAACTAGAGGTTGATTCATTCAGGAGACGCTTGCAAGCGAGCCAACCTCCGTGTACTTACTCAGCGGCTGCCGTGTGTCTCTACAAATTAAGCAAACATTTCGGCTCATGGGATCTGTTTTCCAGATTTCTTTTTTATCCAAACCCACAGCACCGATTATCATTCCCTTAAAGTTGAATTCCTCATTCAGCTGGATGATCTTCCCTTCTGTAAACCTTGACATGGGCTGTGCATCCCACCGGAGGCTGCTTCTCCTCATGCAGATTAGCGTTTGATGAGTTACAAATACATAAAGATGAAAACCCGACTTTTACTTTATACTGAAAGTGAATATCTGAGTGACATTCTTCTTGTTTTCTGCCTCCAGCCGAGGCCCTGGGTCTAGATCACATGGTGCCTGTACCGTACCGCAAAATCGCCTGCGACCCGGGAGCCGTGGAGATCATCGGCATCCCGGACCAGATCCCCTTCAAGAGACCCTGCACCTACGGAGTTCCCAAGCTCAAGCGCATCCTGGACGAGCGGCACGGGATCCGCTTCATCGTCAGACGGTAACGATGCTTTGATCTCAGAAGCAGTTTTCAGTTGGCTGTTTTGTGACCTTTGGGGTTGATTCAGAGGATTAAGCGGATGTAGTTGTGATTATAGTTCACCCACTTCATTGTCGTCCACAAACAGTTTAGAATCGCCTCTGAAACTTTTATTTTGAAAGATGTTTTAAGAAGCAGCCCTCCATGCCAGCCAGCCTGCACCAGCTGCACGCTGCGTGCCGCTGACCGGCAAAGCGTTTCCATCCACGTCCCAAGTGACTTCCTGCTCTCCGGCATGTTGCGCCGCTCTTCCATCCGTTTGCTCGCGCTGATGTAAATGAGCCACCGTGCCTTGTTTGAGATAACGCATCTCTTCCCCAGCAGCTCATTAGTGCTAATAGAATTAGAGAGAGATTGAAAATGTGATTTATTTCAGAGCTGCATCACATTCCCATTGTCATTGGGAGATGCTCCAGATGCAGGCCCGCCATGTCCTGTTTTTTTAGGCAATGTTCTTTGTTGACAGACTTTGTTCAATTAAAAGCAGCCGATCGTTAATTATCACGGTCGGCAGCTTTGACTGGAACCTCATTTAAAGCGACAGCCTCGCTGTTAATTATGTGCAGATGATATCACGAGTAATAACGAGCACGTTTTAAATCCACGTTATGAGCAGTTCACTTTCAAAATGAAAGGGAGACGGATCAACGCTCACTGGAGTGATTTTAATAAAACAATCAGGGTCCGAAGTGACTCATCCTGACAGCTGATGGATGGATTCAATGTGGCGCCGACCGATGGATCCGTGTGACTTTAGCATCTGACTTTGTGACCGCAACTTCACAATCTCCACTTCGCCAACACTGTGTCATAAAAGAGCCAAAAGTTCAGAGTTAAATGAAAACACTCACCTGCCATCAAGGTAACGGGCCTGAAGGAGGAGAGTCGCTTTTGTTCTATGTGTTTCTTATTGTCAACAAATCCAAAAAATGGTAATTTCAAAGAAGAAGAAGTCAAATCACTACAGGCCGGGTCTGTTCCGTTGTGTGTTGCAGGCAAGTCTTCCATGATGTTTGACGCACACAAAATATATCCTCACTCTGGCCCTCAGCCTCACTCCTGCTGTACAACAAGTCACAGATGTGTAGTTCTATATACAGTATAGTTGCCAGCAGGGCTGCCTGTTAATCCTGTTTTATTCTTCAGCTACGATCTTCGTTTCCAGTCATAATGAAACAATATATTCAAGATAAAAGTGATTTTTGTGCCACGTTACGCTTCACAATGAAGCGCTGCTTTAGCTTCGTGTCATGAATCCTTTTCCGTCGTTTACCCCTCTGTGTGTGTGTGTGTGTGTGTGTGTGTGTGTGTGTGTGTGTGTGTGTGTGTGTGTGTGTGTGTGTGTGTGACTTGTTTTTTGCCGCGTCATCACCATTCATATCTTTTCAACCAATGTGTAAATGATTAAATTGTGCCCCGTAGATATTGCCTCTAAATCCTGCTCTCAGATTGAGATGTTTCCAAAGTCAATGAGTGATCGTGTTTTAACAATCGTGATATGAATATTGACCCTTTTTGTTTTGCCGTGCTCGAGCAGCCTCACTAACAACAGGCAGTGAGCAGAAGCCACTCAGAGAAGAGTGAACAGTAGATCTGCGTGGGACTATTTTCAGCGGCGCATTGATCCACATGTGCTGCGGAGACTCTAAATAAAGTACAGCAATGGAAGAACGCCAGCGAGGCTCATTGCTGTGAGACACAGCCCGGTTTGAGGATCTTTTCATGCTATTTGTTGACAAGAGGAACAGTGTAGAGTATCAGCAGCTCTGTGACACTGACATGTAGCAACTACTGCCACCCTGAGACCAGACTCCAGATGTGTTGCCCCAGCAGAGGTGAAGCGATGCTCAATGTGTTGTCTGAGCTCTGACTCCAGTGTAGAACAGGGACGTCTGGCTTTAATAAGTCAGCTGGTGAATGAACTACAGAGGAAAGTACTCTGCTTCCACAGCGGGAGGTTTCAGAAGATCTCAATCTCCAGCGAATGGATGCAAAGAAACAGCCGAGTGTGAAGCAGCGGGGTGAGCCGGAGGTAGACGGGTCTTTTTGGGGGATTCCGTGACAACAGAAGTGACTCGTTGACGGGACTGATTGTTTGAAGAGCAGTTAAAAAGCGATTACCGACGTCTTCCTCCACATGCGCAGTGATTTGCATCGTGAGTCTTGCATGAGTCGAGCTGAAACACTTTGACCTCGGTGACTAACGGCCCATTTCCTTTTTCCTTTGTGTTCCAGAATGTTTGATGAAAGGATTTTCACTGGTAAGACTAATCTTTTTTGTATTTCAACACCATTTTCTCACGCACATGAGCTGTGATTTGGCTTCATTAATAAAAGCCTGCTGGTCCGTCGCCAACTACACTTGAAAACGTTCCAGTCTTTCTAGAACTGCAAGGTTTCTGTTTGAGGTTTTACTTCATTGTGTAGTTTATAATAGCTTACCTCCCTTTGCTACACTTAATGTCATGCTGTTGCATCCTCACCCTCCTCATATTGATTACGATCCCTGAATTTGCATATCTGCAGATACCGATACGTTAAAAACAAAAAGGTCATAATTCCATATTTATTTTATACTGCTGTAAAAACAACTCCTTCAAACAAAATGAGTTGTAGAAATCTCGAGCCAAAAACACATTTTTTACAAGATTCCATTTAAACACATTATGATGACATCATTTAACCCTTCACCCAACACTCATTTTTCCTGAATGGAGCTTGAACGCGTCATAATGCCACCGTAACTCTTATCAACTCGCTCACCTCCTACGGATCGGAGTCCCTGTGCAGCTTGAATGAGCGGATGAATTATGTGATATTATAATATCTGATAGACTTGTGTACCTGCTGATACCCAATCCATCATTTTAGGCTGCGTCGAAGACATTTGTGATGCTGGTATCGGCATCGGAACAACTCTAAATCTCCACCGGCTACATTGATCATGAAGTAGCACACTGGTGTCTGTGCTGCAGGCAGATTCCCAGTTTATTATGTTCATATAATGCCGTCCTATGAGACAACATCAGGGCTAATTTAAATGAATAACTCATCTACCGCCTGTCAAAGGGAACTGTGGGTAAAATGTCATCATTTCATGTTTGCGTTGTGAGCTCTGCATTCGGCCTCACAATATCTGAGACTCTTGACAGTTAATTACTGTAACTGGCTACCAGAGAGAGCGTTTGTTCGTGTGTGTGCAGCCCGCAGAGGTTCCTCGCTGATGGCATGTTTGTTTATCTCCTGTTGTCTTGTTTTTTCTGACGAAGCCGCTGGCAAGATCGCGAGAGAGGACGGCAAGCACGACGTGGGCTCCATGCCCGAAGACGGCTTCCTCGACAACCTGAGCATCCCGCCCGCCGCAGCCGAGCCCGCCAGCAACCCTCCCAGCAGCAGGTCAGAGCCACGCCCACACACATTCAGCTCGTAACC
Organism: Lycodopsis pacificus; assembly: GCA_028022725.1. Taxonomy (NCBI): domain Eukaryota; kingdom Metazoa; phylum Chordata; class Actinopteri; order Perciformes; family Zoarcidae; genus Lycodopsis; species Lycodopsis pacificus. Next base: position 22,959,423 of record CM051703.1, on the reverse strand, counting down.
CGGAGATATGAGCGCTGAACGAAGCTGTTCATGTATGTTGTATTCATATCTTACAGTCCTACGGTGACACCAGCTGTGATGTGCTAGTTTTACCGACAGTCCTTAATTCACACGTTGATAAATATGATTAAGTACATAAATCAGCTGATGCATTAAAAATAAATCATTGCAGGTTACCTCATATCTCAGAATAACTGCCGTCGTCATATAATCTGTTCGTGCTTAGTTGACCTGATTTTTCAGATGAGGGGAATACTACACCTACAGAATGACCGTTTATAGATCAACTACTCCCCGAGTTACCTTAAAGAAAACCTTCAACTCTCAGTGAGCAGAGAATCGAAGCACAGAGAGGAGTCTTGCAGTGTAATGCAAGTCTGCTTCATCTCTTTATTTATGCTCCTTACTTCCCAAACCGCTGCATCTAAATGCTGCAACTTTCCTATTTAAAACCTTTGGATTCATTGACTTCAGCAGAACTGGAGGTTTCCGCGTATCTCGGATACAAGCGGCCAAAATGCAACAGCCTCACTTGGTAGAGCTCAGACGCCGGGAAGGACAGCGGAGTACAGAGGTGGTTCAACACCTGATCCCTTGAGGTTGTTCCCGGCTTAGACCCAGAACACGCTGCAGGGATTATACATCTCCTCTGGGCTGGGAACGCCTCCGGGTTCAGCAGGAAGAGCTGCGATACGCTGCTGGGTAGAGAGACGTCTGCAGACAAACGTTTTCTTTAAGAACTCACGGTAACACGGGGTGAGGTACAAACGGTCCGTTTAGGGGGGAAGTATTCCTTTAAGCCAAACCTGCAGTCTCATTCGACCTCAGTGTCCTCATGCAGCAGCAGCCTGTGCTGAGCCCTTCAGCAGTTCTTGTGTCCCACCGCCTGAGTGCTGATGTATTTTTAATGAACCCGTTTTGTAATTTGGTAGTCACCTGAGTGTGTTTTATTTAATCTCACAGATCAGCAAGTGCATGCGTGAGTCCCTTGGCTGACTGTGAAGCAGGTATGTGCAAATAAAAGCATTTCTGCATTATTAAAACTTTTTGTTCCTATTTTTTGATGTAACAAAAGATTCAAGTTAAAGTTTGTAAAGCAATGTCAGTGGTCCTCGGGAGTCTGTGAAGACAATGTGCCGTCATGTTTTACAGTCCAGTCAGTTCAAACACACTCTGTCTCCGTCTCTAAATCTGTTGAACGCGGCCGCACACTGACGGGAAGCGTTCCATCCCCGCAGGTCCTTCAGGAGATTGCATTCCTTTGAAGAGGATTAAAACGGAGCCTCCGGACGGGGACATCGTTCAAGTCACCGTGCCAGGTAAGAGGGCCGGACTTTAACGATGAGGAGGCTTGCTCTCTACGGAAACAGAAGCCGATCCAGAGGACTTCTTCATTCCTCCAGGTTACAGCGCACACACTGGACACCACGCCGGCGTTAATATCACACAAAGCAATGAGTCAACATACACACAACATAGAGCTCACTTCACTGGCAATTTAGAGTCATCAATGACCCTGAGCTTGCATGTCTTTGGACTGTGGGAGGAAGCCGGCGACCCCGGAGAGAACCCAAGCTGCGGAGGCTCAGCCCGGGACTTGAACCCGGGCTGAGCCTCCGCACCACCGTGCAGCCCCCACTTCAGACTTTATAGTTCTCACAAAATGTCGCTCGGTCAGAAGGTGACGTGGTGATTACTGCTCAGTGCGTACCACTGTTTATTCACACAAGCAACAGGACGCACATTGAGCATACAATATATATATATCATGCATAGCGTGTGATTTTGGGTGTATAAGTGTCGCTTTTTTGACGATTTCAAGGATGAGGACTCATGGTGATGGTTTGGTGAACGTACGTTGGGCACACGCACTTGCTTTGATTATGTCGGTTTTACATCTAAGAAAATAAAAGGAGTTGTAGAGGAAATATCAAAATGTTGCCGTGTGTGTCATCAGAGGCTGGTACAGGAGGGGAGGAGCCCGGCGAGTCGGTGGCCGAGCCGGTCGCAGCTGCAGCGTGTCCACCCGCGGCCTCGCCCGCTGCTCCTCCTGCTGCTCCTGCTGCTCCTGCTGCTCCTGCTCCTCCTGCTCCCAGTCACCAAATGGAGAACCACGCAGGTGAGCTCAGCCCCGGTTTCACCCACCTCCTTTCTCACCGCAGCCCCCTGGAACGCCAGCTCCACCCACAGCAGCCGCCGCCGCCGCCGCCGTGCCACCCGGCGCCTCCCACTGCCCCCCCGCTCTCCCTGGCTGTGTTTGTAGGGAGCTCAAATAAGCTGCCGCACGTATGAACACGCTTTCCTCAGATACCTTTTAGTTTGTCCTTCCACTCTCCCACCTCCCCCACGACCAACACCTCATAGAACTCATAGCTCCAGCCCCTCACTCCCTAAACTCCGGCCCACTCTAGCTCTTCTCTTCTCCCCAGTCTGACCCCCACTAGCTCTCCTCTGTGAACGGCACCATGCATCAGCAGAAAGGTTCACGCTGATGCATGGTGCCCCGTCGTCCTGCAGAATGATCAGAGACGTCTCAGAGACACAAACATCCCAAATCCTCCCGTCCTCCAACACGACCTGCTCCCCGTTCAAACTGAAGTCAGGACCTGTGAGTGGACTCCTCCCTCTCTGAACCGCACCCGCCTCCTTTATCACAAGTGGTGATGAGCAGCACTTTTACAGTCATTTTATTTATGTAGTCGTTTTTTCACCTTAAAGGGTTGCCCCCCCCCCAAATTACAAACATATGTTCCCCCCTATCTCCACTGGTATCTAACCAAGCAGATACTTTGGGTTTAATTTGTCTGAACACAACAAACTACATTCAATTCTCCAGCAGAGATCTGTGTGGACTGGCCCTTTAAGCTGACTCGTGCAGTTAAAGAAGGGTCATTGAAGCGCGTCTGTAAAGCAGATTATTCCGGCTGGATCATCAATGAAACTTCCCAAAGTGAGATTGTGTTAGCGTCCTGTGAATGAAACCGATGAGCGCGTGAATGAGGCCGAGGCGACGGAGGGAGGAGTCTCCTCAGGGCTCGGCATACGAGGCTTTCAGGAGGCGTTTTGTTTTATTTTGTTGATTTGATTGTGCTTTGTTTAAGTTTTCTTTTCTTTCACAAATGACCACTAAAGGAAAGAAGATGAAGGTAAGTGCAGCAAGTGTCACACGTAGAATCATGTGCCGTGTACGTGCTCTTTCATTCAAGTGTTCATTCGTTGCTATTTGGAATTATACGTCGTAAAGAGCTCTGCATGCAGTTGTAGTTCTCTGCTTCTGCAGTGTTGGACGCTGTTACAGCTCTATAGATGTAGATGATGGAGGATCTCCCACTGAAGCACACAGCATGTCCTGAACAACAGAATGAATGGGCCGTCGTTATTTAGTTTTGCTTCTTGCATTGAACTTAAAAGTTGGGCCCCAGTTAGACGGCGAGTTCCTCTTGTGGCTACACGCTTTCACCAACCAGCATTCGGTGCTGAGAAACGAGAAAGCAGCGTGGAAGAGCCAGAGTGGAAGCGAGTCTTTCTCCAGAGACCTCTGTGTTAAAGAGCAGTTAAACACGTTCACTGGTACAGAAAAGCTTTTGGTCTCCGTAGACACACTCCCCGTTCATGGCAGCTGTGCAGGATTCTTCTGTTTCAATGACACGACGACTGTGTGAGTCCACACCAGGCCGACTCGTTCATTTAACAGAAACAATAAGAAAGAGACGAGGTTAAATGTTGCGTCTCACGACTTTTGATGCGGATTTAAAAACTGATTGTGTTTCCATTCCTCGATTACATATATTGCTTTGGTCCTTAAGGGTCCTCGCTGTGCAGCCTGTAGACACGAGCTTTGAATAAATAAACTCTTTTACTCGTGTAATAGTTACTGCAGGGAAACAGACTGATTTAGCTTCAACTGCACCGTTAATTCACACCGACTGCTGCTCTGCAACGCCAATGAAAAGCGACCAGTCAAGCATCCAGACCTTTGTTTTGCTGAATAATAAATCACGTCTTTGAATTCTGTGTCCGTTTGACAGCCGCTGTGTTTGTCTTTCTTCCTGCAGCTGAAGCTCTGTCACCCAGCGCCG
>CM051703.1:22932844-22945344 GCA_028022725.1 Lycodopsis pacificus | reverse complement strand
AGAGAGCGGAGTGTCGGAGGAGGAGCAGCAGAACGGACGTGGATCAAAATGTTTCCTGTCGGCGGGACGCAGCCGTCGCTTCTCCTTCTGAAGCGGAACACGACGCCAACAGTTTCTTTCTTTCTGCGAAGATGAAAACGTTACCGACGTTTTCGTCCATCCACTGAGTCACGTCGCTGTATCCGGCATTTAGTTGCAATGTATTACTGACACACACACACACACAGAACATGTCTTTGATAACAATCTGGTTCCATAATATTCAGATATTTGTACTTTTTATTTATTATATTTATTGAAATATAACATTATGTGCAGGGATGTAAAATACATGGTTCTGTTCTTCAGCTCACGACACCAACACGGGCGCTACTCGTGGAAACTGCTGGAATCAGATTAAACAGCAGCTCATGAAGTGTCTTAACGAAAGGAAATCAAAAGAAATAGTGCGCGAGAGCTTCAGTGCGCGAGAGCTTCAGTACGTGAGAGCTTCAGTGCGCGAGAGCTTCAGTACGCGAGAGCTTCAGTGCGCGAGAGCTTCAGTACGCGAGAGCTTCAGTGCGCGAGAGCTTCAGTGCGCGAGAGCTTCAGTGCGCGAGAGCTTCAGTGCGCGAGAGCTTCAGTACGCGAGAGCTTCAGTACGCGAGAGCTTCAGTGCGCGAGAGCTTCAGTACACGAGAGCTTCAGTGCGCGAGAGCTTCAGTACACGAGAGCTTCAGTGCGTGAGAGCTTCAGTACGCGAGAGCTTCAGTACGCGAGAGCTTCAGTGCGTGAGAGCTTCAGTGTGCGAGAGCTTCAGCGCGGCCTTCTCACGTTAGCGCCACATTAACATGTAAGATATGTCATTTAAAAGTCAGCCTGAATGTATCACGTAAAGGAAAGAATGGTGTGTTATTACTGCGATGACCATATTTAATAATGCTGTACCTTAACGCCAATTAGGCCTTTGAAATAAAATGTGTTGCCTTGCACTTTTCACTTTGTTGGGAGTTTATTTTGTTCAACAGCTTGTTTACTTCCTGCCGGCTCACAAGCGCTGCAACAAGGAAATAAACTGGGAAACGTGAATGTTTGCTGGGAAATCGTCTTTATATCAAAGAGTCGAGTCTTTTGTGAAGCTCTGTCAAAATGAACCACAAGTCAGCTTTTATTTACCGAGTGGTTCAGTCAAGACGTTTTGTGGGTTTTGGATAAATATGCTTTTTCTTTTTTTACATCTTTGCGTATTTTTTAAGGAAAAAATGCTAATTTCTGAACTCTGTTTTTGTATTTGTTTGGTGACAAAAGACTCAAAGGTTTGTATTTCCGAACAGTTTCCCAGGAAGTTACCTGGAAATATATTGTAAATATTATTTTACATGGGGTGAGGTTAACATTATTGTGTAACTATCGCATAGTTAAAATAAAGAAAAGTTGCAGCTACCTTAATTAATCACTTCTTTTTTATTTTTTTTATTTGCGCCACCTGGCCAGCAGCTAAGTGACCCAAATCAAACACACCCACGAGGTTGCCTCAACAGGTGCATGCTGGGTAGTCAAAATGTTTGAGTAGCACAGAGGGCAGAGTGGACTGGTTCTACTGGGACTCAGGTAAAGTGGACTGGTTCTACTGGGACTCAGAGGTAAAGTGGACTGGTTCTACTATGACACAGGTAAAGTGGACTGGTTCTACTGGGACTCAGAGGTAAAGTGGACTGGTTCTACTATGACACAGGTAAAGTGGACTGGTTCTACTATGACTCAGGTAAAGTGGACTGGTTCTACTATGACTCGGGTAAAGTGGACTGGTTCTACTGGGACTCAGAGGTAAAGTGGACTGGTTCTACTATGACACAGGTAAAGTGGACTGGTTCTACTATGACTCGGGTAAAGTGGACTGGTTCTACTATGACTCAGGTAAAGTGGACTGGTTCTACTGGGACTCAGGTAAAGTGGACTGGTTACCTGCATGGACAGCAGAGACCTGGAGCAGATTGGTGAGGACTTCGCGGTGCACAGGACTCACGGAATATCATGCAGACCGGTGAGTACAATGACGTAACTCTTCAGAGGAAAACGGAGACGTAAGCAGCGCCGTGCACGCGCTTCACGGGTCTTTATTTTTAGCAGCGTTGGCTGGTGGAACGTGTTCTCTGTAGGGCTGAGCCACATCCAATCAATTTCAGCAAACATCCCAGCTGTAGATTCTATGAGAAGTAGAAGGTTATTTGAACATAAAGGATAAAGTCGAGCTGCACAATTAATCTAAATTTAAGGCAAAATGTGTAAAATGACCATTAGAATAAAATATTGTGCTGCAGAGATGTTCTGTTCTGCATCCTGTTTACAGACGTAATAAAGACACTACAGACAGAAAGCATGTTCTTCATACACCGAGCAGGTTCCTGCTGTTGAGGCAGCAACCTCTGGCTCTGAAAAGTGTAGCAACGCTGAAGTGTGTTGAAGCTGCATTCTCTCTAGTCTCCACCAGGGGGCGACTCCTCTGGTTGTATAGAAGTCTATAGAAAATGACTCTACTTCTCTCTTGATTTATTCCCTCAGTAAACATTGTAAACATGAGTTTATGTCTCAATCTCTAGTTTCAAGTCTTCTTCAATACAGCATGATGTTCATTTAGTACATGATGGTCCATTTAGAGTCACACAGACCATAAAGCAGGGGATGCTTTAGGGCGGGGCTACACGCTGATTGACAGGTCTCTAATAGACCATAAAGCAGGGGATGCTTTAGGGCGGGGCTACACGCTGACTGACAGGTCTCTACCACGGCGTCGTCCAGTCTGGAAGTCATCTGTGTTTTTGTCTTTGAACTTTATCTCTTTCGGTGTGTTTTCACATGCCTTAGCATTCGGTTGTTTGAAGCTCCGCCCTCTCGTGTCACTTCTGGTTGCAAAAGAAACCAAGATGGCGACGAATAGTCTATGCAGACCACAGGATTGAATCCCTGTGTGATACTTTAAATATGAAGTCACGAGGAACTGATGGACAGTAACGACACATTTTATTGATAGAATAAAGCTCCTGTGAGAGTCGAGGGTTAAAGGGTCCATCGTATATCATCATGTAATGAGTATATGAGGCCTTTTAAGAGGCCCAGGTGCACCCTGAGGGTTTTACTGCTACAATATTCAACGATCATCAGCCCCACATGAGCCGATGGAAGTAGCTCAGCGTTCCGCTTCTTCACGAAGAGAACTGAAGTGTAGATGAAGTCAAGAGTCGGGATTCATTTTGACTTATTTCTTTATTACAGACGTTTTGTTTTTTAGCGTTGCTTGTTATACATGTTCACCTGTACTGCAGCACAGTGAGCAGCATCACGTGAATACAGGAAGTGAGATCACAGCCGGCGAGGGGGGGGGGGCATTAACATGCTCGCCTCGGCTTCGTGTGTCTTGGTTAATCAAGACGAGTTTGATGACCTTGATTGTCACAGTGTCGAGTGTTCTTGGCCTTTATTGTATTTCATTTCATATCTTTTCCCGTCTGTCTGGACGGCAGCGTCGAGCTCGTGGAGCTAGAAGCACGACGTCGCCTCGTCCCTTCTTTAACTGAGGAAACAAAGCCCCCGGGAGCCGTTACTGCAGATTAAAAACATGACGAATCACCGGGAGAGAGCATTAAACATCTGCTTATGGAGTCTAATATTACAACACATGGTCGTGTTAGGTGTTAAACACACACAGCTGTATTCTAGTTTCAGTATTGCCTCTTCTCATCAGGCTGATGTATCGACTCACTTTGCGGCGAGAAGTTTCAGCAGAAACACTTTCATTGCACAACCAAAGTTCACTGCATTTAACCCTCTGAACCCCAAAACACACCGCCATGTTTTCTTTAAACAATCTCCAAAAACGACAGTTTATCAAGGCCAGAAGAAAAACCACCATCATCGTCAGATTTTATCTTTCCCAACAGTCCTTGAACACATCATGTGACGAACGCTACCGCCGCAGAAAGAAACCATAACGAAGCTTAAAATCGAGATATTTCACCAAAAACATTCTATTCTACATGTATCTTATTAAAATAGTGTTCACTTGAACCAGATTGATTCATCTGAGACCACCAGTCACGTGACAACAAGGAGAAACTGACTGAACTTCAGGACGTGAACACAGAGAGGAGAGGCTGAAACATGTGAATAGTTTAATACATACAGCACGTAAAGCCTCCATTGTTCCAACATTGGTAACACTTGTAACTTGGAAACAAGGTTGTGTATCTAGATTCCAGTGTTTTCCAATTTTTGTAAAATAAATTATCAAAGAAATTCAACTTCTGTTTTTAATGGTTTCTGTCATTCTGTTCTGCACTAAAGTCATGTTCTAGCTCTACGTCTCGCCACCACTGTGCTGTCGCCATAGAGGTTCAGGACTTTTATATATTGCAGTGAAAAAGTAAAAATGTGCCGCCCCCCCCCCCCCCCCGATACTGCTTGGGGTTCAGAGGGTTAACCGGGACCATCACACATCTCCGCTAAATGCACCGTCAGACCTAAAGTGCTTAATGAGAGATTTCTATCCCCGCTGTGGGCGGCGGCCATGAGCGCGGGGAAACACGAGACACACACAACCTCCAGTTTGTGGAGGTTTTTAGATACAAGAGGCTCAGAGTGATGAAGCTCAGTCTCCAGGAATATGTGATGAGCAGGAATGTAGTGGAGAATTAAACCGCTTCCACGCCTTCAGCCCACTCGTGACGTTTGGGCAGAATGAACTTAGGAAGAGACGGCGGTCAGAGAGGTGGATCAGAAGCTCACAGCGGGGACCTAACTGCCTCCTCCTCCTCCTCCTCCTCCCCCGCCCGGAGGCTTGAAGCAGTCCTCCGTCACGCCCTGAGACGCCAGCTCCGACAGGACGTTGTCCAGGTAGTTGGGGTCCGGGTAGCCGTGTCCCGACATGTTGGACATCATCTCGGTCTTGTGGTGGATGCCGTTCCACACCACCGTGTCGGGCTCTCCGGTGGTGCTGGACGTCCCCACGATGAAGATGAGGCGTCGCATCCACGCCACCTTCAGCAGCTCCAGCACCTGTTTCACATCGAGAGGACGCGAGAGGGAGAGCTTATTATTTATCTATTTACTGTAAATATGCTGCAGGAACCCGCGTGTCCGATCCCTAATCCGCGGTCCACGGGGAGCATCACACCAGATAAACGCAGATAAACCACGACTGGAATAATTGAATCCCATTCATCACTGAGTCACATCAGATAATCTATAGCAGCGGAACGAGCTGCTAATCCACCGTGGAAACAGAATGTTCTTAATTTAACCTCAGAGAGGCGATGCCGATGGAGCCTTGAGACTGTCAGGTTGTCCAGTATCATGTGACTGATTGTTTGATTGATTGGTTGATGGGCCTGTGGTCTGGAAGAGATGCTGTTCTCCGTCCGTTCCCTCAAATTAAGGATGAGCTGGTTGACCGTGACCTCACAAAACATGTTTTTGGCAAAAAAAAAGCTCAAGAATGAATATGCTAATTATGACAATTTCACAAAAATCTATAGAGGATAAAATGATGACGTGATGATATTTTGGAGGCATAAAACCACAAGAGTGTAATTCTAGTTTTGGATAAAATAAATATATATATTAATTCATTAATTAGGGGTGCAATGGCCCATTAAACGCACGAGCAGATATAACTTGGATCCCTGATCACGCTTTTTTGCCGCCGATTCCGATCATTATCGGTCATTGATCATCATTATTGGCAGAAGGCGTCACAATGTAAAAATAGTAATCTGCGTATAGAAGCGTCTTTGGTGCAGATTGAGTCGCGGCTGTGACGTGTTCTTACCTTCCTGCCTTTGTCGTTGTCGGGTAGAAAACAGAAGCGAGGGAAGCCTCGACAGCTGTACGGCTGTCCTGGGTTGGGATGCTCGGGGCCCTGGAGGAAGAGGAGGAGGAGGAAGAACAAACATGACTGATGAATGGAAAGACATTGAGTTTAATACCAGTTGGAACAACAATTAGATTTCGGAGATAACCGGCTCAATACAAACCTGATTCAAGTTATTGTGACTATAGATCTGAGATAGCAGCGCGTGGTCACAGCGGGACACGGGGAGGAATGAGAGGTCACCGAGCCTCCATCTGTTAGAAACCTCATCGCTGAGCGAGCTTCAGTCCAGACTGTAGTCTGACCTCCAGTCGTCCCACATCTTCGGCTCTCGCGCCTGTTTTAAACGGACGTACTGCCTCCCACTGACTATAAAAACGCTTTCAGTCTAGTTTTTCCACGAGCTGCTATTAGTTGAAGGAGAAGACGGTCCTCGTCCTCACAAATGACACATTCAATACTTCCATAATGTAAATTCTACATTTAAGTAGCTGAATGATTTTCTTCGGCTGTTGGCGTTCCTCATCCTGCCCGATGGCTACTGCACATGTGCACACTAGTACTACACACCTGTGGTTAAACACTCTCATGCACGCCATTGTTTCCCCCGATAACGCTACATTAGCTAGCTAGTTAGCGTTAGCTGTTAGCAGCCGATGGGTGGCACAGTTCTGTTTGGCTCAACACCGGAGCTAGCGGCTAACGGCTAACGGAGGTAGCAATACGATGCGTTCAAGCTCCATTCAGTAAAAAATGAGTTGATCATGTTTTCAAACGTAATCTTGAATAAATCCAGTTTTAGTTTGAAAGGAAACGTTTTCACAGATATCTAAAATAGAAGTAATTCTACCGTATTTAACTTTGTTGAACATGTTTGTTCAGGAGGAGAAATTGTGGCATCTGGTGGTCATATGCTTTGGTTTACTTCCTGTTCAAACCAGGACTGTGTGGTTCTTTACTGTACACAGTGGCGGGGTGGCAGAGTGTGCAGCCGTACCTGTAGACCAGGTGGTATGCTGTAGATGACCTGGATGGTGCCACAGTCTGGGTGGCCCGGTAGCGACTGGGCGATGCTGTAAATTTCCATCTTTCCTTTGGGCTGCGTGCCGGTCTTCTCTCCGTAGATTGTCTTACACGAGGGACACTGCAGACTGCCGTCCTGAGGACACACGCAACCAATCGATGGAAACCCGGTTAGGTCTGATCAAATACTCATCGATCCAACGATGAGACCTTCGTTTGGTGTTCTCCTGCCTCACCAAGTCACAGTAGCTCTCACAAGCAATGCTTCCCCGAACAATAAGAAAAGGTAGAACACGTGTTGTGGTCAGGAACGAGCTTATTGCCACACATTTAGGACCATACCAATGTTTTAACATATTTCAGCTCATGTACTGACAATCACGCATACTTTTATGCATTAAATCAAACATTTTCAAAGTGCACCATTGTATTCATGATGTCTGAAGTCTGTGGAAGCCCTGAGAGGCAAGTTTTGTGAAAAAGGCAGGATAATAATCCTGTACTACTACAACAGAAGTGTTTGTTGTTGTAGTACTCATTTAGGCCACACGAGGCTCAAGTGCACCAATGTTCTAAACGGGAATAAAGCGTTCATGTTTTCTTCCAGGTTAGGTTTTTAATTTACGTGACTTGCTAAAACACAACAGTATGCGCCTCAGAACATGGAGTAGTGGTGCACTTTAGCATGTTGTGGCCTAAAATAGTATTACAACACATTTACATAAAACGTGTGACAAAAGCGTGGCGTGAGGCGGAGGGACCATGAAGCTCACCAGCAGCCTGCTGTTTGGCTCGTCCTTTGTAACCGATGGCTTGAAAACATGGTGGGATTAGCAAGCTAGCTAGCTGGCTATCCAGTACAATTTAACAACATAATGCTTCATCCACACACTCTTGTCACAGCATGAAGCTCATCCAATCACAAGGACGGGTTTGTTCTACTAAAGTAGGCGTTGTTTCGATCGGTACATTTTAGCATCTCCCATTTTTCACCTGTTCTTAAGTCAGAAACAATAGAAAACGATTGAGATCAGACTGAGTATAGAGATGCATGTGCTTTGTGCATGTGCTTTGTACGTGCACATATGGAATATCTGTGTTCGTAGTTTGTGGTTACGAGATGTCAATGAGAGCAGAGAGGTAGTTTGGAAAGTTGAACAGCAGAGCTTTACAGATGAATATCATCAGATGATTGTTTCCTTTCTGTAAGCTGAGACGGTCTCATGGTGTCCGTTACGCATGCAGCTGGAGCCAGGAGGAGATTAGCTTAGCATAAAGACTGGGAGCCTAACGGCACCGTTTAATGAACGGAGTGTCTCTTGTTTGTTTTAATCCATGAAGAACAAGAAGTTGTGTTTGCTGTGACTCTCTGGAGGCTTCCAGGCTTTATGCTAAGCTAAGCGCTCCCAACGTAACGAACAGACTCTCTGAAAATACCTGTCGGCTCATTTCACCCAAATGTCAAACTATTCCCTGGAGACTCGTCACACTGAATGTCCTGCGGTCCTGTGCACGGTTCCGTACCTTTGTTCCGTTGTTGTACATGGCCAGCATGCAGAGCATGTGCAGGGTGTGTCCACATTTGATGAACTTCCCCACGGTGTCCGGCAGGATGCTCTGCCCCGCCTCCTCTGTGGCCTGAGTCTCGTAGCCGGACGGATTGGACAGTTGATCCATGCAGATGATGCAGTCCTGAGGGGGAACCCGGGGAATGTGCGCTTAGTGTCGCGAAATAGAAAAGGCCTCAAGCCGAACAAACCATCTGTCTGAACGCTCGTAACTCTTTCTGTTGAACATTTGACTCAAACACTGAGACTAGTGAATAAACCTTCTTTTCTTTCATCTGGGAGGGGAAAACAAACCAACTTACCTCATCCTGTACTCCGGCAACTACCTCCATGTAGCGCTGAATCACGTCCTCGGGTCTCTGAGCGGAGGCTAAAACAGAAGAGAGCACAAAGTGATGACGAGCTGAAACAGGCCACGCGCTAAAAATGGTGTTTACGACAAACTGACACACAGAAAGGATGCGATGAGAATGAAATAAAGTCCCGTTTCAATGATCGTCAGTCAAACATTCGCCTCGGCACTTACGGACCTCCGCTACATGCAGATACACGAGTCCAGTTTGCTGCTAATCAAACAGCCTTCTGACGGCACAGGATGCAAAACATGCAAACGCATCGGTCCACAGAGACGAATGCATGAAGACTGAATGAACCACATGGTGGCGTATCTACCGTACCCACACACGAGTGTCACGTCTGTTTAGGAAACCAGTTGTTGGAAAGCTAACGAAACATTTTGGAGGAGGAGGAGGAGGAGGAGGTTTGTTTAATGGCCAACAGTGTTAAATTATCTATGAGCAAACTCCCCTTTAAGAAATACAAAGGTTTACAGTGAATATAACCTACAGTCAGTCTAAAGGTTGATTTCAGTCGGCTTCCTGCTTCCTGCAGTGATGCACTAAGTATTTCCAGCCTCTCATTTGAGATACAAGCCACCATCGCCGTTAGGGGTATTTATTTGCTTGAAAATGAACTTGAACGATTATCAGAACTACTTAGCCGTCGATTGATTAACGGACTTCTCTGTACCGCTCTATGCTGCAGCAGTGGCTTCTGGGACGTCTCTGTGATCTGGAGGTTTTGGTAAATGTTCTAATGCTACATTTACACATCTGAAGGACGCGACTCTGCAGACGCTGGAAGGTTGTTGCACGTTACATCTTTGAGAGCTGGACTTTATGGCAGTGAAGAGGTTGATATGGGGGGGGGGGGGGGGTCTGAGCAGACGGACATGTCTGAGGTTTGATTTAAAAAGTCAGTTTAGAGCACATTGGTGAGACGCATCTCCTGGTTTGACAGTTGCAGGAAAAGCAGTTGCAGCGGCACAAAAGTGGATCAGTGGAGCTTTCTATGAACACGAGGAGACAAATGAAAGTGATGAAGCTTTCCTCAAGCCTGGTGGAGGTGATGATGGATGGAGAGAGAGAGAGAGAGGTGGAGGAAGCTACCTCTCCTGTGCTGCCTCTTTGCTCTCCTAACTGAACTGCTGCTGCTGTGGGGCCTGCTGGGCCTGCTGGCTGAGGGGAGGAGAGGAGGAGGAAGCGAGAAAGGAGGCGGCTGCGGCTGCTGCTGCTGCTGAGGGAGGGGGGCAGTGGTGAAGTGCACGCCGAGTCCCACCGCTGACATCAAAATGGAGGCCATGCCTGGAGCGGGGGGGGGGGGGTAGGGTGGAGGCAGGATGGGGGGGGGGGGGATAGGGTGGAGGCAGGATGGGGGCGGGGCAGGTGAGGGTTGAGAGCAGGTGGAGAATATGCAGGAGTAGAAAGGAACAAATCAAAGGGATGAGAAATGTAGCAGCAACACACACAACAAACCAGTTAAAACCCAAACTGGGCTCTCTGTTGACCCGTGTTCTTCCGGCTCGTCGTCTTGTGATTCATGGGTAACGGTGTTTATCTCTGGAGCGCAGTGAAAACTACAAGCTCTGAAAACGACACGCAAAAAGATTCACTGCAGCACTGCGTTCACTGAGGTTGTTGGTTTGCGTCTGTCTGCCGGTTCATTTTGTTGGTTCGTCCTCGTGTGTTTCGGGGAATAATGCAGCGAACAGCTCGGAGAGCAGAAACGCGTCTGTGCGTGCTCGGAAGCTGTCGCGAGTACAGAGAGAACTTGACTCTGGACAAAAGTGAACCCAAAACATCTGGATCGCCCCCTGGTGGCTGTTTGTTGAGGACGCGCGTGACTTGAGACGCAGCAGAGATTTCTTTAAACGTCATCTTCCCAGTGTGAGAAGCCAAACTTGACGGTCATTTAAAATTCTATTTAACTACACTACTCAACAGTAAGCAGTAGTATTTATTGTATCGTGTATCAAATATAGAGCTGATTTCCACTACATTGACCACCTGATACAGCTGCTGTGTGTCGTGTGGTAAAACGTGGTCCCATCACAAGACGCTCTCCAGTTAATTGGTGACCTCTGCTCATTAAAAGCGTAGGTTTGGAGGAGGCGCCGCACGGCTGACCCGGTGCTCTGAATGACTCAGAGTCGCGGTGCGGTGCACTAATGAGGTCCTGGTCCGCTCGTCTCCTCCGGGCTCATTGTGTTGATTCAGGCGGCTTATCGCGCCCAAGGAACCCAGTTCTAATTTGAGAAGTGTGCAGCAGCGAGACCCAGAGTGAGCGCTCACTCTGCATGTCAAGTTTGGCCATTTTATGACCATTGCAACTGGCCGGCCTGCTGACTCAGCTTTACACCGCATTCTAAATGATACAATTGGAAGGAAATGAACGCATTACGTGTGTCATTAGAAGATGGAAAATGAATTCATGTAGAATAGCAGATAATCGTAATGGCCCTGTATGCAAGACTTTCAATATAAAGTTCTTTAAGTGCTAGAAGACTTCGTACAAACAAGCAGAGTTCACCCAGAAGACGCAGGAAGCACAAAACATGTGACCAGAGCAAAAGAAGATGAAGAACCTGCTGGTTCATTCGTCACCGCAGGACATTTAGTATCGCTGATCGATTGTTTCATCAGCGGTCCAAGTTATTTAAAATGAATGAACGTGTCCTTCTTCTGGAGGAGTCGTGTATTAGTTGGTAGTAGGAGAATCATCGATTGTGTTGTTCTAGAGTCTGACGGAGCGGTTTAAGAGAAGACTTTAGTTTCGTTAAATGGAAGCCTCGCTCTCGCTCTGATGGGGTCTGTTCTTTGGTTCCCTTCCTCCAGCTTTGTGTGTCTGTTCCTAAACAGACCGACACTCACGAGACAAATGCAGAGGCGAGAAAGAAGGCAAATAAACGGACAAACGTGCGACTCTACCGCGTGGTGCAGAGCAGAGCGACGGTCGGGAGCCGTTTACCTGCCAGAGCTGAGCTCACACTGGTGGATCCATTCAGCGGCACAGAGATGGAGGGGACACTGGAGGACAGGAGACAAGGAGACAAGGAGACACTCAGTCAGTGGACAGAGCAGCGAGAACAAAACCTTCTGACCGCTTCACTTTACAAGTACGGGGACATTAGGTTTGGCAAGAAAATAAACCTGCCTGTGAATTAACTGATCAATTATTGACAAAAAAGCAACGAACAATTAGGTTTACTGTTGATTCGCCTGTTGAGTATTTTCTCTTTTGGTTCTTTGTCTATAAAATGTCAGAAAGGTGTTTCTCAAAACCCAAGATGACGACTTTAAATGTCTGATTTGTCCACAACTCAAGGATGTTCAGTTTACCGTCAATGAGTAAAGAACCCAGAAGATACCAGAACTCTTACTTTTTCTCTTCACACATGAATCAACTCAAACCAGTTCAGCAGATTATCTGAACAGTTCAGTTGATCGCTGCAGCTCAACATGGAGGTTCTGAGACTGATCATCAACAACTTAACATCGACTGCAGTGTCGCGATGCCACACGGGAGCGTGCCTCAACAGCCGAAATATTAACGAATATGCATTCATACTTCTGCTGACTGTGCAAAACAGCCTTCACGGGAAATAAATGAGGAATTATGAGCATTTAGATCGTGAAACTTAATCCAGTTTAGGGCTGAAACTAAGAATTATTTTCTGTTTAATAACTGTTTTGATAAACAGTTTATTCTACCAAACACAAAATGAA
>CM051703.1:22912844-22927844 GCA_028022725.1 Lycodopsis pacificus | reverse complement strand
CAATTCTGGTTGAACCGGTTTCAAACGGTAGCGATCCTCACTTGAACCGGAAGTTGGAAATGACAAATAAGCGACTCGGGATGTACCCCAGGGGTACTTCTCAAGTCTTAATTGTCGTTTCCTCGCTCCTCGCATGGTTTCCTCCACGCATCCCTGGAAGGACTCAGACGCAAGGAAAGGACCCAAGTGAGGGAAACGGGGATGCAATTAAGAGACTTGAGAAGTACCCCAAGACCCGTTTGAGCGGAGAACTTTGAGGAGAAACTTCAGGCCAAAGAGCTGATATCAGATCAACCTGACCTCACAATCAGACACCTTTTGACACCTTCATTTTTTTTGCATTAAATCATTCTGGGATGTTTGCTGAAATTGATTGGATGTGGCACAGCCCTACCTCGAACATTTTCCACGACCCTCCTCTCTAAAGCAGTAGTTTACAAGGTGCACCTGAAGGTAGCATTCCTCTTCTTCTTCAACAATCTTCTTCATTGTCCGTCCTCCACTTCTTTCTCTGCTTCTTTATTTAAAGGAGGTTATTTCACCCTCAATGGTGATGCTGCCCTCAACTGGAGATGAGTGGGTATGACATCATTTACACTCCTTCAAAAACAAATCTGAATGTAACCGTCAAACTTCAGGCTGGTTGATTAAATCATCTTTAAAACCCAACTTCAACTGTACAAACCAAAAAAGTATTATATATATATATATATATATATATATATATATATATATATATATATATATATATATATATATATATATATATATATATATATATATATATTTACATTTACAACATAGGCAGCCGTTTTCCTGGCCACAGTTTTCAACCAATATGTTTCAATTTGTACTCGTCAAAACCAAAGTCTATGACCTAAATATAATATATATATATAATAATATGTATGTGTGTATATATATCATATTTATTCATAATAAATATGTATGTGTGTATATATATCATATTTATTCATAATAAATATATATATATATATATATATATATATATATTATATATATATATTATATATATATATTATATATATATATTATATATATATATATATACTATATGTAAAGCAGGCTCAACTGAATTGCACTCTGTCCAGAATACCACGCACAACTGATGCAGCATGGATTATGAAATGTACTAAAGATTAGAACAAACTGCTTTCTAATCTTTGTGCTGTGGCCTCTGAGAATACCAAACATTGTTTGTCTGCAGGATGTTCATTCATCTCACAGTAAAGAAAATAGAACTTGACAGCAGTTTGCACATTGTTTTAATCAGAGCCCAAGTGGGATTCATGCATTAACTCATAAAGTGGCACATAATCAATGGTCCACGCCAAGTTGTCTCAAAATGACAAATGTAATTGTGCAATATAAAACTAACATTATTCAGTTTTCCCTTTGCAACATGAAAAGGACACAATCTTTTCACACCTAATAAACAATAACAATGAGAAACAACCACCTGCAGCTAATAATGGGTTCCAAGCCAGTGAGTCACATAATTTAACTTTGAGAACACGGCTTTGATTTATCGTTTTGCCAGCTCGTCATCTCCGAGGTAGAGCAGAAAGGAGAGAATATGCTCAGTCTTAATGTCCTAAATTGATCTCACGCTATGTGATGCATTCTGTTCTGTTTAAAGGTCCAGTAACTTAAATAAATAAAAAAGGCTTTTCACATTTAACTTGCAGTCCAGCAGCACAAATAGATGTGCTTTCATTTGTCCAGGTTGTAAAATATGTGCCCCAGAGACTTTTTGCCTTCACCCCGATACGATTAATGTAAAAATGAATTTTGTTTTTGTTGCTCACGGCATTGAGAAATCAACAGGAAACGGTTTCCCTGAAATAATCGGACCTCTCAGTCTCTAGGTTTCAAAAGGACCATTTCCTCTAATACTGAGTTGAAGAATCCGGGCTGGGCTGTGCTGTAGCTGTAGGTCACACGCTTCTTAAAATGATCAACAGTTAGGCAGTGAGTGCTTGGAAGCTTAAATAGTGGGAAGACAGAAACACTTATGTACTTGAGCAGCCTCCTTGAATGATAAAGCAGCAGTCGTCCTTGGATGAAAGCGATCAATAGACGGGCTGCAGAAGGATGAAATACTACATGTGCAGATATAACAAGAGCAGGTGTGTGTGCATCTCCTGGTGTGTCAGCAACACATCTGAGAGCTGCGTTTAAGATGTTCAGTGGTGGGGACTCTATGGACTCTATGGACGCGGTTCCCTGAACTCTCTCTGCTGACGGAGGGCCACCTCCGCCGCTGTCAACACGGCCGTGATTAAGGTCGGTGCAGCGGTGCGATGGAAGGAGGAATGTGAGGAATGTGGAGAGAGCTCTGCCCGTATCTATGCCTGTGCACACTCTCAACATATTCGGTGACCGTATGTCTGACATGGAGCGTTCAACTGCACAAACAGCATGTGGGACGTAAGCGTGTGCTGGTGTGAAGGTCTGTCTGTGGCGGTTGGGGGGGTGGAGGGGATGTCTGGCGTGCTGCCCGGCACACTGTGATCAGAAGAGAACTTATAGTTATTAAAGGGAACACTCTCTTGGAAGAAGCCTCTTTGTCATTTCTCCGCCTATGATGTCATCACTCACGATGGCAGAACCACTCGCCTCCCTCGTTAAAGAGATTGATACTGTACGTCTCTCGCACACACACACACACACACACACACACACACACACACACACACACACACACACACACACACACACACGCACACTTTCTCCCTGCTTTACACCAAAAGCCTGTTTAAGCGAGACACCTTTTGCTTTTTCCCAAATTTGCATTTTTCTGTTCCAGCAGGGGGCGACTCCTCTGGTTGCATAGAAGTCTATGAGAAAATGACTCTACTTGATTGGCTGCCTGGCGGTGCGACTCCGCGTCTGGCGCCAAAAAGTTCGGAATATTTAAACTTGTATGCGCGTCTAGAAACCACGCAAGAGAGTAGCGCACACCAGACACGGATCCATTCGCTGCTCACGGGGGGGATGCGGCCGGCGAGGCCCAGTCAGCATCAAGGAGAGTTCTGTCGTGGAAAATACCCCAAAGAACGCTTTGTGTGAGTCTTTCATGCTGAAAATAAGGAACACCGGAAACCAGAGGTCGTCTTTTAAATATGTATTCTCTGCGCAGAGAAGGTTCAATCACCACAACAGAATGCGTCCAGTCTCAGTGAGGAAGAACCAAGAAAAAAGTGACCAAGCGTTCTTCATACAGAGTGAGCAAAGGTGGGGGCCGATGGCCAATGTTAGACATTTGGTGTCAGACTGATGAACAACAAACGGTCAGCAACCAAAAACTAGCGGCAGGACGGCCTTGGCGCTGGAACATCCTCATACAACACAGTTCGTTATCTGTGTGAACAGGCAAAGGAGAACTCTTCTTCTGCACAACAGAGACATGCTGAAGTTCAGAGCAAAATGACTTATGCATGAATACAATATCCTGAGTCTAAATATATACTACGTAGAAATGTACCATTACATTCCCACTCGGTGGTTCTCCCACACCGTGGCCGTCACTCGCTCGCTGAGTTGAATCCTCGGTTCATTGAGAAATGTAAAAATATTTCAGTTTTGTTGTGAAACTGTGGCGGGACAAATTCAACCAGTGGTGCGCCGCCACAGTCCAGGTTATTAACGTGTAACGCTGACTTTTATTTACCGTAGTAATCGCAGAACAGAGGTTACTGGGTGACTGATCTCGAGCTTTCTGGTTCTCTTTCTGGTTCTCTTTCTGGTTCTACTGAACCAACGGCGTGGATCACCACCGATAGAACCCACATGACAGCCTGATGCATGCAGCATTGATCTATTGGTGCACCTCGATACACAGGGAACACCAAGCTGCTGTCATTCAGTAACTCTGCAGTGAAGCTTCGTACACGTCACTTCCAGATGACTTTCACGTGTCAAGATCATTATGAACATCAAAGGTAGAGATGACTGATGGCCACAGCTTGGCAGCGTCCAACCTCGCAGGTCAGGAGACGATTCTTCCTTTATCCATCACTTCCTGGAGAAAATGAGAATTGCTGCCGCGGCAGTGAAATAACCTCCAATCTTCAGAAACCCTGCATGTGGTCACGGCCCCTTGCATTGCAATCACACGAACGAGCCGCGCTCCATTCAAACTCAACCTTTCCGGGCTTAGAAGGCGAAGCGTTGCCGTTGAGGATGAAATAATGAAATATCTCCTCTCAGCGAACAAGGACCTGGTGCAACAGAAGAAAGGGGCCACGGCAGCAGAACAATCTCCATTAACCAATGGCTCCTTGCCCACACTGGGGCTATCGCTATCAATGAAAAGTCCTCTCCCTCACTCTTGATGGTGTGAAAGAGTCCGAACAGAACCAGTGGCACTCATCAGCCAGTATTCCCAATGGAACATCCTGGTCCCTGGGTGCATCGGTCACTGGGCATTGAGACAGGTTGACCTGCAGCGGGCTAAAGCATGCCCACATCCAGCAGAGGCTGAAGGGCAGGACTGCGTATTTGCCACGAAAGAGTGTAAAGTGTAGTGTGGGAATACGTGCTTTGTGTCCACTGTTGTGAGGAATCATCAGGCGCGTCGTCCTGTTCATCTGATGCCCCTCAGGAACATCTGACAGGCCAACAGCTGCTGTCAGCGTCATCAATCAGGAGACGATTGAATCCATCTCATCTCCTCGGCTCGCGCTGAACGCGGCCAACTCGTCGTAACGCCTGAACAACTCCGCAAACCCCCCCCCCGTGACGGAGACTCGTGAATAGAAAAATGGAAGCTGAGTCCAGGAATTATCCAGGCCTCCAAACTGTGCAACCGCACAGACAGAACCGTTGACTATATGAATGAATGAATGAATGAATTTTATTTATATAGCGCTTTTCACAGACAGTAGTGTCACAAAGTGCTTAACAGAGCAGACATTTAAAAGCATAAAAAACACAATGTGACCCGAGGGTCAATAAATGATCTACACAGAGAAAATTAAAAAATTAAAAAATTAAATAAAAAATAATAAAAAATAAAATAAAAATGTAAAACATATTTTAAGAGCAGGTCTAGGACATGGGTTTCCTTTTATATACTGTACGTATCACCGTCATGGCTGTTTCACTCAATGCTGTGTGCATATAATAAGCCTGTGAAAGTGGTATTTGTTTTTAACAAGATATTCAAGAAGCATTGTCTAAAAACAAGTCGCCATGTCACTGGAATGTTACTTGTGAGGAGGTTGTGTCTCATGTGAAGTGTTTTGAGATATTTTGACGAGTATTGACACAATAACACTTGCGTTTCTTCAGCAGTGGATGATTTCAGTCACCAGGCTGTGAAGCTGTGATTCCGCGTGTTGTTGAATCCATTTCCAGCGAGGACGCTTCGTGAGCAGTTCACTTCGTGGCTCGGTTCAGAGACCCGGGCCTCTGTGTGTTCAACAGGAGATAGCTGTGTGTGTGTGTGTGTGTGTGTGTGTGTGTGTGTGTGTGTGTGTGTGTGTGTGTGTGTCAGAGAGAGAGAGAACCTTTTAGCAAGACACAGAAAAACCTCATTTGGGAAGGAGAACAGTTGCGGCTGTAAAGTGAGCATGTGCACGGGGAGGCTGACAGCTTAATGGGATTGTTGAGTTTAACTCTGAGACACTTTGTTGTTGTTGAAGCGGTGAAAGTCGCTCGGCTACAACAAACAAAGTGACGGAACAATACAGAGAACACCTTGTTGGCACTTCAGACGGTCTGTCAGAACGTAAAGACGCTGCAGTTACGGCCGCGCAGCTCCTCAGCGACTCAGGGATCACATGACGGCTGTGGACGGAGACATTACGTGCATTATGACGTCCACGTGGACATTCACTCCAGCAGACAAGTGGATTCATGTATTCATGTCGTATGTGACCCGTTTCCCCACAAACGGTAGCAGATAGACGGGGAGGGAAGTTTCTTATTTACTAATTTGGCCAGCCAATAACCGTCTCGCCCACATTTCATTGGAAGTCACTTGTTCGTTACTAACGCGGTTGCATCAGCACAGACTGCGTGGCGTGCGAATGACACGCTCAAAGCAAGAAAGGCCTTCTTCCTGCCCGCAGCATGCCTCTCACGTCGTCGTGTCTGTCATGCGTCTGCTGGTGTGTTGATGGTCTTGTGTGTGAAGCATCAACGTAATCTATCTAATGAATGCAGATCCCAACACGTTCTCATGAAGCAGAGACACACGCGCAGCGAGGACGTCCACGCTGCCAAAGGTCTGACAAAAGTAGACTATGAATAGCTTGCGTGAGCCATGTTATCAGGTTTACAGTGTTTTATATTTCATTAACGTAAGTGGTGTTCTGCCCTTTGTAAAATATTTAATATCCAGTAGAATTAACTGGTCGTGTTGCAGAATGTGTTTTGGCCAAATTAAAATGAATGCTGCTCTAGTGTGTCCTGCTCCTTAAGTGTGGTAAGTGCAAGCTAAGCGTGGATGGAACCACTTTCTGACCGCAGCATGTAGCATTATATAATCCATATCAGATGTTCTACTGAAAGGATACTTTGTTGGAAACAAGCAGACATTTAGGAGTTAAAACAGAAAGCGTTGAAGAGTCACAATAATTCCTCTTGTAAACAGGATTACTGCTCTCTGCTCTTCAGACGGTGTTGCCGGGTTAAGAGCAGCGACGCTATTGTGAGCCTGTAAATCTTGAATGACACCTTCTTCTTTTTAATAACCCCGTTTAATTGTACAGCGAGGTTAGCTGTGACTACAACTTGTTATTCTGAAATGAAGCTCCTGGTGCGTATCATCACACAGAGAGCACGACGCCGGGACTTTCAGTCTCCCTGCAAACGTAAATTCAAATTAAAACAAGGGGATTCATGGGGATTCAGGCAAAGGCATGAATATACAGGACCAGACGGATGAATAGAAACCACATGTTGAGTGCTGTATATCCATGCACAGCTCACTCAGAGGTGCAGTCTGGAGCCCGACCATAACTCGCTAATCCAGCCCTTTCTTACAGCTGTGGTCATGGAATTAACAGATTAATTCAAGTTTTACATACTTGTGTGACGTAATCATGCCATGAAACATGATGGAACCATCGAAGTTAGACTCACACCGGGCTGTGAGTTTGTGTAACAATGACGTCTGTTCATGTAGAAGCCACAACTCGGAATGATATGAAAAACATAGTGTATACTACACTACCCACAATCCCAACGTGCAGTAAGCGACGTCTCTGATCGTGACGTTATGCGTCTGCCCCCAGAGTTCAAACCCGACCAACATGGCAGCTGGTTTTGGAAACGTTCATAGTTTGTGTGCAATGGTTTATGGGATGAGTAGTTCCTTCATTGTGAAAAGAATCATGTCCACAGTCTTGAACCTTTTGCTTTTTGTGTTATGATGCATCTCGTAATGTTTGGCTTTGGTCTGACCTGACAGCTGGTTCGTTCCACAGAACCCTCCGAGAGGCCGTCACTGGAAGCCGGTTCAATCCAGTCCAAGTGCATGGTGAGCTATTTCCTCCATGTTTTTATCTATGAATGTATGAATGAGTGTGTGAGTGATGTGTGAACAAACCCCTCTGTGTGAAACTTCAGCACACAGAGAGGAATGAACGAGTGAAGTTTGGTGAATGTAAGACCTGCTGAAGTGGAGATTTATCATCAGAGTCTGAGAACAAAGTCATTGAGAGGAAACGTCCTAAAGAGACGTTTAGTTACATTACAGACATTCAGAGACTCTACAGGTGAATATTCACCACTTCATCACTCACATTAAGAGACTACATGTGAATATTCACCACTTCATCACTCACATTAAGAAGACTACAGGTGAATATTCACCACTTCATCACTCACATTAAGAGACTCTACAGGTGAATATTCACCACTTCATCACTCACATTAAGAGACTCTACAGGTGAATATTCACCACTTCATCACTCACATTAAGAGACTCTACAGGTGAATATTCACCACTTCATCACTCACATTAAGAAGTCTCTACAGGTGAATATTCACCACTTCATCACTCACATTAAGAAGTCTCTACAGGTGAATATTCACCACTTCATCACTCACATTAAGAAGTCTCTACAGGTGAATATTCACCACTTCATCACTCACATTAAGAGACTCTACAGGTGAATATTCACCACTTCATCACTCACATTAAGAGACTCGACATGTGAATATTCACCACTTCATCACTCACATTAAGGAGTATTTACTGTGTAGAAGTTTTATGCAATGTTGTGTTAAATATGCAAATGAGGCGTTATGTAACGGTAACTTTTAGTGGATTTAGTAGAAATCTCACGACACAAACAGACAAAGTAGTGAAATAAATCTGATCTGTTGAAGGAAAGTTGCTCAAAATTGATCGGTGCATGAAAACAATGTTTTTGCTCTTCAGAGAATGATATCACAACAGCACGTAAAACCTCTAAGAAGTGGAAATGTGAAACGTATAGTGTTTTGCAGCGGGAGACATTACTCTATTTATGGCAGATTGGATGCGTTTACTGCACTAAGTGGGCTGAAGTAAGGCTTCCAGGAGACTCTAATGGTGCCCCTCCTCTCCTCGTCCACTTCACAGCCTTCGTTACCTGATTATGTGGATGCCCTGATCCTGTTGGGATAAAAGCCGCGTGCAGCCCATCCCAGTGTTGTTGTTTTGGGGGTTAGCGGAGGTCTTTCAGCTTGCGAGGGAACATGGCGTGTTCCAGACGAGATGTGTTTTAACGGACGCGCGGTACATTGGGCTTTGTGTGCCTCCATATATCTACAATCAACATCTTCTCATGTTGTTCCTGAGAGAACACGGGACTCACCGCCTGATAAGTGGCCTCTCATAAAAGTTCTGCAGTTATTGCGACTCTCTGCAATAAGATTGCGAACATGTCTTCTCTCTCTGACGGCCCTGAAGTGCAACATTAACTTTGTCAGTAATTCCTGATGAAAACCAAGTTTACGACTCTGTTCCGTGAACGCCGCGCCTCACCGCCGTCTGCTTCGATGGCGGCCAAGTCTGCTCATTGAGAGCGCAGACAGCTGTCGACGTTAAGTTTTTAACCGGATTAAAGGAACGTAATATCATCCAGCGCTGCCAAGGAAAATATTTGAAATGACAAAAGATATTCAATTAAACTGTAATATCTACAGAGAATGTTTATTGCACGACAGGGTGGCAGAGCCGCTCGTCACAAGCTGGAAGTCATCGAGGAGGAACACAGAGGGTCGTTATCTGTGTGGAGTACCTCTGGAATAACATCTGCTGCAGATATAGATTCAAACCCTTCAGAAACATGCTGTGAAAGACGTCTATCTCCAAGTAATGAGCAGAATGGATCCACAAACAAACATGCCCGGATCTGAGAGGTAATGACACGAGCAGCTCCGGCCCCGAGAAAACCGCCTGTTTTACACGACTTCCCCGCTGCGCTGCGAGTCCGTTTGAAACGCCCACGCATCCCTCTGTGTTCAGCCTCAGCTGCTTTGTCTTTTTAACTCTCCTAGAACGACAAACCCTCCTACAGAGGAGCCGCGGCCGGCCGTGGGTGTGGATGACCAGTGGAGGAAATGTGAAGCAGAACATGATGTTGAGTTTATCCGCCTCACGTGGGGACAATAAACAGGAAGCTGTCACACGAGCAAGGCTGCCGAGACTCTCCGACCCAGAAAACATCAAAACCGTCGTTCAAAGTGTTTGAAGAGAGAACCAGGAGCAGGAGCCTCACTTCTTTAAGGGGGTTATTTCAAACATCGAATCAACGGTTTATAACACACTATCATGACATTTTATTACAGTATTCATCAATACTTTTATGTCAATATATATCTCGAGAGCCGTTCATCCGATTGCCGGGGACCCGGACAAGTGCAATGAAGTTGGTGCAATTTGGACACGCAACACTTCGAATAGACAAGCTAACAGCGCTCTGTGCAGCAGCAGGAGGCGGAGCTTCAGAGGGCAGACTGACAAACAAACAGGACTTTCGTCCAGAAGACCGGAGTCCGAGTTTCAAAATAAAAGTAAACGCTGACATGTTGTTGCCTGAGTTGTTTGTTACGCGAGTCTTTAGTGTCGGTTACCTGAGTTTTTAGTGTCGTTAGTCACATGTGTCATGTGAGTCATATTAGTGGTTAGTGTCGCTAGTCATGTAAGTCTTTAGTGTCGCTAGTCATGTGAGTCAATTTGGTCGTTGGTGTCGTTTGTCGCGTGAGTCGTTGGTGTCTTTAGTCACGTGAGTCGTTAGTGTCATTAGTCTCGTGAGTCACATAAAGTGGTTAGTGTAGTTCAAAACTTGACTCGTTAGTGTAATTTGTCATGTGTTATTCGTGTCATAAGTCACATAAGTAGTTAGTGTCGTTAATCATTTGCATTATTAGTCACGCGAATCATTCGAGTCGTTAGTGTCACTAGTCACGTGAGTCTTTAGTGTCGTTAGTCACGTGAGTCTTTAGTGTCGTTAGTCACGTGAGTCGTTAGACACGTGAGTCGTTAGCGTCGTTAGTCACGTGAGTCGTTAGTGTCGTTAGTCATGTGAGTCGTTAGCGTCGTTAGTCACGTGAGTCGTTAGCGTCGTTAGTCACGTGAGTCTTTAGTGTCGTTAGTCATGTGAGTCGTTGGTCACGTGAGTCGTTAGTCACGTGAGTCGTTAGTGTCGTTAGTCACGTGAGTCTTTAGTGTCGTTAGTCACGTGAGTCGTTAGTCACGTGAGTCTTTAGTGTCGTTAGTCACGTGAGTCTTTAGTGTCGTTAGTCACGTGAGTCTTTAGTGTCGTTAGTCATGTGAGTCGTTAGTCACGTGAGTCGTTAGCGTCGTTAGTCACGTGAGTCGTTAGCGTCGTTAGTCTCGTGAGTCGTTAGTGTCGTTAGTCTCGTGAGTCGTTAGCTTGGTGAATCGTGTCAGTTGTTCGAAGCTGCTCTGCTCACTGACCTTAAATCTTATGGTCTTAACTTCCACACATTTGTCTTGCGTGTTCCTTCTTGTATGACTGAATTGTGTTTTTGCTGGACTGTTTGTTGTCGTGTTCTCTTTATTTTGACCCGCCGACGGACTACAGACAGGAATGATCGTAAAGCTTTCCATACGGCAGAAATGGAAGATGATATTAATAAGTATTTATTCTTTTGTGTACAATCAGATGAAAATGAGAATCGCTGTGTTTTTGTTACCTTAGTATGAGCCGTTTATATCTACATACAGAGCAGGTTCTTTTCAATCAGTACAACATCTTTATCTCTCTAATGATAACAACAATGACAGTAGCAGTGGGTGTCAGGCAGGAGGCCGGACCAGGGTCCAGATAAAACCACGATCCACGGAAGCCTGCGAGGAGAGGAAGCACAAAGACTCTGAGGAAGAAGCAAAGTCAGGGACGGGGAGAGAGGAGTATCGTAGGAATCCTACACACTGGCCCTTTAAAAAAATTCATGATATTCTCTGGAATATCATGAAATTGTATTTAAATGTACCTAAATACACCAACATGTATGAGTTGTATCCAAAGGCAGAATCTTGCAAAGAGATGTCTTGATGTAAAGCGCTGAAGCTCACAGTCCTCGTGTGGACTTTGTTACTTTAATCTGGCAGAATTCCTGTGGAGTTCTGACCACAAAGTGAAACTGTACAGAGAGCTGGGAAGGTTTGAATACAGCAGTAATGTATTTCTCATCCATTTACACACTAACCAGGCACAGCATGTATCAGCAGACCCACGCCAGGGAAGCAACACAGATCCACAGAGAGTAGAATGTGTGGTGGCCGCCTCCGCCCTGACATCCTGCCTAATGAGTCCCCACGTTGACTTTCAGCTCCACGGGAAATTAATAGAACTGTGACGAGAACATTACAATTGATCACAGAGTGGACATTGTGTCATTGGCTGCACACTGTTCATTCTTTACATTCCTACATCAGCTCTTTATGTAATTACAAGGACAGATGCAGCTGACCATACACTTGCATGCTGGTAAAGGCAGCAATCCCACAATACATCACATGAATACAAGCAGAACGTTTCCCACTAAGAAGTAATAAATTCAGAAAAGTATTTAGTTCTCCCATCGTGAGGTTTTTGATTGTACAGTAAAAGAGTGGTTGCAGGCAATTCTGTTGCCGGAGTCTCTGCAGCATTTGAAAACTAAACGGGACTTTTGTGTGCCTCAAAGCTTGTAGTCATTGCAGAGACTGCACATAAATGAAGTTGTGCGTTTGACACAGAAAGCCTCTCAACGTATCGCTGCAGCACACGGCCGTAAAAAACGGCCGCTGTGATGAAATCGTGTGTTTGGCGAGAAATCGTAATAATTTCTCGACAGCATTCTTCTGTCGCCATCTTGGATTATGGTCGTCGCTATGTTGTTTTTTCGCAACCAATGAACGGAGGAGTGACGTAGAGACAC
This sequence comes from Lycodopsis pacificus, assembly GCA_028022725.1. Lineage (NCBI taxonomy): Eukaryota > Metazoa > Chordata > Actinopteri > Perciformes > Zoarcidae > Lycodopsis > Lycodopsis pacificus. The sequence continues at coordinate 22,915,433 of CM051703.1, read as the reverse complement.
CGTAGACGGCTCTGGTAGGGGCAGCGACCTGTCAATCAGCGTGTAGCCCCGCCCCTAAAGCATCCCCTGCTTCATGGTCTGTGTGACTCTAAATGGACCATCATGTACTAAATGAACATCATGCTGTATTGAAGAAGACTTGAAACTAGAGATTGAGACATAAACTCATGTTTACAATGTTTACTGAGGGAATAAATCAAGAGAGAAGTCGAGTCATTTTCTATAGACTTCTATACAACCAGAGGAGTCGCCCCCTGGTGGACACTAGAGAGAATGCAGAGGTATGACCCGGGATTGAAAAAGAGACATAATTAGACAAAGTATTGTTGATGTTCAAATCCAAAATATTGGATCCCAAACTGAACGTGTTCTGGATGAATACGAGATGGATAAATTGGAATAATTACACTTTTCATCCAACAGAAGTCACGGTCTGTTGTTGACAGCTGAAAGATGAAGATGTGTCAAACTGCTGCAGGCGCAAAGAGAATAACACAGTATAGCTACCACAGTTTTAAACTCAAACTAAGACACATTCGGTGCAATAAGATGTGATGGTAAAAGGGAGAAACAAATCTGATATACAAAAGCATTTCTCACATGGAAATGTGGTGGACGCTTGGCAGGATAATGTGTCTTTAGAGAAAAATCAATGTTTTAAATTAGGGAAGTGACAATGGAAAGGTGTAACAATAGGGGAAGGTGTGATTTAAATGAATATCCCTCCATTGTTTTAACATAAAACAATCCCATTTTCATGTATAATTGCATTCGGTATCAAATTCCCAAAGGAGGCACATCATTTATCACCAGGAGAGACTCTTGTGTCTTCAGAGGCACAAGAGTCCGAAGAAATAACTTTCCATTTGGCAAGAAGTCTTTCTTCTAAATGTCAGAGGACAAAAAGATAAATTACAAAGTCAAATGCATTAACAAACCATTAACAGTTGTGTCAGAGCGGAAACGGTGAAGCCTGCGGCAGCCCGTCTTCTCCCGGCTGCTACGGTGGGAACCGCAGTCTGCTGCTGCGCTGCGGCTCCGGTGTTCTAACTGGGAAACTGCAAGTGACTTGATTTGCATAAGTGGTCCTGATAGATGAGCTGCTGAAGCTCAGGAGGCTGCTCTTGTTAAGATCTTGGGCGTGATGGGTGTTATTCTGCCCGTTAGCGTCTTCCTGCAAACTAAAAAACTCAACAACAAGCTCTGCATCTGGACTGTCAACAAGCCGACTGCAACAAACAGCGAAGAAGAAAGTAAATCAATCAAAGCCCCTCTATGGAAGACCACGGTGATGAAAAGGAATCTGGTAAATGATAAGAACTAAATCAAAACAATGAGTGAGCATCTTAAAGTAATGGCTTAATATCTCTAAATAATGAGAAACGTTCTCAATATATTTACTTAATATCTCAATATTTTGAGTGACAATGATTTTTCCGATCCCACGTATTTCTTTGAGATGCTGAGACTTTATTTTGGGATGCTTCTTTCTTATTTCATACTAAATTATTTTGAGATGTACGAAGTCAGTTTTTTGAGATGCTAACTCATTATTTGAAATGATTATTTTGAAATGATTCACTATTTTGAGATTTCTCGTGATAAAAATGTAAAAGATCTTTTTTTATATCACACTGGCAGAAATGAGCTTCCATACCTTCCAGATTTACACCTTATTTGGTCAAATGGTCTTGCGTCTAAACGACGGTTGAAGTGGCTGCATGGTGCTGACTCTGCAAACTCTCAATTACCTTCACAAACCTTTACAATTCTGTTCTGCGGCCGAGCGTGGAAATGTGAAATATTACCGCTCACGGCGATGCAGACTGTGCCGCAGAGCTTTCTCACAGCAGACATTTGGACGCGACATAGCAGGAAAAGCACAGGTGCAGTTCGTCACACAGATCATGCTGCACTTAGCTTTACTGGTTTCAAGCCACTGACACTTTTGACGCTTTTGATTTCGACTGCTCCGCTCTTGCTTTGACAAGTCTGCAGGACTCCGGTGGGACCAGAGGAACTGGACTGTGTGTTTACATGATGATGATTGGTGATCAAACACAGTCGAAGATGAAGGACAATGTTTTTCTCATGTTGAATTTTTAATGTGAAGATGTCGGCCATTTTGTCTGCTCAGAGAGTTATTGTTGTTGCCGTTTATATTCCTCATGATGCAAATTCAATAAATGAACTACAGGAATGTCCTACTAATAGTGTTTTGTTTGTCATTGAATGTCACTGAATGTCGTCGTGCATCCCTGTGTTGCATAATTAGACAATAGATCCTTGAATCCTTGAAAAGGGTCGACTCCTTGTTGACGATTGGCTCGTTTTTCTGTGGTTACGCAATGACTTCCTCTTCCATCTTCCAAATGTGTACAACTGCAATAATAATTGGACGAACACTCACCCCCCCCCCCCCCCCCCCCCCCCATATTTCAAATTTCCACGCATGCCAACTGCAAAGATGAAAGTCTGACTGTTCAGCCAAACACGTAACATACATGTGAGCTAATTAAATGAGACTCCAGACTCCACGTACTGACATTCTATTCCTGTGCACCGACGGTCACTGTTATGAAACGGGCA
>CM051703.1:22745344-22907844 GCA_028022725.1 Lycodopsis pacificus | reverse complement strand
TTCTGTGATCTGCAACGTTTCACGATGATCCAGGCCAAAGTAATGGATTGATTCACATTATTATCTAGATAATCAATCAAATATGCTTTAAAACTCCTAAAATGGCACCAAAACGTACTGGAATCACTTTATCTTACATTCAGTTATCTTTTATATGGTGAAAAACCAACAAGCATAAGTAAGGTAATCATAAATCATAAGCTCCTAGTGCATGAATTAAGAATAAATGGATAAACCGGCAACATTGTGAGTCAGTTCTTGTTACTTCTCTACTGTAAGAGCTGAACAGCTTCTTCAAGTCCCTCCAGACGATAATGGAACTTTACTAATCAATTATTGTGAGTGTTTCTAATATCAATCGGAGATGAAATCCTTTTATCATCTCAGAGCAGAAAGTACTTTGAGCTTCTCAATGAATCGTTTGTTCTGTAAAACCTCAAACAATGAGAATGTCCCGAGTAGATCTGGAACTGTCTCCAAAAGTCAAGTTATTAGAACGTAAGAAGCTTAAAAAACGACTTAAACGATGAACCGATTATTGAAACATAGTAATGGTGTTTGACCAGATTTCCATTTATGGGGTTTAGAGGGTACGATTTATATTTAGTTTCATATTTATTCAGATTATCATCCACTCGAGATCTTTCTCACAGTCAGTGGTTTGGTTCATTTTTGTCGGCAAAGAGGTAAAACGCGTCGTTATTTTCTACTTCTTGTCATTTACATGATCCGTCATCATCTCAAGTGTTGAGATTAAAAAAGGAAATGTTCTTTTGAACGGATCATGACTGGTCTGGTCTTGTTTATTAAATAACATCTTGGGGAGCTTAGACCGACCCGTTGAAAGGATGGGTCGTGTTTTACCTGGATAAATGATAAACGCTCCATGGAACCAGGTGTGTGAAACGCTGCAGTGAATGCTGGGAGCTGCAGTGACTGCTGGGAGCTGCAGTGACTGCTGGGAGCTGCAGTGACTGCTGGGAGCTGCAGTGAATGCTGGGAGCTGCAGTGACTGCTGGGAGCTGCAGTGACTGCTGGGAGCTGCAGTGACTGCTGGGAGCTGCAGTGACTGCTGGGAGCTGCAGTGACTGCTGGGAGCTGCAGTGAATGCTGGGAGCTGCAGTGAATGCTGGGAGCTGCAGTGACTGCTGGGAGCTGCAGTGACTGCTGGGAGCTGCAGTGAATGCTGGGAGCTGCTGCGTCTGCAGTGCGCCGCGGCCCGCGGAGCAGCGCGGCCCGCCCAGTCATGTCTGTGGAGTTTGGCAGCCGTCCCAGCACCAGCCTCTCTCTGAGAGGAGGCGCTGGACGCAGAGCAGACAAAGCAGCAGTGTGACACGCCGCCGCTCATGTTCCATCCTAATTGATTTACATGTGGTGAAACCGAGCCTCTGCTCCGGCGCTGCGTTTGAAGAACCGTCCATCTTTATGGAGAACGCAGTAGAATCTCTCTCTCTCTCTCTCTCTCTCTCTCTCTCTCTCTCTCTCTCTCTCTCTCTCTCTCTCTCTCTCTCTCTCTCTCTCTCTCTCTCTCTCTCTCTCTCTCTCTCTCTCTCTCTCTCTCTCTCTCTCTCTCTCTCTCTCTCTCTCTCTCTCTCTCTCTCTCTCTCTCTCTCTCTCTCTCTCTCTCTCTCTCTCGATGTTTCTTGATCTACACCGTCTGCATGTTTTGCTGCTGTTGGAACACCTGTCGCGGTTGGGTGTGTTTGCGTTGATGGAGGATGTGGTTTTTATATTTAGCCAGCAGCTCTGGATACCGCACGGTGTTCAGAATAGAACAGCGTTTTATTGAGGATTTCTGTTTGACTGAAAACCAATAGACTTGTGCTCAGAGTTCAGCCGTCTGGAGTCTTTTTCTTGCTTCATGAGCATCACAATGTTGTCAGCAATAGTTACTGTTTATACATTTATTTAATGAAAATCTTCAGGATTTCCACTTTAATAAAGCAGCAAACAATATCATTATTATTGTAATATGTAATAAGGTGCACCCGAATGCCTCGAAGCTTCTACCGTTGCATCTAATCAGCGTCTAAATTATTTTTCAAAAGAAAGTGTTTTTCTCCACTTCGGCCTTCAAAGTTCTCGTTTGATATATATATATATATATATATATACACACACATATACACACACCTACCTGGATTGTGGCGATAGCTGTTTGTTGTGTGGGACCGTCGCTGTCCCTGGTGCTGAAACGTAGCGGAGGAGACGATGGACGTCTCCACATGTCGTGTGTTTTATTGTGAATGACGACGTCGGCTGCAGTCTAACCGTTCACGTGTTTATCGGCCTGCATATGAGCACGTTAGCTTTTATGGGCTGTCGCTGTGATGCATTTGATGCGATTGTTGCTCATTTGTTGCAGTTTGTCAAGCTTTCTGTCTCGCTGTGTGACGTGAATGATCATCAGGTCATGTGTAAGTATTTAATGTATGTGTATATACATACAGTATATGTGTAGTATATAAACAGTCACTTTGAATCTTGTGTTTACCAGAGATGTGATCGGAAGTCATTCAGCATTTAGTAATCGAGTACAGACTGAGATCGGAGTGAAGGAGTAGTCGACGAGACGTCTCTATAGAACAGAACAGAATAGAAGCTGAATTGATTGGCTCTGCCTCGCCTTTAGCAGCTTTTAAAGGAGGAGATTTTCGTATCGTTTGCTGTCGGCGTCCTGAAATGGTGAAACCCGTTTGCAGCATGGCTCCTTTTTGTGAGTAGATCATTTTTATTTTCACGTTTATAAATGACAGAAGAGCTCTGACCTTCAGGGCAAACATCTGCTGACCAGAAGAAGAGAAGCTGCTTCTGAAAGGACGGGTCTTTGTTTCGCTCCTTGATCCGGAGTAGTCTCTCCCCGATGTTCCCGGTGGCCCCGTCGGCCTGTTTTAATTGATTTTCTTCTGTGTAATTGTTGGTACAGGCCAAGGCTGGATTTCTTTTAATCGTAGAAACGCTCTTTGAAGGCCGGCGATGCCTGAGTCCCCCGGACGCTCCGAGGCTGTATTTTGTTGCTCTCTTTGTCGCTGTGGAGAGAATTGTAAGGACGCCGTCCTTCGTGCGGCTGAAAGGAACCTTTTGTGAAGCGCTGGTTCCCTTCAGAGGTGATGTGATGTGCAAGACGTCTACCAAGGACCTCCAGGCTGGTTGGTAGTCCTCCTGAAAAGGAGTGCGCCACTTGTTTATGACGCATTACCCCTTAATGTCACAATCATGAAATACTTGAATCGTGAAAGCACACATGCGTGTGTATTCTTGTTTTGTGCCTCAACAGAAATCAATTTACCGCGTTGAATAAAACCATCATTAGGTTGTTCAATCTGCTAAAAAGCTCCGTTTATTGAGAGGAAGATCAAGTCCAGTATAAACCTGCAGACGGCGGCTTGTCATCTATGTCACGTCTGTGAGACGGAACCTTGATCTCTGATTGTTCAAATGTGTCTTTCAAACTCTTTGAGACAGTTTCTGATTGCATACATGGAGCCCATCTGCTTCTTGATATTAAGTAGTTTGATCTTTTGTTCTTCATTCTGTGATTCTCTGGAAATCACAGGAAGTAATCTCCGTCTGAAAATAGTCCGCCACCTGTTTGTTTTTGGAGTGGATGATAATTTGACTGCGTGTTCCAACTGTTCATTCAAAGTGGCAGGTGATGGTTACCACAATGTATGATGCAGTATTGAAGTTTAATTTTAATATTTATTTTTCTCTACACCTGATCATTAACCCATGAACGTCCACACAGACGCTGTTCATCACAGCATCTAGCGCTCTTCTATGTCTATGCAGGTCTGTAACTCTGCTCAGCAGGGCGTAGCGTTCAATCCAACGACTTATTGATCCATAATTCTCACGATTATTTTGAATTCCCTATTAATATAACAATTTATTCACCCAAAATAATCATAAAATACAAATGGGATTAATTTACTTGATTCTGGATTATTGCAGAAAACAAACATTTATGATCATGTGGTGATCTTCACAAATGAACTCCACTTTTATAAAATCTCTTCAGCTTGTTTTAACCACAGGCCTGGTTTCTGTCGTCTAACCAGAAAGCCGTTGACTTGGAGACGGATGAGCAGGAAGTGCAAATGTCCGACTCATTGTGTGCTTGTTTAGGACTCTGTGCTGCAGCTCTTTGTGCTTTCTGTCTCCTGCATCAGGCCGTCACATATGTTTGGTATGAAGTCGGCTCTCGTGCACAGCACCTGGCACACGGCGCCTCTGATTTGAAATAGCTTTCCTCCGCTGCCTGTGGTATTGTGAGTCAGACTCGGGAACATTTTCACCAGCCAGATTTCACATTTTGCATTGAAGGGAATAAAATGGATTGAAATGCACGACAATATGTCGTTGCTCCAGAGGAATGGCCACTTCTCTCTGGGAGGAGGTTGTCAGTTGAGCTTTCCGTGACACCTTTTTATCAGGTTTTATCTGAGGGATGTGATGGCATCCACTATGGTACACTCCTTCTTTCTGCGGTGTTACAAGGGTATACTTCTTTCCCTCTAATTCTGTCAGGCTTTTCATGAAAATGGCAATACGTCTCTAGCTTACTAATTTCCCAAAAACCTATTCCTTCAAGGTACAATTGTTAAAACAACTGGATTTATTCAAGTTTCTCACAAACACTACATTTTATGAGATTACATGTGAACACATCATGATAACGTCATCATTTACTTTCCCCCAGTACTCATGTTCACTGAGCAGAGCCTGAAGGCATCATGGTGTAACTGAAGTGAACCTCCTGTTCGTTAGCCGTTGGCGGTGCTGCTAACATTACTAGCTCTCCTCCTGTTCGTTAGCCGTTGGCGGTGCTGCTAACGTTACTAGCTCTCCTCCTGTTGGTTAGCCGGTAGCGGCGCTGCTAACGTTACTAGCTCTCCTCCTGTTGGTTAGCCGTTAGCGGCGCTGCTAACGTTACTAGCTCTCCTCCTGTTGGTTAGCCGTTAGCGGTGCAGCTAACGTTACTAGCTCTCCTCCTGTTGGTTAGCCGTTAGCGGTGCTGCTAACGTTACTAGCTCTCCTCCTGTTGGTTAGCCGGTAGCGGCGCTGCTAACGTTACTAGCTCTCCTCCTGTTGGTTAGCCGTTAGCGGCGCTGCTAACGTTACTAGCTCTCCTCCTGTTGGTTAGCCGTTAGCGGTGCAGCTAACGTTACTAGCTCTCCTCCTGTTGGTTAGCCGTTAGCGGTGCTGCTAACGTTACTAGCTCTCCTCCTGTTGCTTTAAACACTGATTGTTTACAATGAAACATGATCGGAGACTAGAAACGCATGTTTTACTGAATATTGGAGTACAATCGTCAGTAAAACTTAACATGCGTGCCAAAACCGTGAGGGGGATCCATACGGATCACGGGTCGACAGTGGTCCGTTACATCACTAATGCACTGGTCCACATAGTCGGGACATAATGGCTCTGAAAAAGTGGGAGACTTAATATGAAAAGGCTTTTCCTAATAGCGTTCAACATGAGAGATGATAATCTAAGATTAGTACGTGATATTTGTCGGACTATCGAAGTTGGAGAAGTCGAAACGGATAAAGCATCTCGAGGTATTAGCGTAGCAGCAGTCTTTCTCAGTGTGGACTGTTCGTCTCCATATGAAGGATTTAGCTTTCAGCATATCTCTGCATCTCCTCTCCTCCCCACGCTTATTTTTCCTGGAGCTACAAATGCCGCTCAAGGACTCAGGCGTGCATGCTCCAGTCTGGCAAGCGTCCCCAGCTTCCTCCTCTACAGTCGGCCAACTCTTAAATCTTGTTCTCCGCTGTGGGATTGCTCTTCCCGCTGCAGTTCACCGAGTCTGGCCCGGGCTTTCAAAGTTCACGACTTCTCGTTGTCAGCAGACGTGGAAGTGTGTTTTAACAAGCGGCTCCTTCTCATGGATTAGTCCCGGACGGTGTTTTGACTTTGATGATCTCTTCTGTGGAGGCAGTTGGTGACATTTGCTCACGCCGATCATGTGACGTAAGATTCACTGTGAATATAAGCTGCAGACTGGGAGGAAGTATCCCCTCTGGTCTTGTGGTGGCGTCAGTATCTCCCACTTTACAAGGTGTGTCAACCCAGTCTGCCAACACTGCGATGAATCCAGCAATTCAGATACAAGTGACGCTAGTCCAGTTGTAAAAAGTAAAAGCTTGTATTGCCTTTTTTTGTTTTTTGTTTGTTTGTTTTAATTGGCATTCCAACTTTTAGTTGTTCTTAAAGGGAACTGCACTGATTTTAAACGGCAGCGTTTGTTTACAAGTCTTGGGGCACGAGGAGCGTATGTGAAATAAAGTTCTACTGCTTTGTACCCCGATGATGTGACGCAATTTGACTTCTCCTCTTTTTAGCCTCATTGAATGTTTAAGAATACAAGTTTAAAATAGACAATGTAGAAGCTAGTGAGCTTAGCCTTTATTCCCTCGTGTGATTGTAAACAGACCGTCTTTTAGTTTGGGGCTGTTGGACAAACTCACTTTTGCGCTTTATGACGTTATGAAGATTATTCACTATATTGTAACACCTTTTACACCAAACAACAAATTGATTTATTCACTAATCAGCAGATTAATTGATGAGAAAACATAACGGTTGCAGCAGTTGTGTCGAAAGAAATGAAAGCGCTGCTCATGATGCCGCATTACTCGAGTGTTTTCCGTCTGTCCAAGACTTATTGAAATATGTTCATGGAGAATGAAAGTAACATGAAATTGAAATTGACATTCCTATTGTGATTTGTGATGAATGCGTCTCGCTGCACACCTGCCTCAGGATGTCAGATGTAGCCGCCGGCTCCTTTTGTTAATCCCCTGAACATCACAGGATGTCGGCATCTCCCCGTCTCCTCCGTCTGACTGGCAGCTCGTTCCATGTTTGTGTACGGAGCCGTTGGTTTGTGTGTAGAAGCCTCTCCAGCGTTTCAAGTGGATGTAAATGCACTGTTTTGGTCAGCAGTCTGGCCATGACTTGTGATTGTGCTGGAGCGCTGCCATTCCTCAAAGCTTCACTCTTATTTTCGCCTCGGGCTCCACAATCTGCTTTACTACGTTCATAGAACTTTATTTTTAACACTACGGTTAACTAAACCCTGCTTCTTTATTGCTTCATCTTTTATTAGTACTTGTAGGATTTTTAAGGTTTATCTCTTCATGAACTTTCGGAAATTGTGTTATTTAAGAGCAGAAGAACATTGTGGCTTTCTTAGAAAGATGTTAGTTGCAACGGAAGCTCTTAATATGCTTAAAAGAAATGCGTTGAGTTGTTGGTAACGTGTCTGTGTCCTTTGCAGCCAAATGCACACGAGAAACCAGAAGTGAGCCGAGCTCATGCCTCTATTTATTGTGCCGTTTGTCTCCAAAATATCCCCCGAAATCAATCAATAATGTTGTCTCGGGCTTGTTGAAGCCAGAGTGAACATATCTGCTGAACATACAGTTTGATTCTTAGTCATATTGATTTGAGCGCAGGGAAACGAGTGCTTTACAAATTGGGCCACCGCAACACTGACTGCCGCCTGACTTCAGTGTTGAGCACAAAACCTCAGACACAAAAGAGGCCTCTGTTGTTTGGTCGTATTTAATTCAAACACATATAGTTGTGACGATGGGGAACTCACTCAGCATTCAAAGCCAGAAATAAAACGGCACTGAAAAGTGGAAAACATGAGACACAATTTGATTGAAAACAAAATATAGAAATGTTTCCGTGACTTAATTCTGCTCCCGCCAGCAAGCCATTGATTTAGGATATAATCCAAACTGTGTCAAGAGGAACTTCATCTTTGACCCGGAAATCATTACTAATTAAGTTTCCAATTAAAAGCTGGAACATTAACCCATTTAAAATTTAAAAAACAAAAAATGCTACGTCATGCACATCAGCAGATGACAGAAGTCCCAGAGTTATTCTTGACTTATTCTCCGGATCCACTCGCTCAGCCAGAACCCGCCTCAGAAGAAGCTCCACTCAGGCGCTCCGTCACTGTTGGCTTTTCTGGGAACAATACTGATGGCCTATTTCATGAAAGCAGACTGAAACCCATCTGTGCTCGTGCACATCAAAGCTGGAATGTGTTGTGAACTGTAGCAGAACACTGCTTCACATATGCAGCTTCACATGGACCAGCTCAGAATTGGGCATCACAGACCGCCTATGGGTCTGTCGGCCAAACATTATTGGTTCACTTATTTTGCTCCAATAGAATTAAAGGTTCTGCCCTGCCTTGACTTGGCTCAATATTGTTTTACTGTGGTCTATGAGAGCATCCTTTTTTTTTCCTGGCCTGCAGCTCGCTGCCAGACTGAGCAATGCCCAGTATAATCAATTATTTTATTGGGTTACATTGGCTTCGAGAGAAAAGGAATCCTCGGCTGTTATAATAGTCTCTGCTATGCTATATTAGGTTCACGAGACGTCGTAATAATTCTACCATAAGCCTATGAAACAGGATTTATCCCACACAAAGCAAAAGAAAGCTGCGAGCTCCTCCACGTTTTAGGGCCGAGCTACTATTAGCCTAACATTTTAACATGGGCTCAGATTTGAATCATACATTTCAGTAAACACATCTCCCTCGCTGTCTGCGATGAATAAAAAATAACTTGTAGCACTTAAACCTGTCCTTAAGCAGTTATGTTAAATTAGTAATATCCCTCACCCCCCCAACTGCCTTTTTTTTATATCTGTCATGCTTTCGAGTTCTGCTTGAGGAATCGCTGCGTTGAATTTAAATCTGGTGCGTCCACTCGGCTCTTAACCTGACATGGAAGCAGTTGACGCCATACAAAATAGATGTGCTTCCGCTGCTGGACCTCCCTGATGGAGCGATTCTGAGACGGGATCGCTTGCATGAAAATGAGCGGCACCACCCTCGTACCTTTCATCCTCTGCCTCCTCATCACATGCGTGTTAAGAACCCGTTTGATTAGCGCCGGTCTTCTTCTGGCTCTCGAAGCGAAGGTTTCAGAGACGTCCCAGGGGGCTCTGAGAAAAAATGAGAAATGTATTAATTCCACTGTCATTTCATGCACTAGAAAATATACCAATTAGAGAATATGAAAAATGTAGTTCTAATCTATATTGTAAAGGCGGGCGGGGCCACGTGAACTCCACATGCTGCGCTGCATGTACAGATACTACAGTGTGTTTTATGTCGTGTAGTAAAGCACTGTACGGGGATTTCTTCTTCCCAAGGAGTCTCAATACTCTCAATTTTCTCCCTTTTGAGTTTTCCTTTATTGCATTTAGAAAAAAAGTATTTTGTGTCTTCATCAAGCTTTTATGTTGTGTACAACCAGCAGGCACAGGCTTTTAGTCAATAAAGCTCCATATCGCTGCCTCAGTTACATCAAAACTACCCATGATGCACTCTGTGCTTTCAGAGGTTAATTATTTGCAGCATGTTTGGAAGCTTAAATGCGGGTGAGGCAGACCTATAAAGGCACTTATTTAGAGAATTAGATCAGCCGGAAAAAAAAGTCAATCAGCTTTTAGATTCAGCCGAGATCACAGCGGCCATTGAGGAAGCTGTCGGGCTGGACGGTATGGCGGTATGGTATTGGATCAGCACAAAAGAAACAAAGGGAGCAAATATAACTTTCAGAGATTCCCCTGATCACACCTTCATTAATGATCCATATTGGCAGATACAGATCGCTTCAGTTTTGTTTTAGCAGCTGGTCTACAAGGCTCCAGAATCCTTTGTTTCACCACCATTGTACCAACTCATTTCAACCGCTCTGAAGTCGATGTACACCATCAATAGTTCTAAGTCCTTAGACTTAGAATAGTCCTTTTAGTTTTCTATTGTCATCTAAAGTTATTTTTTTTCCCGCTGTACAAATGCGTGCCGGACTGCGAGGGGGGATCGGTACGGATCACGGATCCGCATGGTCCACTAGGCCTGGAGGCATTTTAAGAACATTTACTGTGCAAAACCGCAATAATAGATGTAAAAGAACACAAAACTTTCCTCCTTGCTCAACAACTCAGTTGCCTGTTTGCGGAGGACGCCTGTGGGGTTGTTAACGTTCTCCAACTTAAAGGAGAACTCCATCAGTTTTCCACATCAGTCTTGTGCATAGTGAAAGCAGTTGTGTGAAGTCTTGTGTGGCTCCTGATGGAGCTTCTCAGACCTGTAGCCTTCTGTCATCTCAGCCTGAGGCTCCACGGTACATTAGCATTACAAACCCAAATCTCTAACCATTGTGGGCAATGTAGGAGCAAGGTTTTGACAGGGACTAAGAAAAACAACTTTGGTTTTTGACTACTGGTACCTTTTTAAACGAAGATGTCTTGGACAATTTCCAGCCACTGTTCCTGTTTTGGAATGTTTAAATTAAGCCAATTTCTGGTTCCGGCTTTCTTACTTGCTGTAAGTAAAAACGTTAGTCAAGTAGAGGTCTTCTGTCATCACGACACTTTCAATGTTCCCAAGATACAGCACAGGGCAGGTGGTCACCATCTCATATCCCAAAATATTTTTAACAGCACTAACGTTTTCCAAATAAAGCCTGATCTTTGTACAATTCCAGAAAATATCAATTGGGAGGGATTGGATTAAATGTAGTAGTTTAGGTAGGATATTCATTTGGACTGTTTGTGTCCTAGCACTGAAGTCCAAAGAGACTCGAAACCACCTTTCAACATCCTTTGGTATCATTTCATCAATTCTGTTGTGATTGTTCTCAAACATGTTGGAAAGTGTTTTGGTTATACTTTATTGTTTTAAAGTTCCATTTCAGATTAGAAGCATCCCTGAGGATAATCAAATAACTTGTTATTGTTTTTGTTATATACCGAGTAGTGTTCATACGTCTCAAGTAGGTTCATTAAGTTTGGGAGACCTATATCTGGTTGTTTAAGAAAAATAATGACCTGCAATAAGTTTGGGTATATGTTCCTTCTTCCCTAAACTGACTTATTGCTTGCAGTAGTGGTTCAGCGTACAAAGCAAAGACGGAGGTAGAAAGGCAATCGAGCCGCTCTCCATCTGAATCCCATTCGACATGTTTCCATTCACCCTAATCCTAGCATTGCATTTTCATCAAAGCTAAATCTCTTTAGAACTATATAAACATATAAAAATACCCAACTATCAAACCACAGAACGCAACGTTGAACCCTTTTGTTGAGCGGTGTCTACGACATGGAAGGTTCTTCTAATGTTGTGCTTGGCCCCCTCTGATAAATCCAGTTCGCTCTTCATTGATCAGGTCAGGTACGAAGCGCTCAAATCTTTTGCAAATGATTTGGTTAGTTTTTTCGGATGGAGCGGTGCATTTGAGGGACTCCTGACCTCCAGTATTTCTGACCTCCTGACCACGGCCCTGACTTCAGCCTTTTGCAGCTGCTGCGTTTGTTTTCGACCTATCGACCGTGTTCGGAGAGCTCCAGTGGCGGAGGATTGTATGTTCCAAAACAGAGGGTGCAGATGGGAAGATTAGTTTTGCAAGTCAGAAATCTCAGCTGCTCGCCGAGTAATCTTTGAGTTATTGATATTGATTGAAACCTCTTCAACCTCCCACAGATAGATTAATAGTTGTCCAGTGGCATGGGGCAGGAATCTTATTTCTTCTTTGAGTAGTTGGACACTGGAGATTTGTAATCAATTCAACAAAGAAAATGGAAAATAATATGGTATAATTGAACACGTGAAAGTGTTTAATATATAATCAAAGTGAATTTCTCCAAGCAGAACAGTTTGACAGAAGTGAAATATTCCCACTTTTATCAGCATTGAATATCACTGAGTCTTGGCTGGTACCATTTCAACCATCAGCGAGTGTGCTGAACCTTGGGTGCAGATAAGGTGGATGCAGTTTAGTGCTTCATTCCCCGTGTATAACCATATATATTCAACGAAGCCAGTGTTTGATTTTCACATTCACTTCACTCGGTAAGGCATATGTGATTTTCACACAATGGGGGAAACGGATCGTTAAATCCGGAGTAAATTGGACTAAGAATAATAAAGTTCCACATTCTTTAGATCTGCTCTCAGTGATCACACAGCTTTTGAGTGCCAACCTTAAAGAGGCTTAGAATAATGAATTAGTCATCGAGATCTCCAAGGACATGGGGGGGGGGGGGGGGGGGGGGGGGGGTAGGAGGAGGAGAGTTTGGCCTAAATGCACAAGTCTATCGGTCGCAGATAACAGCTCATACAATTAAAAGTTTAGACTTTATTACTCTAATTCTGAAATAGTTGAAATCCATTTTACTGGTTGTTGGTTTGCCGAATTTAACATTAAAAATAGTTTTTATTTTTGCATATGTAAGGAAATATCTACTGTAATGGCTCGGGCCCTCTCCATTTATTGAATAAGGAAAGCAGATGCATTTGCAACTGCCTCATAATTAGCAAGGAAGTTAAAGTTCATCTCCAGACTCTGGGCAGGTGGTACAAAGACGGATTACATTAGCCGAGTGGAAAGCCAAAGTTGGCGCGATGAGACGTCTTTGCTGTTTTGCTTATGGCCAAACATTATCATGTTAGGCCAACGCTGGCCTCCTGCCGACAGCGAGTATATTGGCCCAGGACATAAATGGTTGGCTGGAGCTGAAAAGTCTTTTAATTAAAAGTTTTGTCTGAGTTACTGTTCATCAATCAGGTAAAGAATGAATCCAGCAAAGTAGAGTGACTGCTTCTCATTGGTCCTATTTTGAAGTAAAAACTCCCACACACTCAATATTCACTCATTTTTCCTGTGGATTGTACAATAAGTTAATTTGCAATATGTAAGTCAGCCTCCTCCTCCTCCTCCTCCTCCTGCCATGCAGGGGCCAATCACTAATCAGCATGCTCTTTATTAACCCACTCATCTGTTCATGCAGCTGCCTCCAGATGCCAAATCCAACCACCTCCTGAATCAGTGTGATGTTTGCCGAACTGTGAGGTTACATTGCTGTCTGACGATTATCGTTGCCATTATTAGGCATTATTGCCAGATGTCCAGGCCGAGGCTCTTACATTCTGAGTAATTAGTCTGAAGCACACGGGGCAGGAAGCTAATGATGGAAGTAACTTCTTCTCATCTATGTTGAGGGTTGCAGGGATGTGCAGTACCGATCGTGTTCTTGTTGTTCCTGTGTTGCATAAATGATCTATGATCATGGTATAGGATCGGTGCATTGACTAGCATGCTCGCCGATACCCGATCCATCCTTTTGAGTCTGTGTCGGAGGCATTTCTGACACTGGTAACGGTATCGCTAACTCTAGATCACACTGACTTTGCTCAGCTGATAAATAAGCAAATCTACCTCAGGAAAGTGGTGGAATGACCTTTCGGCCTTGCTACTTTGACCTGACAACACAATTTGGCAGAATTCTGCACGATCTGTTGAAGATGGAGAGAAAAGCTAATGCAAGGAAAAGGTAGTGCACAGAAGGAACATGCAAACGCCAAAGAAAACGCTGGAGCCAGATGCATACAGACTTTGATTCCGTATTCAAAATGTTCGACCAAAAATGCCAACTTAACGGTCTTGTTTATGTCACATTTCAAATGAATGCTTTTCTCCAATTTAGATTTCATCGCGAGCTGGCGGTTTATAACCATCGCATTGCATCCAATAAAGGAGCAGGCAGTGCAGGCATCCTTGGCAACCCTTGATGGGGTGATAAACAAGGCTGCGGAGCCCAGTGACCCGCTGTTCCCTGTTCATGTTTCAAATGGCTTCCTTTTTATATGTCACGGTTCTGCTGAGGTGACAGTGTGGCTTCAGATTCCTCTTGGGGTTTTAAATGATTCTCTCAGAAACCAGAACGTTTCCTCACTTGATTTGTCAATTGATTGTGTTGGTTTGGAGCTGTGACAAAAAAAAGAGTTTTTCTAACTTTGTGGTTTTTGAAAGTAATAATCTCCGTGATGAATATGGAGCACATTTGCATGGCCTTAATACTCAAGCTGATAACAGACAGTACTTTTGTTCTCGCAGTGAAACTGAGGTTGGATATGAGCTGACCCCGATCTGTGCCACGGCCGTCAGTCCGCTCACTCAGCTGGCTGTCCGTCTGTTACACACATTTGTATTTCCAAATGTCTGTGATTGGCCTACGGGGAGTTCCACAGCATATGTTTCTATGTCATGCATCTTTGAAGCCACTGATTGCACTTCAAGGGAACGACTTCCCCGATAGCTGGCGCAAAAGGGACGTTCTCTACTCCACCGAACACATTGGTTATTTAGGTTACATGCTGTATTTTTTGCGTCTACTTGTCAAGTAAATTCCTGCCCAGGGTAGTTTGAAGGCTTCAAAAGGCGCTACAACTATTGCTGTATAAGAGACCATCATGTTGTCTTCCTCATCCTTCTGCCAACGTGATGTTGGAACTGGGATGAGCAGTGTCGGTGGGTGGGAGGTTTGAATCATTAGTTATCTAATGTTGCTTCCAGTAAACACACCACAACCTGCAACAAGGGCCTCCAGCAGACATGGATCCAAGGTTCGTACAAGGTCTCCAGCCTCTGTGACTTGGCAGAGACGAGGTGTGTAATATCCTGAATGACACCCACTGTTGCTATTATGTTGATGTGCACAATGTTGTATTCACGCCCTCAGAGTCTCCTATAAAAGGCTAACACCCCACTGTGCTTTCTGGGGCTTGATGATTAATTACTGCCAAAGTGTGAAAGTCAGCAGTCTGTTCCCCGCTGACCTCTCACGGTTGGAGAGGTTGTCAGACGTCACTTTTATTCTTACAGACTACAACGGTTCAGAAATCTAAATGAGAAGAGATGAACTACATAAACACATCATCACGTTTTTGGAAAGTGCTCGGAAAAATGAAATGTGGGAACAGAGTTCTCCGTTCATTTACGAGGTTTATTAGTTTGGTATGAAGCAAAGCACCGGACCCGACCAGTATACACCGGATTTTACCATTAAGTGTCCCACTACACTCAGCCGTCACTATAATTCAAATAGCTGGTCCACCTTAAAGGTCAGTCCACCTTAAGTTAGCCTCGGTCAACGTTGTTGCTAACCACCTTCACTTAAATCAGCAGGTTCACAGCCATAACGTTACTGCCGCTGGACTTGCAATACAAACCCGTCTCTTCACCCCAAAAAACACATTGGCTCTGGTTAAAAATTGCATTTTTAAAATACTTTTCCTGCTATTCATACTGAAGCTTGATGTACCGTTGCCCTGTCCACAAGGGCCGTGAGTGTAAGTGACGTCATACCATCAGACGGTCCATGCACATCCAACATGTCCTAACTACGTGCATGGGCGGAGGCAATGAGCTTTGAGGATATCACACGCACAGAGTCTCCTCGGCTCATGTCGGTGCGACCGTCCTTGTGGAAAGAAAAACCGAGGCTTTAGTATGATGGACACTTGAGAATGTCGCGCGTTCACACTGTAATATGAGGAGTGTGTGTACGGGAGAAATGCCTGGATGTATACAGCATTATATTAATTATTATTATTATTATTATTATTATTATTATTATTAGTGTGAGACTTGAGCTTCCTGGTCTTACTCATCTTCCCCACAATGCATTGCATCTTCAGATTGGCTGTCAGTCTTGAGAGATTTTGAGCTACAAGCTGTTAATGTGTCACTTCATTAAGTTTTAATATGTTTTCAGCCGAGGGAGTAACCATTTAGATTCCTATGATGTGGTCCGTTTGAAATTTGCTGCAATCGTGACAATGATGTGACGGATCGGCTGGCAGGGGGCCTTTGCTTGAGCGTACTGCTGTGGGATCAAACTTTATTGTTAATGTAGGCTGCAGTACACGCTCATTGAGTATGTAAGTCTGTGATTTTCTAGTAAACGCAACGTGCCGCTCCTCTCCTGAAATGTGATCTCCTTCCTGCTACCGTCCTCGGCTCACAGCCCCTCGCTGGTGGCTCTATTAGCGAGTCCATGAACAAACACAACATTATGTTGATCACGTTGTTGCATTGCTCATTGCCGATGCAGTACGAGTTGGAGTTTGCGTCGTGACTCCGTCGGCACAGGTTGATGATGAAGGCTCCCTCTTAGTTTGCCAGAACGTGTCGTAATGATGAATGCCGGTTCAGCAGGTTTGCATAAAATCAAACTGCAGTAAGCTCGTACACCAGCCCAGACCGGCAGAACTACCAGTCTAATCGAGTGTCTGGCATATGAATACAGATAAATACGGTGAGCTAATGTTTGCTCTGTGGTTTGATACTTAATGAAATATTATTGTCGCACCTCAACTCGTCACACAGAGGTCTTGTTCCTCTTTGACAGGATAGATTGGTTTGCTTTCACAGCCACAGGCCGTGTAGTTCGCTGTGGCTTTACGAGAACACGGTGATAAAACTCTCCGCTCCAAAATCATTACGAGCATTGCCTTATTGTTGTGCTGAGATTTGTCGGGATCCGGCAGCCCTCCGAGTCCGTCTCTACGAGCGGGGACAAGCGTGATCCTTGATGAATGATGGGAGGTCCAACTCCCTGAAGCAAGCAGTCCGACCCTCCTGGGAAATCAACGCAAGGAGCGAACCGGGGCGAGCCGGGTTCAGACACCTCGCGACTGCAGTGTGACATTCTCCACTGTTGAAGAAGTCATTTTTCACTGCTGGTACTTCAGTCCCTTTGCTCTAACATGCCAGAGGTGAGCCTGTTATCCCGACAAATTGTGTGTTCTGGGCGAAATAGACCAAGTGAACTCGCCACACTCTTAATGAGGATTGATGCTGCTTGGTGCTGCTCCGTTTATGAATTCCCAAACACTGCTCACATGTTTGATGACGGTGCAACCAACATTTATTTCTTGGCCTGAGCCAAGAACCAACGCTTTGAAGCTCGAGATTTCATCAACATTGGAGCAAATTAGTTTAATTATTAAAATAAAACACCATTTGCTAAATCATTTTGTGATTTAGATAAGTGTGTATGTCAGGAAATCTCTCTGCAAGGTTAACCATCTGTCCCGACTTATTCCCCGCAGAGAAGCTCCACATTCATAACCTTGATGATTTCAGACGGAAACATTCCTGCTTCTTTCCCCATCTTGTCCAGTCCTCCCATGCTGTGTTCAGGCTCTTCTCACGTCCTCCCGTCTTAATCATTATGTCATCACTGTACGGATTCGGGAGAAAGGGACTTTGTTTTGACCAGTAGTGCAATGGATCATAGAAGTCAGGGTTCGGATCGGATCGCGGTTTAGAATCACGGATCGGATCAGCACTAAAAGGAGCACGTCATTTTTAAAGATGCCTCATTCACGTTAATTTTGCTTCCAAAACCAATTGCCAATCATCAATGATCGAATGGGAATGTGTGAGGATTTATGCACCCTGCGGCAGGACTGCTGGTCAAACACCAGCTGAAATTAGCTCGATAATCACCAGGTGTACGAGTTTTACCAAAAGCTGTCTGCATCAGGGGGACGTTGGTTTAAGAGCTTAGCATGTCTGCTAACCAGTTTCACCGGGTACCATAGGTATTGTCGTTGCCGGCCCTTTTTGTCGGCCGACTCAACCATGTGCCGCTTCTGCTGCTCCTCCCAGATTCCGCTCTAGTCCCGCGGACTCGAGCTCCCTCACTGGCTTCACTCCCACAAAGACTTTCAGTCGAGCTCGTCCAACTACCTTTCCGTCCGAGACCCGCTCCTGCAGAGACCTGGACCGGACTCTCTCCTTGCCATTTCCATTGTCCGTTGCCTGAATGTGGTCGGATACAGCCTGTGTATTTGGACAGCGTGTCGGGATAATAAACCAATATGTGGTCGGGAAATCAAAATCCCATTTTCGCAGCCGGCCACTGATCTGTTGGCTTGTTTTGGGCGGCACAGGAATAATAAAGCTTGGGACGAAAGTTGTCAACTGCTGTTGGGCAAGGTCTCTGCAGAAGTGTGTTTGTGGAGTGGAGTGCAGGCGTTCGTGGGGGGATGTTTGCAGATGGGAGCAGTGCGTTGGGATGTGGCCTTGCCCTGAACCTCTTCTCCTCTGGGCTGGTTGCTGGACTTCACCAGCAGAGACACACAGCTCCTGCAGGTCTGGATGAGTGATGGCAGGTTGTCATAAATATCATCAATGTGCATTGTTCACAACCAGGAACTGGAATAATGCACTGTTCATTTAAAATGCATCTCTCAAATGATAATTAAAATTAAGCAGTTTTTTCTTCATATAAACTTATTTATTGATTTAAACTTGAACTGGAATCAAAGGAAATTCCGTATCAGTAATGGCAACACACAATTGTGGGACCTCCTTCACGCACACGCTGGGAAATGATCGCATTCTGTTCATCAGCTGCTAATTGGTGCACCTGTATTTGTGGCTGCCAGCTTTAATTTCCTCCCACAGGTCTCATAATTCTCTGTGAAATGCATGATGGGATTCATCAAGTGCCAGTTTTAAGGACTTTCTAATATCCAAACCCAGATCTCTCTCTGAGAAACATAATGAGGTTGAGGCTTTTCCCGCAACATCATCTTTTTGAAGGTACTTCTGGCTTCCCACTGAAATGGTTTTGCAGATCAAACAGTGAAGTTTTAGGAAAGCAAAATTTTTCACGAGTGGTTTGTGGACTAGATCATGAATCTTATGAGTAGCATTGCCGCTCTGAAAATCGAGGGCGCATCAATGTGCATCAATTAAAGGGCCGACCGGAATCTATTCACTTCCTTTTGTTTCACCAGGTATTCAAATAGTGTGCAATAATGGATGACCTCATTGAAGTGATATTCTGAGGACTCAACTGCATGGAGTCAGTGTGAGCTAAGCTTAATACAAATAAACATTTTTTTGTCCACAAATGGTGAATGGACATGATTCCCTGATGGAAGTTTTGCTGTGATCAAATGTAAGCCTGCGCGATTAATCAGAATTGGATCAAAACTGCAATTTTCAAATCAAATTTCTTTTTGTGCTGCAGAGATGTCCTGGCTTACACATCAGTGTACGGACTGAAGAAAACATCTTTGTTTGTCATCTTTGTACTGATCCCTGCAAAGAAAATCACACCATAATCATAATGTGTTGCAATGAAAAAGAGAATACGCATGTAAAAATGATCATTCCTTCGAACATCGCCAATCCTATTGCAAATGCAATATCAGCCAGAATTATCACAATGACTTTTTTTAAGTTCCATATCGTGGTACCCGGGGAAAAGCAACCTTTGTGAGAGTGAAAAGCTCAGACTGATTTACAAACTTGCCATAAACTCAAGTTTGTCTTATTTTCTTCTTCTAATTCTGCATTTTTGAAAGAGAAACTTTTGTGAAAACAATCACAAAAAACAAAGTATGTGAGCCGTGTGCTGATTTTTTTTGTTTTGTTCTATGTTCATTTCTTTCTTTTCACACGTATCCGTCAAAATCCTGAAGGAGTGACAAAAGCTGCGTTGTGTTGAGTGACGAGAAGCTGCAGAAGAAAATCAGTAGTTAGTCTGAGTCAAAAGATCAACCGAGAGATAGGCATCGGATACAAAAGGCAGGAGGGTGTTCGTCTGTGGAGAGTGTGTACGCGCCATTGATTTCTCTTCTTGAGAAGTGGAGTCTCGGCTCAATCGTGCGTCTGCCTGCAGAGATGCACTGAAGTGATTGTCAGGGAGATGCTTGTACTGTTGAGACAGCCGACGTCTTTTGTGATGCTGCTGCAGTGTTCTGCACTACTCTGATTACAGATCAGTTTTTGTTTTGTTTGACAGCTCAGCGCTGCAGGAACAAGGACCCTGTTCCACTAACTCTAATCATACGTGTTCATGTAAGGGCGACTTTCTGTATACGTACCGTTACACGACAGAAATGTCTCATTTTTATGAGCTGCTTATTAATCTGTCCTCCAAACTTAATGACAGAATATGTTATTACCTTTTTAAAAGGACTTGGATCTGGCACAACACTGTTATCTGCTCCAGGAGATTCATGTTCTCCATTGTGTGCATCTCTGTGTCTGTCCGCGGCAAAACCTCGAACCCTTTTCCAGCAAACTGCATGATGTTTTAGGTGTTTGTTCACGGCTGCGTGCTCGAGGCGCTCTCACTGCTCTCTGACTCGTGCTTTCTTAAAACACCTGTTATTACCTGTGTTATACTGCCACTGTCTGAATGCTGGGGCAGCTAACGATAACACACCTTTCTACTTGCTGCTGTTTTCTGATCAGAACACTGAGGGATTGCTCCAGGAGTTGGTGGAGGAACACTGTAGTTGGTGTTGGACGCTCCTTGGTAAAGGTTCGGGGATGAATGTGGTCGTAGTTAAACCAACGCTGACCGTCACAGATTTCTTCCGACTCAAATCATCCATCTCAACCTAGTCTGTGCTGAAGCCGTGTTACTTTGTAGCTTTGTGTTTGACAGGCAACAGTCTCTGTCTGTAACTAATTATTGTTGTTATTATGGATTCATCTGTTGATTCTTTATTTGATTACTTTATTTATTTTATTTATTTATTTATTTTTCAGGGACAATGCACACTAATCAACAGTTACACTGTAAGTAAGCCAGACAGGCTCATTTCCATCTGCTGTCCCCGGCCAGATGTTTCAAGGCAACTAAAATAACAAAATCTCAAAGAGAAACAGACAGCAACATATAGATAAAACTGAAACGCAGCAAAAGAAAAGTGTACGACATTAAAGCAGAGCAGACATAACAGGTTTCAGCATGCGTCACGCAGAACAGCCCCCCCTACAGGACAAGCACATGTAACACTGAAGCACTTCACATACACAGCAAACAATGGAAAATAGCAACACTGATCAAGACAAATGCACATATAGGAAAACCAAGCAGGCAGCACAGACAGTACATCAATGCTGCACACCTGATTGGCAACAAGCCATTTCTTTAAGTGATGCTTGAATGTTTGGTACGTGTTTTGTGTGCGTACGTGTGGTGGCACAGCATTCCACGAGTGAGCTGCCTTCACAGAGAACGTAGATTTACTGAACGAGCTTGACCTATGTGGAATGACACAATCACCTCTTGAAGCAGATCTAGTGAGTCTGCTGCTTTCAGTGCTTTGTTTAATAAAATCACGAAGTGGAGGTGGGGCCATACCATGTAAAATTTTAAAAACCAGACACACATCAGTGAATTTAATGATGTTCTCCCAACTCAGGATCTGGTGTTTGGTGAGAATATTGCAGTGATGGTGACTTTTGGGTTTTTTTATCAAGTGTTTTTAGGGCTTGTTTATGGAGAATATGAATGGATTTTAATGTCGTGCTGCTGGCTTGTGCCCAGCTGGTTAAGCAGTAGGTCAGATGGGGGACAATCATTGCATTAAAATAATGCAATTTTGCAGCCCGCATGGTTAGACAGTGTCTGATATATCTAAAATTCATGAGATTAAATTTTAAGACATTTGTCACATGTTTTACCTCTTTTTTAAAAGAGAGATTAGAATCAATAAAAACTCCTAAATATTTAAAATCTGACACTACCTGTAGCCTCTCACCAGCAACATAAACATCTGGCTCCAGTGACACTTTGCAAGCTCTTTGTGAAGAACATACAAACAGTCTTTTTAACATTTAGGTGAAGGCAGGAATCTGCAAGCCATTTAGTTACATTTGTCAATGTGGACGTGAGTTTAAGTGCAGCTTGTTCTTTGTTCTTTGCGTGCACATAAATCACTGTATCGTCAGCGTACATTTGAATATCACACCCATCGCAGACACCCGGCAAATCATTAATGTATAAACTGAACAGTAAAGGTCCTAAAATAGAACCCTGGGGTACACCCACGTTAGATCTTAGAGTAGATGATGTAACATCACCCACTCTGACACACTGGGTTCTTCCTTCAAGGTAGGATTTCAGCAAGGCAAGAGACTCTTGGGAAAAGTTAAAATTTGACAGTTTGTTAATCAGGACAGTATGATTAACCGTATCAAAAGCCTTCTTCAGGTCAAGAAAAACCGCTGCTACTACCCCCCCTTTATCCATTTTAAGCTTCACATTCTCTAAGAGGAAGCAGTTGGCTGTTTCAGTAGAATGATTAGCCCTGTAACCAAACTGCATAGGATGCAGCTGATATGGAGAGCCTTTCCTCATTTAGTTTATAAAATTTGAAAACAATCCAGGCAGCACTTACTATTTCTTTACACAAAACATATTTTGCTCTTCAAATTATTAGTAAATGTACTTTTGTAAGACGGGGCGCTGGCTCTGAAACTGTAAATGCACTCGCAGTATGAGATACTGCCACATCACAAAGCCTGTTTCCATTCACCTGCTTTTATGTACATTTTCAATTTGCACATAAAAGATCCTGAGTGGAAACGCCTGAAGTTCAACACAAGCCTTTACACTCGGCTGAGTCGTTAAATGAGAGTGAGGAGAATAGATCCGGTGTGGATCGAGGAGGCTGGAGCTTTTCACAAATGAATACATGGGAACAAACAAAAATGGCCGCTTCCATCACATTTCCCACATCGCATTGGTTCTTGCGGAGCTTGACTGGTGCTCTTATTATGACATCGTCTCATTGCGCCCTCTTCTGCGATGGTTTAATGGCAGCTGAAATTTGGATGAAAACCACATCCCTCAGGATTTTATCTCAGAGGGATTTATGCCCCCCCCCCCCCCCCCACTCCGAACTCTTTCCTGTCCATATGGTAATGGTTTCTTTCAGAAGACGAAATTAGCCTCTGCAGTCCTGGCCGCATTAACTCAACCCTTCGACCAATCAGTCTCTCCATCAGTCCCGCGGGCTACATCAGATTTGCGGTCGCTGTTTCCCAAAACCCCGTTCATTTGCCTCTCATCTGTGGGTCCTCTCAGGAAGTAGTGACGAGCAGTTTTTAATCGTATCCGGGCAGCTCTGATAGTGAACCACCCACATGATCACCTCAATGCAGAAGACGGGAGCACACTTCTCTCATGCATGTTGGGAGAGGGAGCGATGCCATGTGGTCCACATGCTGTCGGTTTGACTGCACTGTTGACCATCTGGTTGTTAATCCATTATAAATAGGTATTAGAGTGCTCAGTTTATACACAACTGGCCTTTCAGCCCACTTATGGACTTTACAAACTTGCAGAACTCGACAGAAGGGGTTGCCAGGTTAGCAATAAACACCTTTTTAAACGTAGAAACGTGGACCCCCCGTCTCTGTAGCGGTATCTGAGAGGGATCCAGCTGTCTCAGCAGAATCAGGAACGACTCTAAAAGTAGAGACAATGGACAGGCTGATGTCCTTTGAGGGACCCACAATCCAAGACGGGGCCGGTGGATCTGTGGTGGGAATCGGCTCAAAGGGTCCAGAAACTCCCAGAAAGGCTTCTGACTGACTGGTACATGCTCTTCCTGGTGAAGAGCCTGGGCAATTTAAAAAGCTGTTATTCTGTTTTGTCACATTTTCATGATTAAGACGTAGAACTAGCGTCTTAATTACCCAAAATACAAGCCACGCTGGCTACCACTTTTTAACAGTCAGTGTTGAGACCTGAGTGTTATTAAATCTTCAGTTTCATGGAGACTGCAACACCCCCCCCCCCCCCCCCAAAGCTCTTCAGACCGTTTGGCTCCACTTCCTCTTCTTCTTTTTCAAATCAACTAAGGAAAGGCGGTCGGTGGAGAAGCCTTCATCAGTGTGTCCATTGTGAATCTCTGTGCAATCCATCCAGCCGTCAGTCAGTCACTCCACTGAATTGATCCTGACGTGAGCCGAGGTGCAAAATGGAATTCATGTCCACCTTCATTTGCAGCATCTAGACATGTTGTGGAGGAGCCGTGGGTGGAAAATGTTATTTCGAACTTTTCTTATTGATCTTGCAATACTTTACAAACGGCACAAGTACACCGACGACTCATTCAAACTCTATTCTATTTGAACAACTTCACTGCTGAGCAGATCACTAGTTGTTATCTCATAATCATTCATATTTTACTTCTCCAGGAGTCAAATATTTTTCTTAAGGCTCTGAATACATGGCCACCGCAAAACTCCACTGAGGGAGCGACGTCTGTGAGGGAGCGACGTCTGTGAGGGAGCGACGTCTGTGAGGGAGCGACGTCTGTGAGGGAGCGACGTCTGTGAGGGAGCGACGTCTGTGAGCTAGGGCTGGGCGGTATGACCAAAAATGCATATCACGGTATTTTGTAAGATTCTGGCGGTTTCACGGTATCTTTTTTTTCACGTTAAAGCATTAATTAGTTAACGCCAAAGAACCGGCCGGCCAACCGGCCAGCGAGCGGTGAACAGCTGTTTGTGTGGTGTGTCTTCCGTACCGTCACTTCCTGTTTCCTTCACCTACATTTCCCTGGGTCCTAAGCCCCTCCACGTACAGCGTTTTGTCACCCTCTCACAATCACAAACGTACATTTATAACAAACACCACACATATTACGGTAATCAGCGTTGCATATGTGTCTGACCTAAATACCGTTTGTTCAGTCTTTGTTCATCCTGCATCACTCTTTTCTGTTATTTAATGTAACGTTACTGGCGCGACAGAGCCTCGCCTTGCAGTTCGGCGGTGAAATTTTATAAATGTACAATTATTAGTGCTACAAATTGTTTATCTGTCACGAACTGTTGTCGTGGTGTTTTACCCTGTTAAAGAGCGTTAGTTGTTCGTTGTTAATTGTTGTTATAAAGTTATAACCATGACTAGGGTTCCCTCTCAATACAGTAAGACGACTACCTCCGACCGTAGTGCTCACAGTCTATTGTCTGATCCACAGAAGGTGGCGGTAATGCACCAATAAGATGGATGCCAACCGCCGTAAAACTAGAAGAAGAAGAAGTAGCGCTCTCGGCGGCGAACAATATATTTTGCTGCCTGTTGAAGAGCGACAGAAGTTGTTTCGGCTGTGCACCGGTATGACAGTATATGAAAAATTCATATTGTACAGGAAATTAAAACCGGTATACCGCCCAGCCCTACTGTGAGGGAGTGACGTCACTGAGGGAGTGGCAGTGACGAGTCCTTTCACCAACACGTTGGTTCACACATTGAGACTCATTAATGCAAACTGTATGAAGACTCTGATAAATGAGTGCAGTCCAACCAGAGGTTAAACGTCAACATCTGGTCACGCCATATTATCACAGATTGATACGTCCAGGCTGCTGCTTTGCATCGGCCTGTTGCTGTTTCGTATCGCGTGATCGTTTGCCATCTCGTTGTGGCCATTTTGCATCTTTCCGGGACTATTTTGTGCCTCTTTGTGATCATTTGTGCTTTTATTTTGTAGTAATTTTGGACCTCTTTGTGGTCATGTTGTGTCTTTTTGTGGTCATGTTGTGTCTTTTTGTGGTCATGTTGTGTCTTTTTGTGGTCATGTTGTGTCTTTTTGTGGCTGTTTTGAGTCTCTTTTTGTGGCTGTTTTGAGTCTCTTTTTGTGGCTGTTTTGAGTCTCTTTTTGTGGCTGTTTGTTGTCTCTTTGTCGTCGTTTTGCATCAGTATTTTTTACATTTTGCAGGTGGACCCTCCCCCCGAACCCCTGACCTCCTGGGCCTGTGCTGTTAGGCCTGTTCAGTAGCCCATCAAAGCTAACTGTTGAAGTGGCCCTGTGTGTGGACCGTATGCTTTTCTTTGTGCTGCACAGTGAGCTCAGTAGATCCTTGATATTTTTGCAAATTTGTATTGAGTTAATCTAAGTGGAACAGAAAACGATTACACATACTTGCTGGAATTGTATTGAATGAGCTTGTAATCAAACAGCTAGTTCAGTGCTCATCCTGTTCGCTGGATATTTAGAAAGAACCATTCGCTCAGTTCTCTCCTCCGATAGCAACACACCTAAAATAACTAAATGATTCTATAAACAATAACTCATCTGTCCTGAGCGTCTGTTAATTAACAGCGCGTTAACAGTTCTAATCAGCTCTCTGCATGGCTGCGGTTCAAATGGCAAAGTGCAGTCGCCGTGCTGCAGCCTCTTCTCCGTAGTTCTTTCTGTGGCACAGTTATTTGACACGGCTGTGTTTGCGGGTACGTGCTTTAAGACCTACATGGCACTCCTGTTATTTGAACCATGCATCCTCCTTTCACACGTGCTGTTGTGTAACGGGCAACTGTGGCTCCGGCTCCGCTAGTCGCATGTCGACGTGTCCTTGCTGTGCCTACGGTGTAGAAATGTGATAGAATCTGAATTGTACGTCTGTTTGGATAAAAGCGTCTGCTGAATGACTGTAATGTAATGTGTGGGTGCTTTTAACCCGCATGCTTCAGACAGAGCTGGGACCCTCTACTATGAATGAATGGAATTGAGTTGCATATTGAACATACCTTTTTACGGTGCATGCAACACTAAGCTATTAAAATAATACGTAGCTACTAGTTTGCCATTATGGAAAGGTGTTTAAACAGAGTTCATGGTCAACAGACTCATTCATGTTGTGGAATGAAATGCGTTTGTTTGAAGTTATTTTCTTTACAAATGGCAAATATACCTTTTAATAATATTAAAATATAATGTGTATTTTCAGACTTATTTTATTAAAAAACAACTTTCAAATTTTTTCGAACCATAATTTAGCGACCGCCCTGCAGTAACTCTGAGGACCCTCTAGCAGCCACGGACCACCTGTTGAAGACCAATTCTTTCAACTTTTCAAGCCTCAATGACGGCGTCACAATCTCGTTAGTTTCACTATATTCTCTTCAATTTAATAAAATACAGCTTTGAGTTGAGGTTTTATTAAGCTTCAGTGGCTGTGAGATATTATTTGTTTGTTTAAATCATATGATCTACTTGATATTAATGTTTCATTGTAACAACGACATCGTAGTTTAGTGTTGACGTCATATTATAACCTCACAATAATTCAGTGTTTTAATGACCACGGCCGTTATGAACCTGTGATGATGCTGAAAGGTCAGTAAATTAATTACCTATGGGTGAACTGTCTCCATGATTGCTTGAAGAAAAAATGAGACCGATCAGTTTCAGTAATTAGGACCATTGATGAAAATGTGAATAATAGTGTGCAAATTAGATTCTAACCCTCAAGACACCATTTCAATTAAAAAGGAAATCACATTAAGATCAACTGGGCGGCCTCGTTTCAATCCGGTGCTTTTAATTGGAAAGAATTCACTGAGGTCCCTGATCTACCTGATCGCAGGCTCGAACCTCACCGTCCGCGGGCTCGAACCTCACCGTCCGCGGGCTCGAAACTCACCGTCCGCGGGTTCGAACCTCACCGTCCGCGGGTTCGAACCTCACCGTCCGCGGGCTCGAACCTCACCGTCCGCGGGTTCGAACCTCACCGTCCGCGGGCTCGAACCTCACCGTCCGCGGGCTCGAACCTCACCGTCCGCGGGTTCGAACCTCACCGTCCGCGGGCTCGAACCTCACCGTCCACGGGTTCAAACCTCACCGTCCACGATGCATCATCAGGCAACGACTCTCACAGATGATTGGCTGTTGGCACTGTGCTGCTTTATTAAAATGTATATCTAAAAACTCTGCAATAGCGCTTTAAAATAGCCAATTCGGTAATTACTGACTTTACTTGGACAAAGTATTTGACACCTTCAAAAATACGGATAAATCGAGGTAGAACAAAAACATGTTGGGTTGAAAAGAATAAATGGTTATGAAATAGATTGTACAACCAGTATGTCCTTGATTAAATAATGTCACTTTCTTCCTTCACGTTAAAATTAATGCTAAAACAAATACTCTGACCTCAGAACATCTTACTTAATACATACAGGAGCCTGATTCACAGTAGACGACATATACAAACGTTAAGCGAGTCATCCAGCACTTTTCATTACCTGAGACAGTTTCAAAGTGCTTTACGTGTAAGAAGGTGTTACAGGTCTAATTAAAAAGAGCAGAATAAAGAGCGGTTCGTACCCCAGGGCCATTTTAAAAGCACATTGAACAGAAAATGGCCTCTCACTTGTGGCCAAGCTCAAAGTCAATACCGTCGTCGGAGCTGCTGTGGGGGGGGGGTTTCTCTGCCAGAGTCTGGCTGCTCTCCCTGCAGACAGCCCACAGTGTCTCCAACTAGACTTGAACCATTAATTAGGCAGCTTCTCCACACAGCCTCAGCCGCTACAGTTAAAGTAATTGGACAGACATTAAGACAAGGAAATAAACTATGTTCCAGCCGGGACTGCCAAGAAAGAACGAGCTTCTTTTCTTCCTTTTGCTCATCGCAGGATGGAAAGCTACAAAGTCAGTTCCTCTTTTTTCAGCGGCTTACCGTGGATTCCACTCGAGCTGCTGCTCCGCGTTTAGGTGACCCTGTTTTATATTTCTCGAGTGTATTTTCAACAGACGCAACCTGTTCTCACAGCTTAGTCCGATGCCCTCGGTGTCCTGGGCTTTCTAATTAACCAACTCCGAAGTAAACCCATCCACGGCATTATCAGCCAGTCGGAAGAGCTGAAGTGGTATCGAGAGGCGGGAGGGGAGGTTGTTTTGGTCAAACAAACTCAGGACTTTCACCCAGGAGACCGGTGTTTGTGTCCCATGTCAAAACAAGTCAACGTTGACTTGTTTTACCTCAGTTTTGTTACCGAACTTCTGCACTTATTAACGGCAGTTAATAAAGTCTACTCATTTCACGTAATAAACCTACGTTGTAAGTTTATTTTGAAAATAAGCAAACTATGTTTCCTGTGAACAGGGAAGTTTATTTTGAAATTACTTTGTGCATGTATCGACACATCGACACGGCTCGATGTATCAGTTCAGTGATAAACAATCCAAATATCCAAATAAGCAAAATAATGTTATTTATTAGTATAGTGATGAAACTTACAGGCGTAGTAACGATGGGAGACGCCGTCACGCCGTTCAAAAGCTAACCTGAAGTGTCAGTAAACATTGTAAACATGAGTTTATGTCTCAATCTCTAGTTTCAAGTCTTCTTCAATACAGCATGATGTTCATTTAGTACATGATGGACCATTTAGAGTCACACAGACCATAAAGCAGGGCATGCTTTAGGGCGGGGCTACACGCTGATTGACAGGTGTCTAACAGACCATAAAGCAGGGGATGCTTTAGGGCGGGGCTACACGGTGATTGACAGGTCTCTACCAGAGCGTTGTCCGTGTTTTCGTCTTTAAACCTTTTGTTTTTACTTCATGAAAGTTAACTGTTACATTTTGCTCTCCTAAAAATGTGTTGTGCTTCATTATTTTCTGTTACTTCTGGTTCTACAAACCTAGATGGTGACGGCCGAAATCAAGGAACCTTCAAAACAGCAATCCACAGATCAATGGGTGACGTCACAGTCACTACTATGGCTTCCTGAATGTTTTTAGATCCGACTAATCTTTCTGGACAAACCTAGAACTCGCTCGCGCTTCAATTTTCTGTGAGGGTGGACTCAGAAACACACAGCAGCCCTCCTCTGTTCTTTAGAATGAATAGTTTTGCTGAGTCAGCAGCTTATTAAAGCTGGATGAGGCAGGTTTCACGGTATCCTCGGCACACTCTGGTTGGACGGCTGACATGGAACAATACCGGTTAACATCGTCGCAGTGGTGGAAGACTTCTTCTTCTACAAGGTAAACGGATACGTCTTGTAATCCCACTACAGTGATGTGAAGTCAGTGAGCTCCTCCTTCCCCCTCGCATGATTAATCGAAATCAAATCCCCCTCCTCACAAGAACAACCATGCTTTTACCTCTCACTCACACACACACACACACACACACACTATCCCCCTCACCCCTCACCCTGCAGTCAGTGCCTGTCCTAGATTTATTGCTCCCCCTTTCTCTTTCTCTCTTGCTTTCTCTCTCTCTTTTTCTCTCTCTCTCTCTCTCTCTCTCTCTCTCTCTCTCTCTCTCTCTCTCTCTCTCTCTCTCTCTCTCTCTCTCTCTCTCATGCGCACACTTGCTCGCTCAGTCCTTCTCCCACTTGAGCTACTTTCTCATTTTCTCCCACACTCTTCACAAATGATTTTCCGGAGCTACGTCTGCTGTAAGTCCCAGCACAATTAGCAACAAGTAGACTCCCTGGTGACGATATAATACGGCGGTGGTAAGGTAATGTGTTTCACCAGGTACCCCCCTCAGAAACATCATTAGCTTTGGCACGACGCCTTTCCACCATCCATCCTTTCCCCCTCAAAAGCACAACGCTTCCTTAAGTATTCTTAAATGTAAGGGAATGTAAAATGACCCCGGGAGCTTTCCGTTTAAGACGAAGCTGAAGTCGGGACACCTTCGAGGATTACTTCTGCCAACAAAGCCATTGAGAGAGCGCAAAACACTGGAAATAAACTCACGCCTGCTGCAACAATATCAGATTCGGTAAAGAAAATTGCAATGGGTGCATCTCTCCTCATCACCGTGTAATGTTGAATGTGTTGGTAATATATTTTCTTATTTTCACAACCATCCAAACACCATCTGGTCTCCACCAACTCCTGAGGGAACTGCTCGGCTCCGTGTCTGCTAGAAGATGCTTCACAATGTTCACCAGCTGCTGGTTTGTTGCTGGAAGTGAGGTTGATGAGAACTGAATCTAACTCTGTCGGTCAAACACTTAAACTCACTGCGAGTCACCCTTTGTTTTCACATTACATAGTTCTTTGATTGATTGTTTAATGAAAGCGTATTGATTTGTGCAGCTTTTATTGGGGATTTTGGTAGTTCCAGCATGTGGGTGAGGAAGTACACATGGCCTCTGCCAGTTTCCTGCTGTTCCACTGATTGATGGCTGCATTTATAGCGCTTTTATCCAATTTGTTCCCCCAGTCGTCCATTCACATGCGCGCTGTCGCACCGATGGCAGCGAGGTACCATGCAACGTGCTGACCTGACCTCTGGAAGCACTTTATGGTTCAGTGTCTTGCCCAAGGACACTTGGACGGTAATGCGCTAAGAAATGTACCGAACTGCCGGGAACACGGATGCTGTGTCTCAATCTGGATACTTCCAGTCGTACACTTCTATGTCGGGTTGTCTCGAATCAAACACCGCTGTTATGCACCGACCGGAAATCAAGATCGCAACAGTTGACTTGTTCTTGTTCTTGTTCTTCTTCTTCTTGTTCTTCTTCTTCTTCTTGTTCTTCTTTTTCTCAAACCGCAACCGCACGGAACATTACCGCCAACGTTGGGCCGCAGTTGCCGCACGCAAAATACAACGCTGCACTTGATAACGCTGCGTGTGCGCTGGTGCTTGCGTTGCGTACACACAAGCATCTGTTTTAGAGACGATGGCGATGAAGTTGTTTGACTGTGGGGAGAAAAGTTGACGAAAGTAAAAATGTATTCAAATGACAACCAGATGAACCTGAACGAAGAACAAAACGATACATTTGAGAAGTTTTGGGAGGCGATGTATCCCAGCATCTTTGAGCCGGACGGAAAGTTATACTGCAAAGCGTGTACAACACTCGTATGATGCGTCACATTTTATTATTAAACCAATGTGTAACAGAGTATCGCAGTAAAATAAACAATACACATATTAAATTTGAACAAAAAGGTCTTTCTTTATAAGAGAACTTGATGGAATATCTCCACAGCATCGTGACAAACCAGGACAGAGAAGATTTTAACACATCAATCAAATTATTAGCAACGTCACACGATGAGCAGAATGAGCTCACTGGTCACTCCTGAGTCTTGGATGGATCAAACCAGAGCAAACGCAACGTTGGCCTCTGGAAATGTTCATGCCATGAGTTCACTTTGAGCGCTCGTCAGCGATGACACTCGTAATCTAAATGTCTTGACACGAGTCTTGAGGTCGTGTGCAGCGTACAGGACGTTCAGCTGTTCCCGCCGTACGCTCTCCTTGTAAATGAATCTGGGTCACGTTGGCACAAAACAATGTAGAAACTCATCGCATGTAGCTCCGGGTATTAAGGTCATCTGTTTGGACCACGACAATCCCGACTGATACTAATCCACCAAGTCACAACTAATCTTGAGACAAATCAGCTTATTCTTTGTTTTTTTTCTTCAATTGTTTTGTGTTTTGAGCTTTTGTTTTGAAGGACTCGGCCCCGTCTGTCTGCTCATTCTCTCTTCGGTTTAACTCTGGACGTGGGAGGAAACGCGAGCGACTCGATTCGAACCTGAAAGTGTCGCCTGGACACAGCTGATGTTCTGCTGAATCTGGAAACACACTGGGGAGCTTTGTGCTTTTTAAAATATTAAATACGTCTACAAAGGCTGCGTTGATGTTCACTCATGATCTACATTAACAATAAATAGCCTGAATAAATTCACGAGGAAAATGTTCTGCAGTTAGTTTCTGAAAGTTTGTTTAATTATTAAGTAACAATCCGCTGTAAACAAATATCACACACGATAAGTTTTCATTCGGTTTATTTATTTATTCATTTTTCAGGGACAATGCACACTAATTAACAGTTGCACTGTAAGTGAGCCAGAGTTAGCCAGAGAGGCTCATTTCCATCTGCTGTCCCCGGCCAGATGTTTCAAGGCAGCCTAAAATAACAAAATCTCAAATTATGAGATGCAGCTTCACAATAATGATTGAAAACGTGATCAGCATACAGAACATCGTATCATGTAAAAGGTGAGAGCAGGCAGAGATGTGCATGTTTTCCTAAAGAAATGGATCCTCAGGTAAAACCTTTATGTACATGCATTTAATGTGCGGACCAATCCCTCTGCAGTGATATACTTTCCTTTGATGAGCTCACATGGCTCCCCTAATACAGCCAATTACTCACTGAGTGGCAGGCGGATGAAATGGTTTCCAGCTTCTGCTGCCATGTTCAGTTATGAACCAAAATAATACTCCTGTGACACTGTGAAAGATTATTTAATCGTTAAGTTATTTTTGCCGAGACAACAAGGAGCTCTCATCACTCACACTCAGAAGTGCTTCTTTAAACACGACCAGCATTCCCGTATGAATCGGCTGCTTCTGAATAGTTTCATCTCATTTATATTTAGATCCTTGTAATACGCGTTAGTTTGAAGCTAATTAGGCCCTCGTAAGATGCTTATTAGCATAATATATTCAGACTAAGTTATGTAAGATAATAACGTTTGAAAACACGTTTGGTTGTAGTTTATAAGATGTTTGTAAGCAACTAGTAAACAGTTTATAAACTTCCTAAGAACGTTAATAAAAGCCTTTTTTATAATTGTTCAAATTTCCTTACAAACATTTAATCAGTTTAACTAACTTAAATATGTCACTGTTCAACCTTTGATAATGTTTTTGTTGCTTTATTAACATGTATACATACATAACATGTATTTTACACACTCCAAACACAACTATACACTACTAATATAAGCAACTAGAAAATGTGGCATAAAACCACGAATTCCTGGGCAAAAATCTGCGTTATTTTTTCTGCGCTTCGATATTTGAACA
Organism: Lycodopsis pacificus; assembly: GCA_028022725.1. NCBI lineage: Eukaryota > Metazoa > Chordata > Actinopteri > Perciformes > Zoarcidae > Lycodopsis > Lycodopsis pacificus. Next base: position 22,874,600 of record CM051703.1, on the reverse strand, counting down.
CCGTGCTAACTGCTACACTGCTAATCAATACATCGCCGAGCCAGAAACGGGCTCTGAGAGGACCCTGGCTCTCAAAATGATGCCAAACGGCTGTATTTAGATGTATTGAATAATATGAGTGATAAAAAAGTGAAATATATAGTATAAAGAAGTACAATGTAAGAGCTGCAACAGCTGGTTCCAAAATGTACTAAAAGCCTCTTATCCTTCACTGTATCGCAGCCAAACGTTATTCTAGGACGACTGATCGGCTGTGCTCTGATTTGGGAGAGTTTTTAGGCTCTCAGCTGCATTATTTGAAAAACATAATATCATTAAAAGTGCTTTTTTTTTCAGGCGAACCTGAATATTTTCAATTTGAGCTGTGTAATATCTTCATGCACTATATTAACCAGCAGCATATACACAATATTACCCATCTGAACAATCTCACAAGTGTCATCTGGTTATAGCATCTAACATTATTAAAATAGATCTTGTAGTTACAGAATTGAAGTCTCTTTAGTATGGGTATGCCATTTTCGAGCAGAGGCCTAAAATAGGGCGAGTGTTTCAGAGGATTAATTAACAGCGAACTGCTTTATTCAGCCAGCGGATACAAAGCGAAAACAGTTTCTTATGAAGGTTAATAAATCCTTTATTATGCAGTTATTAACAGTTAATTATGAAAAGCAAGAGCAATGCCTTGTTGGGGTTGATAGATTCTTTATTATGCACTTAATCATTATGATTAATAATCTTACGATCAGTGATTAACATGTTTATTGATTAATAACACGTAGTACTATCGGTACATATCTTATAAGGACACATAAGTGTTGTACCTATTATTAGAACCTGTGTATAAAGCGTCACCATAACCTCCGTATGGAGTCATAATGCTTTGAGATGCATTTTAGGTCACCAAGATGACCCGTTGAGCCTGCCGCTTCAGTGCGTCGTTAAATAGCAGAGTGCTGTCAAACATCTGCGGCACAACGAAATCCACGCTAACCGTTCTGTGTAATGTTTGGGCAATCCTGAATATATTAGAGGAAATTACCTCAAATGCTCAATCGACACGTTTAGCAAATATTTCAAATGCACTTCTTCGGTTGTTCCCCGTTCACTGCTTCACACAGCCGGGTTATCCTCCACAGAAGCTTTCCTGGTCACATGACTCTACTCCCCAGGTATTAAGTAATCCCCCATCCTGCTATGTGGTATGAAAGAGTTCTTGTGGGTCTCTGGAGTCTCGATGGGAGTGGAGTGTGCCATAACGGAAAGCAGTGTAACGTGACTGTGATTGTGCGGTGGGCTACAAATAGAAAGGGGGGGGGGGGGGGGATTGGTTAATTACCGAAATGTCAAAACACCCAAGAGTGGAATATGATTTAGCACGGTTAAACGTGACATGGTAACCAGCGCGATGTGGGACGGTGACCTATCTCGAGAGGCTGTTCAGCGCTTTGAAGCTCGGCCGGGATTCAGAGACTCCGCCTCCCGTCTGAACCGCGAGGAGTAAAAAAGCAAATCAAGAAACTGAGATTCTACATTAAAGCCACGCCTGAACTGATGGGGCTGCCTGCTCTCGCTGTGGTGGAATACATGATCTGGGCCATACGTGGGACTGTTTGGAAGTGTGCGGCTGTCGTTGCGCCCGTGTGACGCTCAGGTCTGTCAGAGAGTTGGTGTGTTTTTAGCGGCGCTCATCGCTCACTTTTACAGCTCCGCGGTTGCAGCCTGTCGGCCAGCGTTTGGCCAAAACACGAGCAAACGGCCGGGCAGGGTTTGATGAGGTGCCACTTAAGTGAAATCCAGACATAATCAGTCTGTGCTGCCGTTTGACCTCAACATTAACCCTGGAGTACACCGGAGTATTGGGCTGTGTTCATGTTCTCCTCCTGTTGGACGTCACTCGGAGCGCTGGTGCTGGTTAATATAAATCATCATCAGTGATATAGTAATAAATACACATTTTACACAAATAACCATGCATGAAAAATCACAAAGATCTATAAAGAAGTGAACTCCAGTGATGTTTGGTGTCGTAGCATTTTATCCAATCTGCTGGAAAATTAATCCTTCTGAATTTCTTAACAAATCTGTTACACTTCTGAAAGGAGGACTGCTGTTTCTTTGTAAATACAATTCTATCTTCTGGTTCAGTTTCTATTAGTCACCTGTGTTAGTATTACTTCTGAAACACTTATTTATTTATATATTTATATATATATTTATATTTCTACTCCGTAGTTATTATTCTTATGTTTTTTTGTATTTACTTTTCTATTTTAGTTTAATTATTTTACTACATCTTTCTTTCTCTTCTTGCTTTTCAATTTTGCACTGGTGTCAGTTACTTTTTATACACTTAATATTTATTACTTGAATTTTAGTTTCTTGTTTGTATTATTAATATGTTTTTTTCTTATTCTTCTGTTGAATCTTTGATCAATCTCTGGCACAAGAATTTCCTTCTGGATTAATAAAGTTTCATCTCATTTTACCTTAGTTTATCTTAGCTTATTTGGTCTTTGTTGATTTATGTAAACCATTACTTTTCTTCAAAGTTAATTGTATTTTGACAAACAAACCAAATTAAAATGAAATACGCCACCTCTGTCATCTCCAATGAAGATGTGATGCTTTTAAAATCTGCTAAAAACAAAGCTCCCCATATTGTTAGAGGACACTCAACCTCGTTTGTAATCCAAATCGATAGACTCAGCATTTCTCTCTGTCCCTGCAGCTACATGCAGATCAACAGCTCCCAGTCTCCCTCCAGTCCTCCGCGTTAGGATGGCTTCATGAGTCAATTTAAAATATCGATCTCGACGCTGGAAATGCGTAAAAGTCATCGATTACGCCGACTAGTATCTACGGCACCATCTACGGTTCATACGAGGTTCCACCGCCAACGTTCTTCATATTTCAACCTGCAAAAGCATCGTCAGCGTCTGCCAGAAGTGATCACCTACTAACGTTTTGTGTTCTGTTCTTTGCAAATAAAAAGAGAGTGGATTACATGCTTTAGCTGCCCACACACACACACACACCCACACACACCAATTCCTTCTGCCTTCAGGTGAACGGCCAATAAGGAAGCTGCACCAAATAACGTGCACGTATTCCAGGTTTCGAGTTTAAGTGTTAGCAGTCTGGAGCATCAAAGCAGTGCGAGCTGGGCTGCATGGAGTCTTTCTGGAGGTGTCGGGAGATGCGGTGGCCTACTTTGAGGACGTGATCCATGTTTAACGTGTAGGTGGCAGACGGGGCGACATGTGTTGTCATCGTCTGTGTCGACAGCGAGGATTCCCCTTCAGAGTGGATGAACTGATGAGGTCTTAAACCCGCCGTCTCCTCGTGTGGAACCTGTCCACGTAGACGGATATGTACGAGGTCGTTTTAATGCCCTTTATTAACGCCCGCGTCAGGATAACTGGACATCAAGCAGCTCGCATACTTGTTGTTCAGCGTCTTCTTCTGCTGAAGGTTACAGAAAGGAAGGCTGAGGAAACGTAACCAACGAATATGAATACATATTTGTTTCAACACGACTCGAATCTGAAGCTCAAAGCTAACGTAGCGTAGCATGTGGATAGCTGTTTCTCCAAAGGGGTGAAGAAAACCAACGGCAAATCTCCCACACTGTTGAGTGTGCCAGACAGAGCTCCTGGGAAGTTCTACTACATCCGGTTACACAATGCTGTTTGTAAGCTAGCGTGCCTTTCTGGCTGTTCTTACCCACAATGCTTTGTTCTTCAGATATATGAGCAAGGGGGTCAAAGTTACCATAACATGACAAAGTATTAGTCCCACTTCACACTACATGCACCATACAGACTTCAAAGGGAATCATGCAAAGTATTAACCCAACAGCTGTAAAAGATTAACATAGAGCGAAATATAATGCAACTTTAAGTAAAGCTGTATTTATGATCTGTTCTATAAGTAACCTCAGAGCTGGACGCAGCATAGATCCTTTAATGCACAAAACTCCTGCTTCTGGAAAAACCCGTTGTCATATTGAAGTCCTGTATTCAGTAAAGCAGCTTGTAGCTCAACTTAAAACGTGATTGTGATCTAAATGATATTTAAATGTCATGTTGTAGTCTCATGAGGTTACAGGTTTGGATGAATATTTAATGACGACATGATATGTGAGAGATGTTTGCCCTGAACAACCCTCGGTGACACAGACGCTTCAGCTTTATCCTTGATTTTAACTCTTTAAGTCCCGAAGTGACACATAGGGAACGTCCTGGTGAGGTCATGTGACAGTGACATCACTTCCAAAATGGCTGCCTGGCTGGTCGGCACGTTTGGCAGAGCTAGCTCACTTCTTGCTGCTAAAGGTTTCAACACATCCAACGATTCCACTGCTTTGATAACATTTCCTACATTACATCTAAACTGTTCTAACCACGTTCAAACTATTTCTCTTTGAAGAAGTTGTGAAAATATTGTTGTGACGGATATGTCTCAGAAAAACCATGTGACATATTTGTCCCAATAAGAAGAATAGTAATGAGCTGCTCGATTGATTGAACTGATTCAATTATTTTTGATGAAAATATGTTCTGTTGTTGAATTCCAAAGACGTTTAAACAAATATAAACAATGTCAAATTGATTAAATTATTAGTAACATGTATTATTATTAGAATTTTTGCATATCGGTAAGTAAAACGCAAACAAACTAGGTTTAACTCTTATTTTGGTCCTATTTCAAAGTCATTTCATAATTAGTTTTGCAGAATGGATTAGAATGAACGGTCGTGTTCAGGAAACACTGACGATCGTCCAAAGAGACATTTCTGTCTCGTAAAACAAATCCTAAAAATATTTTTTGGTTAAAACTAACGAGAGAAGTTATAATTTTGATGTGTTGTGGAAATCCAAATAAAAAGGGCAAGTTGATTGATTTTAAAATGAGGAGTACATTTCTACGTAAACGCCCTCTCTGACATATATGTGATATTTCATATCTTCGGCTTCAGGGAGTCAGAAATGTGTTCCATGTGCTCCATGTAGTCTGTTTTATGTCCCCGATCATTTTCCTCAGGAGAAATGGGTTCTGGGTTCTTCTGGGTTATTAATTTGGTGTTTTTTCCCCCAAATGATTTAGATTCGATGAGTTTTTGTTGTTTCCTACGTGCAGTTTGGATGGTGATAGAAAGCTGAATTTACCATCGGCCATTCATGACACTTGACTCTGTTATTGCCCCTTTTATCTGTGATGATGATGTTGTGAAGGAGGCACTCCAGCGATACAGCGGAAGCTGAGATCATTGTCTAATCTCTGGTTATTATCGATCACGAGGGTCTGAAATTAACTTTTAAATGAATTTCCTGCCACTATGGTAAGCAGGTTGTTGTTGTTTTGTTTGCAACTCAAAAGTTGTATCAACCACTTTTGAAATCTCTGCGCTAAATGAAGGAATAACATTTAGGATCTGATGTCATTCAGTGTTCACTATGTTTTACACAGAAAACATCACGTACTCGTTCAAACTGCTCGGCAGCTTCCAGGGGAGCCCTGTTGTTGGGGGGGGGGGGGGGGGGGTACTGTCCACATCGATAGTGGCTATTAGCATAAAACAGACAAGTCAAATTACGTGTAAATATACGATTGTGTCTTTGAGGAGTCAGTTTGATCGTGACCCCGCATGAACAATAGGACCCAAAAACTGAAGCGGCGAAATGGAATTCAGCCATTAAAGCGTTATCCATTGTGTCCAATCGTCTTCTTTCACTTGACCTCATTTGGAGAAAAGTTCATCAAAGTTCACATTGATTTGTTGATTAGATATGACTTTATGATCATGCAGCGATGCAACCAACAAGTCTTTTCATGATAGATGTCTTGTTTATCATGGTCTATAATGCTCAACACAAGGTGACTTGTGAAATCCCTTATTCAGAAACTGAAAATACTCATTTTACAGGAACGTAAAACCAAGAAAAAACAGAAAATTCTCACTTGTGAGAACTTGAAACCATCAAAAGTTTGGAAGTTTTGCTTGAAAATAGACGATTTATTGATTCTCTGTCCTTGTGACGGAGTGATCGTTGCAGCTCTGCATCTTCTACTTCATGATCTTCTTTTCCAACGTGTCCCACGGTCACACCGTTAGCTTAATGACCGGAAAGACGACATTAGTTTTACAAGGTTTTCTCATTTTAATGAGAAGGTCGTAATTATTCGACTGAAGCGAAAGCAAGAAGTCGGAAGGTTTCAACAGAACGCCAAAGGTGTCTGACGTGAAAGGTCAGCGCCGCTTGTTGGATCGCGTTAGTATTGATTGACCTATATCCCAAACCCAGTTATCCAAAGTCTCCTTCTTCTATTTCCATTTATCCAATATGTTTTCCATGCTTTAGTGAATAAGCAGGGAACCTCTCGATGCCTGCTTGTTAAGTGAAATGTCAAACCGTCGTCAATGTCTTTTCAATAATAATAATCGTGCATTTAATTTGTAAAGCGCTTTAAAAGGTATTTAAAGGCACTCTACAAAACAGAAACAATAAAAGCAATGACAGTGTAAACAATGCAGAGAGATGACATGTTTCTGATTTTTGCTGTTTGATTGAGATTATGGATTCATTGATCACTTCAGCGTATGAACGGCAGAGCTGAGAGACTGATGTGCTTTACTGCCGATTTCTCTCTGCCGGAGGAACAAAGGACGAGCATCCTTTACCTCCGACTGGTTCTTTACCTCCTCAGTCAGAGGACGGGAGTAACATTTAAATAAAGTCCCGTTCGTGTGTTTCTAAATGTTGTAATTCAGATGTAATTGCTTCAGGTTCACTAATTCAACATGTTTTTATAAATCCACGTCTAGTGTCCGTCACCGTGTTTCCATCCATACGTTCTGTTTAATGCCAAGTTTAACTCTTCATTTCACAGCAGACCAAGTCTTACTGGCTGTCTTTGAGATTCCAATTCACTTTGTTTATTAGACTCCACATTAGTGCAACATCTGTGTCTGATTGAGTCCCAGCGTCCACATTCAATTCTGGATGATGAAGTCACCATTTGATTGTGATATTCCAGAGTCTCAGCAGAACTCATTTTAACAAACGAATCCGACAAAATGACAAGCTGGCTACATCTGTTCAGTGCCGGCTCAGCAGCTGGCGCTGTTAATATTCTGCAGGGTTCTGCATCTTCTGATTCATGTCTGTTCTGCAGAGAACTGGAAAGTGTCGGTCCAAGCTGGTCTTTAAAGGATAACTCTGCTGATATTCTAGATTTTAATTTTGAGTCAATCACGCATACCTCCTCTCGCTGCTATAAACACTGTGCTGAGCCTGGTGATCAGCACGAGTCACCAGCTGGCGTTCTTTTGCACAAACTAAAAAATATATATCATTGAAGGTTCACGTCCTGTAGGACCCGATCGGGCTGAGAGATGCAGAACTCCTGGACTCTGTAACGGAACGCGTTCTGAGGCAGCGAGGGCTCTGAACTCCTCCTCATGAACTCAACATACTTCACTGAACTAAACTTTGTCTCCTAGCAGGTCTCTTCATGCACCATATATATATATATATATATATATATATATATATATATATATATATATATATTGATATTAACAGCAGTTACTTCAGCTATTCTCTTCTGTAAACACTCTGCTAATGTGTTGCTTGTCTGTTTTTCTTCCCGTCTCATGCTGATGTCCTCCTCCTCTTACCTTTGGATCAGGTGAGTACGTCTCATTGTTCTTGGTGTTTGTTTGTCTCATGTGAATAACGGAGGTCCACGATGTCTCCGTCAACAACAACGTCACGTCTCGGCAGTGACGACGTGACTTCTGGTCCAGTTCTCATGTTCACCTTTAAGTGTGACGATCTCTTTTCTGGAAGTGATGAACTGCAGACTTGATGATGTCACGCCTCATGCCCAGTGCATGCTGGGATAGGCTGCAGCCCGTCCTGGTCTTTTCTTTCGGGCTGTTTGCTCTCCCTGTCTCTTATCATGTTAAACAGTGTTTGCCACTGAAGGCAGAATAGGTTGCTGATTTATTTAAAATCGTTAAACTCCAACAAAGCAGTTTCAGTTCATGCAACATGCGTTTTTCTTCTCTTGCTTTCTATCTTAAAAACTAAAATAAATAATCTGAGAAGTCAGGTTTATGTTTGAACCAAAGCGCTGACACTCATTGAATTATTATTTATAATTATTATTTATTTACCAAAGCCAGTTCAACCTGCATCACTGTTGGTGATAGATTCATTAATTGCTTTAGAAATATTAAAGTGATTTCAGAAATATTCATTTAAAATGTCAAATAATTCAATTAACTGAGGTGCAGCTCTTCAGTGTTGTGGTGGACGCACATCTCTCTGATGTGCACCAACGCATATTTATTAGGTCGGGTCAATTATTTTATCAGAAATAAAATACCCCCCCCCCCCCCCCCCCCCATGCCATGACTCAGACCGTCTGTCCTTTAAGCTTCACTGCAGATCCTTCCCATCTGTACTGACAGTCATTTATTACACACACACACACACACACACACACACACACACACACACACACACACACACACACACACACACACAGTGAAATAAGAGGCCAGGAGTTATTAGCCCTCTCCAGCCCGGGTGTCAATCCCACCAGGTTTAGTTTCCTCCTGCAGCAGAGTGGATCTCACCGCCCTCATATTTGTCAAGTTAAACAAGTTGTCTGAGCAAAGAGCCCGCGGCTCAGTGTCGATATCTGGCTTTGTGTGTTGTTTTGTATTTCGCCGCTTCATTATGAAAGGTGCTGGTTTGGCTGCTCGTGCTCTGCATTCTGCTTTTGTCTCGTCGCTGTCTTGCAGTCGACGAGCAGAGGAAGAGGACGGTGGGGTCGGTGATTTGCTACTGTTCAAATTTCAATTTTCCACCCCAGAGGAGGGTTTGTTCCACATGAAAGAGAATGGAAATGCTGCTTCTGAGAGGAAACGTCTTTCAACGCTTTTTCAAGTTCTTGAGCTTTTGGTACGTGTTTTGCTTTAGTGTAGGCAGAAAGTTGAGGGATTGCAACCTGAGACAGACGCTTCGTTTCACTCTTACAAACGGGTTGATTCCGTTTAACAGTTGCACTTAGTGGATTGTATTAATTCAGCTCAAAAGAATCGTGTTTCTGAGCATCTGTCAGTCAAAAACAAAACAAAGTCTCAGAGAATGAAAGCTCAGGAGGAAGAAAGAGGTCAGGATGATTCAGAGCTCATTTTTGCAGAGCCGGTTCTGTATTGTTGCTTTTAAAAACATCTGTCCAATCATCTTCTTGTTGTCGCACCCCCCCCTTTAATGCTGCAGCCCTCCTCATCCTCAGCCCCCCCAACGCTCCCATCACCACACTCCTTCCTCTGCTGCCTTTCTCAAATGATATCAAATTCAAAAAGCTCAGTGCCGGCACACCCGACTTCAAAAGGCGTCCACAGCCCTCGTAGCTCCGGGCTACGCTCCACTTCCTGCATTCTGGGCAATGTTCTTTATTCTGCCAATGCTGCTCCGGTCATCAATCCACCTACTGTCGAAAATCTTCTCCTTTCTGGCTCATCAATCATGAAATGAACTTCTCACTCCAGCAGAAACATCGGAATTCACTTCCAATCTTCAGTGGCGGCCAGAAAATCCCTTTTCCTCCAGGAGGAGAGCAACCTCAAGTCCTCTTCCCTCCACTCGCTCGTTCCACTACAGCACGAGCCGCTGCTCTCGGCGCTCCTCATGAGATCACGCTAAAGCCGCAGCTTTGACCCTTGACCTCTGATCCTTCCCATCAGTGTTCTGTTCGGCTTCTTGTGTGTTTGAATATTCTAAATTTCAATATAGAATCGAATATGTAAATTGTGAATTAAATAAGAGAGCACCCCCGCGGCGGCCCGCCTCGCAGGTCTGTAGGACTCGATTTATTTTTTCCGTGGAACCTCAAAGGTGTCGTTGGTGTCGTGCTTTATGCTGCCACATCAAATATGAAATTGCACCACATCTGTACGGGCAAACACAGTCAGTGCCAAGAACAACCATTGCATATTTATGAACGTTCTCTGCTTCATATTCCCATTTCTCATGTCGGGGAGAACGTTTTACAAGGCCTCCTCGTCGCCGGGGAAAACACCGTCGGGTATTAGGAGACGGAGGCGTAGCCGCACGCGGAGGAACGCGAGTGAGCGTGCGGCTACGCGTCTCTCCTCGCTGTTCGAGTCGCCGCACCGAGTCGGAATATTTCTCCCTCAAAGAGTGAAGGAGCGGCGGGGAAGACCGTGACAGGAGCGGCCGTCGGGGTGAAATAACGCGGCATCGACACCGCCGCAGTGACTTCTCTGAAGCCTTCTGTTGCCCGGTATCGACGGCTGATAGAATGTTCGTCGCTATCCGTTTTGAAACCAAGCATTGTCTTTTATCTCGCCTTCTACCGTGATTGAGTGTGCCGTCTCACAAAGTAAATAGTTTTGTGCAGTGAATGCTGGATGACATCACGTCAGAACTCTGTTTACTTGAGGTGGGGGGGGCGGGGGTCTTATCTCTTGGCAAAGGATGCAAGTGTGCCATCACGCCCCGAGTGATAGAAGAGGCGGGTCGCTGCACTTGTCCTTGTGTTTGGTCGGGTCTTTTTAATCCTGCTGCTTTTTAGTCTGTTAAGTGTTTGATATGAAAACGGATCTCTCTCCTCTTCTTCCTCTTCTTTTATTATTTGGGGGGGGGGGGCCTCCTCCTCCTCCTCCTCCTCTCGGCTGCTCGTCACACAGCAGGCGTCCCGTATTTAATACGTTGTGCGCTCTTTGCCAGCGTGAAGACAGGCGGCCATGTTGTCTGCTGCGGTGAGAGTTCTTCTCAACGCGCCTCCACAAAGGAAGTGCGTTTCGCGTACCGACCGCTCTGAAGAAACATCCGCCGCCACTGCCTCAGGACCGAGGCCGACACCGTGTGGGTTTAGTGCGTCTCTTGCTGTGATCCTGCAAAGATTTCACTTGTAGCGTCGCGTAAATCAGGAAGTACCTTCAGTAGACCAATGCCTCCACCTGTCCAGGGCTCAACAGCAACATTTAAAAGTGGCAACCAGGCATCAGCTGTTGGTAAAGCAGTTATACGTCCGTGGTCATGCTTTGAAATATCATTTTTTTAGTCCCGCTCAAAAAGCACCGGCACACTTCTCCTCCCGAGTCTCACAAACGTGCTTTCTGTTTTCCCTTCAGGTGCATTTGGTTCTTTATCAGTTGAATCAATTTGCACTTTCGTTTGGAACGTCGACATGTTCGGGGAACCTTTCTCCCCACAGCCAAACAACTTGGAAGAGATAAGATAAGATAATCCCTTATTAGTCCCACAGCGGGGGGACATTTGCAGTGTTACATCAGCAAACTAAATAAGATATAATGAAAAAATAAACTGTAAAATACTAAATATAATGATCGACGGACTAGTAGAAACGGAATCTTTTGGTTATTGCACACAAGAAATATGAAATATTTACATTGCATGCAATATTGACTGTTACAGTAATGTTTGGATATAACTAATGCAACAAATGTTGAAGAAAATGTTTATATTTGGGGTGCACGTTTTGCAGTTTTCTGTCTATTTTTTTTATATATATGAAAAAAGTGGTTGCTGCTGATGGCAACAAAAAGGCCAAGAATTGCTTCCTCAAAATGTTACTGTAGAGCCCTCTGCAGCCTGTACCAGTGAAAGCAAAGTCACCGGCTGGTGGAGCTACGTGGAGCTACGTGGAGCTACGTGGAGCTACGAGGAGCTACGTGTAGCAGCTAACGGGAAGCTTCAGCTGCAGGGCGACCCGCCGGGACTCTGCAGGAACTCTGCCCCCAACGCATGAGGAAATAGTCTCCACTTATCGCTCATCCACAGCCGTATTGGCTCATCTTATCTGAGCAGCGCTGTGCTTAAGAACAGTCTCGTGCATTATTTGCTCACCCTTGATGAAAGGCTTGCAGGTAGGAAGTGTTGGGGAAGCGTGCTGCATTTGGTTGAGGAAGGGATTAGGGATTGAGAAGTCTCTCTTTGGTTTTGTTCTTCCACATGAATATCTTTGGCTGTGTTGCAGGATAGAAGAGGCGCTGTAGTGCTGATTTCAAACACTTTCCAGCAGCGAGGCAGGCACTGAAGTACAATATCATCTGTTATGTAGGCTACTCATTGAAAGTGTTGAGTTCTGGCTTCATGTGAGGAGTCCAATAGTTATTCTGTTGGAAGACGTAAAACTTCACACTTAAAGTCCACATACGTTTTGTACTTTATTCTGTTTGTCAGTGTTTGGGTTTGGCCCCTTGGCTCCAATTAGGGAAAAGCTTCACTCTCAACAAACAAGGACTTTTAAAAGTGAATATATTACATTAACAATGGATCACATGACTACATGCATCCTTCCCGATACCGATTCCGATATCTGAACTTGCGTATCGGCCGATCCCGACTACCAATCTGATAGTGAGGTTAAACAGGTTGTATATTTCTCTCCCTAACATCTATTTCATATTTCTGTGAAAACATTTTCAATCAACTGTATTTATTTAAGTTTCTTGCTAAAAACGACATTTTACAAGATTACATTTGAACACATCATGACACCGTTATAATTTATCTTCGTGCAGTACTCATTTTTACTGACTAGAGCTTGAATGCAACCTCCGTTAACGTTATTGAGCCAAGCAGGACTTTGCTGCCCACCGGTTGCTAACGGCTAACGCTAACTATCTCTCCTTCTGATTTCTACTTGGATTCGTTGTTCTCAATGTAGCATTCATGTGCAGGATGTAGGGATCTGGTAGCGAGTTACCCATGTTGTTGTTGTTGTTCCTGTATCATAAATGATATGATAATGTAAGATCTGATCAGTGCATAGACTTGTAGGCCTTTCTGATACTAGTGTCGGACACTAGAAAGGGGTCCCTCGTACTGACTGAGGTAATTATCACCTGACTCTCCAGCTCGACACTTTGAAGCTGAGTGTATTGGTTTCCTGTTAAGGTTCACACTCGCCATGCAGAGTGCTGTTCTTGGCCCCAGCAGGCAGATGTTTTCAGTGAAAAACATCTGCTCAGCCCCACACAGCAGACGGACCCAGGTAGAGACGAGCTGGTGAACGTCGCGGAGCTCTCAGCGCCCAAAGAGACAGATGGCAGGTTTGTTTACAGAGCGTTTCCTACTTTGTGTCCATAGTTTTTGGAAAGGCCCCCGGCCCGTCCACAAAGACGGCTCCATAAAGAAATGGTTTTCCCAGTTTGGTGTGGAATAATTGGACTGGTCTGCACAGAGCCCTGACCCCGACCCGAAAGATATTTCTGCATGAATGACTCTTCTAGGTCATCTACCACGGGGTACCACGGGGAACCACGGGGAACCATGGAGAACCACGGGGTACCACGGGGAACCACGGGGAACCATGGGGTACCACGGAGAACCATGGAGAACCATGGAGAACCATGGGGTACCACGGGGAACCATGGGGTACCATGGGGAACCATGGGGTACCATGGAGAACCATGGGGAACTATGGGGTAACTTGTTTTTCCGGGCAAGTAAACTTAAAGTACATGGACCAAAAAAATAAAGCTGCAACTGACGACTGTTGATTTTATTACGTTCTTGTTGTCTCTTACTTCACATTGGGGATGAAGCCATGCACTGAAAATAAAGGGAAATGCGAATATAAATGTATTATAGATCAATAATAGCAAAATAGATTAATAGATTGTTTCAACAGAACTGCATTTCTAGGCCACAGCTTGGGTCTTTGTTTACTTCCTGTCAGCTGATGTCATTTACATACACTGTAACTGGGACACTTTATGTTCACAACTGTTTCATGGTTTATTACTTTCCAGTCTCTCTCATTCATGGTAATTAGCGTGAGCTAAATCTCCATTTTGACGATCAAACGCGTGATTGCTGGTTAGTTTCTATACCGCCAGAGTCGCCGCCCCCCGATGGACATTAGAGAGAATGCAAGTTTAAAACATGAAGCATTGGCTTCACCGCCTGGCTCTAACATTATATTGGCAAATTTGTAATTTGAGTCCAAATGCGTGGGATGCATGCACAACCTTCATAAATCAACATTTCCAGACTTCCCTTCATAGCAGCGTCGTGTCCTCCCTGTCTTTTTGGCTCTGACTCTACGTGAGAAGGATTCATATCTGATCACACAGTATTTAGCTCTGGCTCTCTCACAGAAGCCGCTGTATAAATGAGTAAATAAGGGTTAGATTTATCACACGAGATTTGAATTACAAGCTCACAGCGACAGAGCTGAACACAAAACTCAATACTGATGTCTGGTTGTTGTTTTTTCTTTACTGAATGGATTTACAGTGGAGCTCCACCACCCATGCCCTCTCTAATGCACTTTACACTTCCCTCTGATGATGTCTGGCAGCTTGTTTGCATCTCTCCTGCCGGTGATTTGAAGTTGTTTTCATCCTCTCTGGCACCTCGTAGATAAACTTGTTCAGAGACGCAGCGAGCTGCACAGACAAGGTTCCTCCTGCCTTCCGTCAGATACGGAGAACATCAGACGGCAGCAGGACAAAGGGTTCCCTTTGTGCTGGTGTGTCATTCGGAAGAAAAGCGTGCCATGTTCCACTTATCAGGCTTATCTCAGTGACTTCAGTCGCTCGCTGTGTGGAGACTAGATCTTTCTCTGCCCCCCCCCACACACACTGGAGGTGCTCAGTAAATATTTGTCCCTCTTGACAGAAAGGAAAGCGGCGAATGGACTTCTGCTGTTGACCGCGCTAAATGGAGCTGTCTGGATTTTTGATGAGGACGCAATTAACTTTGTTTTTTCACTCGAGTTCAGAGTGGACTAGACGGTGAGGCGGAGACCTCGTCACCCATCTCGATGCCATTGATGTTGGGCAGGAGAGCCACTAAGAGCTTGTCAGCTGAGGGAAATTAAATTATGACCCCATTTCATTGCGGTAGTCGCTCTCGATGCTTTCACTTCTCTCTCATTCCGGTTCCAGAGACGGGCTGTGGAAGCCTCATCAATCTCACCATCTCACAAGCGTCCGTATCCGCAGTCTCCTTGAACCTCTCAACCCCTGAATATGAGAGAAGGTGTTGAAACTGAACTTCTGTTCGGTTTCCTGCTTCTTATGTAAATCATGTAGTTTGGCAAAGCGTCCTCGTTGTGCAACAGATATGTTTGCCTTCAGTGTTGGGTTGAACTCGTGTAGGATGTGAGGTCTTCTTCCTCCCATGATTCTCATTGTTGTCTTCTCCACTCTTCTATTTACATGAACGCGTTCAAACTGATCAGACTTATACATTGCACGTTTAAGTCTTGTGATTTTATTACGCCTCCGTGGTGTTGCCGTTTAAAGGTTGAACTTGCGCCCTGCTGGTCTCGCCTCGGAGAATTCCTTCAAATCTGGCACAAACATCCACTTGGTAGCATCTTCAAACACTAATACTCTTCCTGCCAACACTATATGATAAACATCATTAATAAATAGTAAATGGATTGAGTTAATGCAACTTAAGTAAACAGTTATTTTACTAAAATTATACTTAATAATGTTAACTATTCATTATTAATGCTGTAATTTATTTCAGTTTCTTGCTGTTCCCTGATGATTCTGCTGGACAGACCCGATGCTTTCTCTCCTTCCTGGAGCTTCTGGGTCACAGTGTGAAATGTAATGAGCAGCTCCAGCCCGATCATTACGCGACAGCTTTTGCCAAATAAGCACAAAGACGGCACACGGAGAAAAGCATGAATAATGAATTAATTTCACTTCGACTTCAGAAACTATTCTCAGCACTGGAATGGCACCAGATGCCACCAAATGGGATTCGGAGGAGAATTCAATTCCATCATGTCCACGCTTGCTTGCCGACTAAGTGCGCCAGAAGAAAACAAACGGGACGCCCTTTTTTCTCAAATGTTCTTGTAGCCCTCCTCATAAAAAGTGCTCGTGCTTTTCATTCACTGCTTCTTGTCTGAGGCCGGAGACCTGACGACTTATTATCCGGCCTCGTTGCTTTCACAGCGCCTCTCCATATTGGACGGGCCCGTCTGAACATTGTCCCCGTCTTCCCTCATCCCGCCTTGTTGGGAACAAGTGGAGCGAATCATGCATCCTGGAGACTGCATCCTTTGGTCCTTTTTAAGGTCCACGCCAGAGATCACAGTCCTGCTCGTAGACGGAGCTTTGGCTCTCCTGTCACTGAGCGTCAGGGTGATTGATGGCACGGCTCTTTTTGTTTTATTTTGTCTGTTTTTAAACCTGCAGAATACTTTTATTTTCACGATCAATTCATCACGTCAGACTCCCAAAATGTCGGAGAACAGTGGAACTATTTCCCTGGAGCCCAAAGTGGCTTCTTCAAATTGTTTGTTTTGTCCAAAACATTAGATAATCTGTTTGTTATGAATGAATGAATGAATTTTATTTATATAGCGCTTTTCACAGACAGTAATATCACAAAGTGCTTAAACAGAGCAGACATTTAAAAGCATAAAAAACACAATGTGACCCTAGGGTCAATAAATTATCTACACAGAGAAAATTAAATAAAAAATAATAGAAAAGAAAAGAAAATAAAAATGTAAAACATATTTTAAGAGCAGGTCTAGGACATGGGTTTACTTTTACACAAATCATATGATACAGTAAAAAAAAGCTGCAGCAAATCAACAATTCAGTACTGTATGATGCGATGCAATTGATGAAAAATGAAATGCCATTATTAATAAATAAAATAACACCACACGGGGATGTTTGATACAAAATACTTCATTCGATTTCTGAATAATTTTTTTCCCATATTATAAACTTTAAAGCAAAATCTCATGAATAATTGTGTACGTATCATATTGCTCAATCCTAATCTGGAGGGATTGTTTTTTTATTTATGTCACTCTTCTGATACATTTTTAACTCGTCATATTTATTGCAGAGCCAGATGGATGCAGAAACACAGTCACGTGCAATATCTCACAGAAATAAATCCATTTCCATCTATAATTGATTGGATTTCTAAACCACGGGGCTGTGAAGCTACAATATAGAATACAAAAGGTCTGAGAAGAGCCAGAAGCATTACACATGTGGGATGATGACACCAAGAATAATCATACTTTACCTCTTCATATGAATATATATTTAAAGGATTATCAAAGGTTTACACAAACATTCTCAACCCAATTGAAGATCCGGGCCAGTTTGTTCGACTGAGGTGGTTACTTGGCGCAATTTTATTCAGATTATTAGTGAAATATTAGCGTCCAAACTCACCTATTGAAATATAAATGTGGCCGTATGAGCATTGTTACAACAATAAACACAAACAATACAAGCAGACAAACACAACTGTCATATATTACAAGTGAATGAGCACAATATCAGTTAATATGCAACACAAAAAAGCAGTTATGATGCATGAAACGGGTACAATTCCAAAGTATTCCATCGACCAGGAGCAGTTGTTTCTCAGTCCTTTGAAACGGACTGAACTCCCCTCGTAGCGCTGCGCTCTGCCCGTTTCAGCTCCTTCTCCACGTTGTCCCAGCACCTTTAAAAGCTTTTCTTCTGCCGAGTTCTGTTCCCACCTTGGGGACGAACCGGCCTAATGATCCGCGTAACCGTGCTGCCTGGAGAAGAGGAGAAGTGACTCTTCGAACCCAGAAGCACGGCAGGATGAAGGGAAATGAAAAAACAAACAGTGCCTGCCTTCGGCCTCGTGCATAACAACGTGCGTCTCTCTGACGCGTTTGAGTGACGGGTTGAACGCGCTTTACATTCTGAAGGTGGAGCGTCGAGCTGCAGAACACACCGAGGAGCGCGGGCGACGCTCAGCATCGCGTAGTCGCCGCTTTAATGAGTTCCTCTTTAATTTCTCTGCCCTCTCTGATTAGTCTTTCATCGAGTCAGTCGGGAGGGAGCTGCAGTATTTGCAAACACCACACACACACACACACACACACACACACACACACACACACACACACACACACACACACACACACACACACACACAGCCGGAGTTAGCGGGGAAGAAAAAGCTACATTTTTCTAAAATGATAAACACCCACTGAACTGTTAATTCTAAGAATATCAGCTCTACAAACTTTTCTTTTTCTCCCCCAGAGGAAGTAATTACCAGAGAGCCCGGCTTGTACTTGTTAAAGACAAATCTTTGTTTTGCACACAGCCGTTTGATGATGTCATCACTAACAGCATAATCCTGCCACTTTTCTAGAATCTGGTTCAACCTGGCTTTAATTTTCCCTGTTTTGGTGTTCACCGAATCAATACCGGTATGTTGGCTTATGTAGAACCAGACAGCCTGACACACACACACACACAGGCAACTAAAGCGCGAGATAGATCACCAGTGCCACTTTCAGTGAAAGGCATTCACACCGTAGTAACACACTTTAACAGCTGTGACTTAACAGTTCGGTTACAGCCTGTTTGACACATTGATGGTGTCTCACTTTTCCTTATTGATTTCGCAGGCTGTCTGTTTCTGCTGCGTTCCTGTTGAATAGGATTCAGTGAAGAAACAAAAAAACAAAACGAGCATCGCAGTGGAAGCATTGTGCTACTTCCTGTAATAAACTATTTAATCTGATTAGGTTTGGATTGAAGGCTGAGGCAGCGCGGCGCGTGGCTGGATAATAAGAGCGACAAATCAAAGCAGATGTACTGACACACGGGGAACGATGAACAACAAGCGCACCAGCCTGTAATACCGACCTCCGGGCTCAAACTGCCTCAAGTAAACAAAGCCCTGTTTGTTGTACAGTATCCTGTTGCGCACACACACACACACACACACACACTTAGTGTAACGAACCATAACACATTGTGCGTATACTTCAGGTGCGTTTCCTTCCTGATAAAGTGTTTTAATGTCCACCAGCTTGCAGTCTCTTTCTTCCTCGGCTTTGTTATCTCATAATGCTGCTGATCAGATGCATGTTTTGGTGTTCCTGTACTTACCAAGAAACACATTTGAGCACATCATGATAGCTTTATAATTTACCGTTGCCCATTGCTGGAACCAGCTCTGTCTCTCTTTGCATTCGTTTCCCTTCAGGCTGACAGGATGACTTCCTCCCTCACTCCCTCATTCAGGTGTTGCCCTTTAAGCCCCCATTGCTCAGCCGACTTGACAAAAATCCCAATGCTTGTAACAGATGTCCGGCCCTCCATTATGTACATTTTGACGGGAGCTTTCAACAGCTTATGAATGTGTTTTTTATGTTTTTTTATCCTCATGTAGTAAGTGTCTCAGAATACACAACGAGAACCAGTTCAGCTCTAAACGAGGCTGACGTCACGTCAAACTCACTCGCGTTTGTTTTTTAGATAACTCGTCTCTCACGAGTCCTCGCCCTCTTGGTTTTTCATCCTCCGTCCTTCTATCTTTCCCTTCTTCCAACCCTTTTTTCCCCTCTTTGTTCCTTCTGAACATTCTGCTGTTGTTGTTCTAATGCTGGCAGCTTCATCAGAAGTGATAACTTGCATTGCTGAGCATGATGCGTTCACGAGAACGCTGTCGTCTTGATGAACGGTGGTGTTCTCAGTGTGTGTTAGGAGTCAGGAGACGGCTAAACACCAATTCTTACCACGTACCCCAAACAGCATCCCGTGGTTAGACAGAATTGCACGCTTCTAATTCCCAGCATCCTGCAGCAGAACTCTGGTGTTTGTCCTCCACTTTTTTTTATTTTTTGCCATCAGGCGAACCCTGATATCGAGGCGCCGCACTAAAAAATCTTGCGAGCAGCATGCGGCCGGCGTCATGCTGCCATTTCAGCTGTTGCAGCGATACGGATGGCTCTCCGAGGGTCAAGTGAATGAAAATGCCGAACAGATACTGTGCTGTCGGGTTGGTCCGTCTGCCGCCGGGCTTTTGATGGGCCACTGTTCAGTCAGCGTGTCGGCCCTCGCCTTTAAATGGGCTTGTGTTTAGTCGGTAGGCCTGAATATTTAATGTGCCCGTGTTTAGTTGGTGTGTCTCCGACAGAATGACGGAGCGAGCACTCGGCTATTAAACGCCAGCGGCTGCTTTTCTGGGAAGGCTTTAGGTCCAACCGGGCCTCCAGACTGGGACCAGCATGTGTGTGTGTGTGTGTGTGTGTGTGTGTGTGTGTGTGTGTGTGTGTGTGTGTGTGTGTGCCAGTGTCATCGATTAATACAAGTGTTGAAAGAAGTACGAAGATGTTTTACTTGAGGAAAAGTACTAATACTACAATACATTTAAAAAAGCACTGCATTCAAGTAAAAGTATGTTCGTATATAATCAAGAAAAAGTACTTACAATGCTCTTTATTATAATATTGGATTTGTATTATTATTATCGACGCAGTAACACCTAAGACACATTTTAATGTTGTAATTGGAGACATTTTTAATTTACTGTGTAACAGACCATTAACACCTGCTCCGACCCAACCGGGTTCACCAGAACCCCCGCGTCCGTCTGGTGGTCTCTATTAAAGCTTCATATGATGTTATGCTTCAACATGTAACATGTGTACTAAACTGGGACCAATGCAGAGAAGATGAGCATGGCCACTCTCAAGGAGGACGACAGTCACAATCATGAAGCCTCCTCACTTTTTATATTTCCCTCTCCTCCATTGGTTTTTAGTGACATTTGCGTTTTGGTAAAACAGCGCCCCCACCTACGCATCAATAAACGGTTCAGGCGATGAGTGGTACTGCAGCAAGAGGCCTCCAAAACAAGAAATACCACAAAATGATGAAACATTTAGATGAAGCTGCTGAAACTAGGAAGACAACACAGGAAGTGTAGAACACTGTGTGTGGTGTCAAAGTAATAGTGCTTTTACACAGCTCTTTGGTGTGTGATGCGTTTGCCGAACGGAGTCGGCACCTTTGACAGATTAAGAAAAGATGTTGAATCTAATTCTATCCGTACATTTGGTTGTTATTCGAGCCGCTTTGTTACCTTCCAAGAGAGTTCTGCTGGAACAGACGCCAGCGCCCCGCGACCTGCTTTAGTCTTATTTTCAGCTTCATTTGTTGACTCCATCTCTCTGGTTAGAATCCCGGGACCTCCCTCCCTTGAGACTTGTGAACCCAATGCAGTCCTCTACTATGGGCCCTACTCTGGAAACCATTCCTAACCCTAAGACCATTTCATATAACCGCTTTAAATAGTTTGTCTGTCTCAGTATTTAATAGGTCAATATCTGAGTTGTTTATTTTCTCCATTCGGACCAAATTTTCGTTACTTAATATTTAACGAGCCTGTTTTTAGTCGTACCGTCTCAATTATGTATTGGGCAAGTCTTAATTTGTCACTCTATCTTGGCACTTAATGGGCCAGTCTGTTTTGTAGTTAATGGGCCAGTATTTTACTCGATCAGTGTTTATTCTTTAATGGGCCACTCGTTGGTCTGTCACTTAATCGCTGCATTTAATGACCCAGTGTTTAGTTGGTTTGTCTTCAGTCTATTTCCTCGGCTGTTTTTGACAGTGTATACCTGTCAAGACGATAACGGATATACGCTGTCATTACTACACTTTGAAGTCATAATGTCACAGTAGTGCCATGAATTCTGTGAGACGATAAATATGTAAATGACAGATGATGACAGTCATTAAATGCAACAAAAATATGTTTTGCCGCTTTCGGATACTAATCGATGGTGTTGCTAAAGCAATGGTCTGCAGGCGTTATCGCTACATCGTGTTGTATCGTGGTGATGGAAGTGTGTGTGTGTGTGTGTGTGTGTACGTCTTGAATCGGGAAGCGTTTGATTAAACCCTCATGTATTGTATTGTATCTGCATATACTATTAGAGCATTTCTGCTCACGATTTCATGAGCTTCTATAATATTTGTGGAGAGTTTCAATTGAAACCGCTGAAAGGAAACTAATCAGTTTAATCACATCGACACGATGTCAAAGAACCTGATGCGCTGCACAGTAACAGTATAAATATATATATTTGTGTACTTAGCAGACATAATACTCAGCAGTACATTATTTCTGTTCTCCACCAACTAGCTGAAATAGAATGAAAGTGCAGGATGGGTAATAAGGGGGACTTTAGTATCATATAATTCATAATTCGACAATTTCCTCATATTTAATTATGTTGAAGATCATTTGATCCTGATGCGACTGAGGTCGTCCTCTAGTTATTTTCTTTATGGAGAGCTGCAGGAATGAGTCCTAATACCTAGAAATGAGTTATTATTGCACTTCCTGTTCCCTCGTCTCAAAGTCAAAGTGTTTTATGAATGTTTTTGTTGTTTAGACGTCTGAGATAAAGTCTGTTTAACACAAGCTGAAGAGATAGATTTTAAGGTTTAGTTGTCTGATATAAAACAGGTCAGTGAACGGCCCTCTGTGAATCTTAAAGAGTGTAAATGAGACGACTAGATGTCCTCACGAGAACACTAGTCCTCCTTTAGCTTAGTGGTGGAGCCGTGAAGTCACGTGACCACGGTGGAGTTCCTCTATAGACTAACGTGAAGTCACGTGACCGTGGTGGAGTTCCTTTATAGACTAACATGAAGTCACGTGACCGTGGTGGAGTTCCTCTATAGACTAACGTGAAGTCACGTGACCGTGGTGGAGTTCCTTTATAGACTAACGTGAAGTCACGTGACCGTGGTGGAGTTCCTCTATAGACTAACGTGAAGTCACGTGACCGTGGTGGAGTTCCTTTATAGACTAACATGAAGTCACGTGACCGTGGTGGAGTTCATTTATAGACTAACGTGAAGTCACGTGACCGTGGTGGAGTTCCTTTATAGACTAACATGAAGTCACGTGACCGTGGTGGAGTTCCTCTATAGACTAACGTGAAGTCACGTGACCGTGGTGGAGTTCCTTTATAGACTAACATGAAGTCACGTGACCGTGGTGGAGTTCCTTTATAGACTAACATGAAGTCACGTGACCGTGGTGGAGTTCCTCTATAGACTAACGTGAAGTCACGTGACCGTGGTGGAGTTCCTTTATAGACTAACGTGAAGTCACGTGACCGTGCTGGAGTTCCTTTATAGACTAACGTGAAGTCACGTGACCGTGGTGGAGTTCATTTATAGACTAACGTGAAGTCACGTGACCGTGGTGGAGTTCCTCTATAGACTAACGTGAAGTCACGTGACCGTGGTGGAGTTCCTCTATAGACTAACGTGAAGTCACGTGACCGTGGTGGAGGTCCTGTATAGACTAACATGAAGTCACGTGACCGTGGTGGAGTTCCTTTATAGACTAACATGAAGTCACGTGACCGTGGTGGAGTTCCTCTATAGACTAACGTGAAGTCACGTGACCGTGGTGGAGTTCCTTTATAGACTAACATGAAGTCACGTGACCGTGGTGGAGTTCCTTTATAGACTAACATGAAGTCACGTGACCGTGGTGGAGTTCCTCTATAGACTAACGTGAAGTCACGTGACCGTGGTGGAGTTCCTTTATAGACTAACGTGAAGTCACGTGACCGTGGTGGAGTTCATTTATAGACTAACGTGAAGTCACGTGACCGTGGTGGAGTTCCTCTATAGACTAACGTGAAGTCACGTGACCGTGGTGGAGTTCCTCTATAGACTAACGTGAAGTCACGTGACCGTGGTGGAGGTCCTGTATAGACTAACATGAAGTCACGTGACCGTGGTGGAGTTCCTTTATAGACTAACATGAAGTCACGTGACCGTGGTGGAGTTCCTTTATAGACTAACATGAAGTCACGTGACCGTGGTGGAGTTCCTTTATAGACTAACATGAAGTCACGTGACCGTGGTGGAGTTCCTTTATAGACTAACATGAAGTCACGTGACCGTGGTGGAGTTCCTCTATAGACTAACGTGAAGTCACGTGACCGTGGTGGAGTTCCTTTATAGACTAACATGAAGTCACGTGACCGTGGTGGAGTTCCTTTATAGACTAACATGAAGTCACGTGACCGTGGTGGAGTTCCTCTATAGACTAACGTGAAGTCACGTGACCGTGGTGGAGTTCCTTTATAGACTAACGTGAAGTCACGTGACCGTGCTGGAGTTCCTTTATAGACTAACGTGAAGTCACGTGACCGTGGTGGAGTTCATTTATAGACTAACGTGAAGTCACGTGACCGTGGTGGAGTTCCTCTATAGACTAACGTGAAGTCACGTGACCGTGGTGGAGTTCCTCTATAGACTAACGTGAAGTCACGTGACCGTGGTGGAGGTCCTGTATAGACTAACGTGAAGTCACGTGACCGTGGTGGAGTTCCTTTATAGACTAACGTGAAGTCACGTGACCGTGCTGGAGTTCCTTTATAGACTTACATGAAGTCATGTGACCGTGGTGGAGTTCCTTTATAGACTAACGTGAAGTCATGTGACCGTGGTGGAGTTCCTTTATAGACTAACGTGAAGTCATGTGACCGTGGTGGAGTTCCTTTATAGACTTACATGAAGTCATGTGACCGTGCTGGAGTTCCTTTATAGACTAACGTGAAGTCACGTGACCGTGGTGGAGTTCCTTTATAGACTAACGTGAAGTCACGTGACCGTGGTGGAGTTCATTTATAGACTAAAGTGAAGTCATGTGACCGTGGTGGAGTTCTACTGAACTACATCATCCCTGCAGCGCCTCTATAATGTAGCCACCTCAGTAAAGGCAGCTCAAACATCATGGCTTCAGCCTCTCATGCTGTTTATCATCATCTGGAAACGTTACTGGAGCACAAAATCAAGTTTCCTCGATGGCTCCAACGTGTGCAGTTCTTTCGGCGGAGCCAAACATCGCACAAGTGTTTTCTCTGATTACCTCCCTCCTCTGAAGGGAGCTGCTAATCAGCGGAATCTTCTAGTGGACTCCTTGACTGGGAGTGAAAACCTGGATTGTCTGAGCCCCCTCCACGGTTCTCACGTTTGAGGTCCTTCGAGTTAAAGAGAGCAGTCACGTCACGGACAGATCCGCCGCCTGGGCCCCGACAGTGGACCGCAGCAGTCAGCACAATATTCAGCCAAGTCAAACAGCTGACATGTGGCAGCGGCATCCAGCGTCAACACTGCATCTTGAGCCGAGTCCCGGTCTGCCTTCACCGGAGGGCAGAGCAGGTGCCAGCTGTGCAACTAATTAGTTCTGAGAGCCGATAAAAAGGACACCTCGCTGATATGAGAATCCCTGAGACAAACGTTACCTCAAAGCTGCTCAGGTACGCCGGTGCATTGCTGAAGAAACGTCATCAAAGGCTATGATATCACAGTGATACAGATATTTGATTTAACTGTCATATTATAATCTGGATTATTGCCTCAGTGTGCAACGTAGCCTCATAAAAGAGTTTGTATGACACCTTACGAATAGTTACTCCTCATTTTTTGACTTTACGCTCGTTACACACACACACGGTCTTTTCAAAATAAACTTCCATTTTGTCTTCCAATGACTAAAGATGTGGCATGCCTTCAGATGGCCCGGCAAACTGTCAGGGTTCGGTTTGATTAACTGAGAGATGCTGATTGAGCAAACGCAAACCTCCAGGCTGCTCCGGCTGCTTCAGCAGGAAGCAGGGACTTTTTCCCAGGGACAAGGAACATTTCGAGCATTGCATTGTGACCGTAGGGACCAGGGTCTAAATTCAGTTCTGGGGGCATTTTACCCCCCAAATGGTCCCGGCTGGCCACTTTCTGAATATACAGGAATCTTCAGGCTGGGGTTTGCAGGGATGACAGTCACTGATTGGTCAAACACACCCAGCGCTGCTGCTTCAACTCTGCTCTAGATTTTGGGACGGGGGGTGGGGGGCTGGTGGGGGGTAACAACGTTGTCTGATAACATTAAAAGCAAATTGAAAAAGACAGAGGGCCAGCGGTAGAAGAGACGGTGCTGAGAATGAGGAAAAACAAGTTATTATTCTCATTGTTTGGTTCTGAAACATAAATAAATAACCATCAAACACTGAACGGATGATTCAGTGTGGAGACAGATGCTGTTAGTTTCATCCACATCTACAACTTATTCATTACAGACATGCAGCAGTAGTCACATTAACACAGAACCTATGGGTTTATTCCTTTAGATGAACAGCAGCTGCTCTCTTTTCCTGCCACGTCTTCAGATCGCTGTGGAAATGAACAATGTGCTGAAGGAACCTTAAGTCCTATAAACGTAGTTGGTGGACGAAAGGTACCGGCAACGAAGTTGCCGAGCTGAAATAAAGAAGTTGTGGATTTGTACTAACGCAGGAACAAAAATGACAGAACAGCCGGCAGATTGTGTGTTCCGTAAGAGACGGGTGTCTCTTTCCGCCTCTGGTAATCTTTCAAATATCACACGCCAAAGGTACCCGCAAAGAAACGCATGATCCTTGTGTTGTGTGCGAGAATAACCTCTCAAACAACGCTGTGCTCTAAAAAAACAATCTGTAATCCGTCTACAATCCGACTAATCTCCACCGTTCTTCAGACGCTGTGGAAACGGTCATCGTTATTTATTTATATCTAGTTCGTGAAGATTCCTTTAGTTCCTGGTGCTGTTTGGTCAGACGGAGATTTTTTGGGTTTTTAGAGGCTCTGGGCGTGTTCTCCTAGACCTCTCTTCCTCCTGGGGGGGGCTGTGATAGAGGCTCACCATGGTGTGTCACGTTCCTCATCAGATGGAGCTCATTTCCCAGGTGAGGCAGAGAGCAGAGGTAGCAGTCAAACAAGCAGTCACGGTGAAGTCTGCCACCTGTGTTTTTTGGCAAAAAAAAGGGTAATTACAGGCAGTGAAGTTAATTCAGGCCTGCTCCTGCTGCTCCTCTTCCTCTTCCTCCTCCTGCTCCTGCTGCTGCACTTGAAATCACAATCAGGCATCGTCTGAGGCTTCCTCCACGGTGAACAACAGTTCTCTTCATCATTGTGCTTCACTGAGCACGCCCAAAACCAACGTTGTAGTTTTTGCCGCTCGTGTGTACGTCGCGTTTTGTTGATCCAGTGCTCCGGTGTTGTTCAAATCAGAAGTACCTGAGCCTCGTTACCACGGCGCTGTGAATGCATCTATTGTAGTCCGCTGTACGTATGAGCGTCTCTCATCATTGTCCCCGTGCCTCCTGCTGGGAGGGCCTCAGAGCGACCGGCGTTGTGCTGCATGAAGGGAAACGCTTTGGGACGATTTGTGGCTGAAGTGGGGCGGAGTGCACTCGGGTTCCTCTCTGCTGATGAACGGACCAGAACAACAGAATTATAACAATTCAGTGCTGCGATCGTCTGTTATCTCAGCTCATCTGGTGCAAACTGGAGGATAAAGCATTAAAAACAGTGAATCACATTTATTATAAAGTACAATAAGAGTCCTGTTTGTGTGTTCCTGTCTCGAGGTCTCTGGCTGGTTAACAGTCACAACGAGGCTTCGTGAAGTATTAAAATGGCTGAATTTATTACCACGTTATCCATGTTTCATTTTAATGAAGGCATGACCACAGAGGGTTCTCCTTTGTTAATGGCCAGAGGGGCTGCATTTTATTCAGATAACCTCACGGCTCCCACGCTGCAGCCTCTATGAAATATTAATGTTTTTTTGGCTTGTTACTAGGTTACGGCTTCTCCCATTGGTCCGTGTCGTTAAGAATTTATCAGCTTTGACAAAGGAGGCGACAGCGAAAGAGTTTACGTACCAGGGTGCCGCCTGACGTACGAGTAAACACGACAACACCTCGGCCACAGATCACGTGACCCGTATGCCGCCGTAGCACCGGGGCGCTCTGTTCCTCTGTAGGAACATTTCACCGTGTCAGCGGATAACGTGCCGATAGACCGTCGTAGCAATCGCAAGAGGGAAGAATAAACTCAACAACTAATACTTTTGAGACGGGAATTGAAGGTTTTTCTGCAATCTTGATTGGAATTGTTTTCGTAATGACTGCAGGCCATGTTGAAGAGATTGCCGTGACATATACAATTACATGTTTCCATTATTTTTGACTGCTGGAGAAATCTAGCACATAATCAATAATCAATAAGTTGATAGCCAAGTTGGACTGAGGTGTTGAGCTGCTGTGGTTATTATTGAGATGGGTTTCAAAATGTAAACCTTTTTCTTTTATGCTCGGTGATTCAAAAGGTACACGATGCTTCGTCCACTAATCGCTGATTGTCGTCTGCACGTTCATGATGTATCAGGCAGTGGTAAAAACCCTACGAAATAAACAAACATGAACATTATGAATGTTAAATGACCGTCCTTGCTTTCCACGTGCACAGAACGCTCTTTGTCTCCGTCACAGTGATGTTCTGAGGCTCTGATCAGTCTTACTGATTGTTTTCAATGAGTGTTGTTCTGCTCTATGCGCATCACGTTTTCACAGAAGTGCCCTGAAGGCGTCGTGTTCTTGACTCTGGGCGGAAGACGTCTCGGTGTGTTTTTCTTCTGCTGGATACCTGCAGCTGTACGACGCCACCGACCGGCGTCTCAACGGCAGCAGGGAAGCTGATTAGTGGCCTAGTTTAGATTCAGGCTAACATCGTTTTTGCAGTTCCTGGTTTGTGTTCAGCCAATGTTTGCATTCATTTAGCAGTTGCCTAGCAATGATTCAAGAGAGAGACGCAGCAAACTGCAACAATATCGCCGTTTGATTGGGCAACAGAAGGGCGATGTGGTGCACCTCGTGTCCCGGTCCCTGAATCACACGGGTGCTTTTTTACGAGGTCAGACTTGAATAAATCTCAACTTATCCTTTAAATTTGATGTTCAACAGCCCTGATGCAGAACAAGCATTACTGACTCAGGCCCGATCCCAATCCCACCACTCCGGAGGACTGTGAGGCTCCCGTACAGTCTGTGAGGGTTTAGCTCGGCCCCACTGTCAGGTCGCTGAGTGTTCCAGGCTCTCTGGCAGACATTTTGAATCCTTTGTGAACCCTTTACGCAAGTCAGCATTAGATGCAGACTTTGCGTGAGGGAATTACCCACAAAGAGGACGGCACAGGTGTGTTCATGTTTGATGTAGTCATATTAAATGTACGAAGAAACATTAAGGATTAAAGATGGAACATGAAATCAGAGGATATTTATTTATTCATCAAACATTTAATTTTGTCGTCGAAGCTGTTTTGACAAAAACGAGTAAATAGAACATTTTAAATGACGTCTCGTCTTGTGAGGAGAGAGTGTGGAAGTACAAAGTTAAAATAAATACCCTCCGTTGTGCATCGTGTTGTTTGTCGTTGTCATGTCAACGCGATGTGTTGCAGCAGAGTGCTGTCCCATTGGTGTTCACACACACGTTCATGGACGAGGTGTCCCTCTGTTCTTCTCACAGCCTCATTGTTCTACAAGTTCAGAACTGTCCCGGGCTTCTCTGCTCTGTGGATTTGGCTTTTCAGGGGTGAAGAACCGTGAACACGAGGCTGTAAGTGTTCTTCTCAGGTGGCTCGATGCCTCTTCTTGTTTCGGGACAATACGCCGCTGCAACACAGCCCCGTTCGCCAAACCGGTGAATTGATTTGCCAGCCCGGATTCCCCCGATTGTGTCTGTGGACTAAAAGCAACAAGGGCCAGCTCTGCGGAGAGATGAGTTTATTCACCATTCATCGATCAAGCAGTCCGACCAAGATAAAGGAGAGGATGCTGAGCGGAGCAGTGATTCCCACCGAGAGCAGACACTGACCCGGTTACAAACACAGCATCCCCGCTGACCCGCCGAGGAGCCAGCGAGGAAATATTCGGGGGAAGTTCAGGAGGAAATAAGTGACGGCAAGTCTTAATCGCTCACCACATACGACGGTCCAGTTTGTGAGGGTCCCTCCGGCGTGAATAATTCCATCTTCAAAAAGCAAGTGCAAATTAGTCCAGGTGTAATAACAGGAAGTTGGTGGTGGGGCGAGTATTTGTTGGTGACATGTCTAAGTGGAGAAAAAAAAGGAAACAAGAAGCGACGGTTAGAAAAGACAGAGAGCAGTAATGATGACTGAGGACAAAGAGGAGGCTGGGTAGTTTGATCCTGAACTGGTCTTTCCCAGATGTACTATTCCAAAACAATAGTCAGTTAATTCACTTTCTGCATCCTCCGACTAGTCAGCCAAGACCTTCTCCAGCTGACTGTTTTCTAATAACCAGGACTTTAGTGTCTCTTTCTACTTCAACCGCTTTCTTTTTTCATATATTTTGAGGTTAACTTGCAGTGAAGCAACGCAAGAACAGTTCAAACCAACACAAAATGTCATAGTTTGGTGTCACCAGCCTCCAGAAAAGCTCCAGTGCTTCTCGTCTTATCCTCAAAGTTTCTCGGACTCTTTCAGTGGGGTGAACAGCGTTCTTCCAGGTGTTCTTCCAGGTGTTCTTCCAGGTGTTCTTCCAGGTGTTCTTCCAGGTGTTCTTCCAACATCTCTAGTAGGTGTTCACCTGACTTTGAAAGCCAGAACATACAACACACACAACATTGGCTCTGCCTCGTATGAAAGCATCTGCCATTCAATGACAGTCATTCAATATGGTGTAATGCTGACTTAAAGGGCCAGCGTGTTAAGGTTTGGGGGAACCTATCAGCTGAAATGGAATACAGTAAACTTAACGATGTTTTCATTGGTGTATTATCACCTGAAACTACTAATCATGTTTCTGTTAACTAAGAATGAGTCCTTTATGTCTACATAGGGAGCAGGTCCTCTTCTTTGAGTCCGCTATTTTACACCGCCATGTTTCTACGGTAGCCTAGAGCGGTCAAACTAAACACTGGCTGCCACCTGAAGGCCGCCGTAGTTCTCTACACGCTTGTGAAACTACGGTAACGTGAGCCACAGAGTGCCAATCTGTGGTACCGCCAACCGCTGCCTGACTTCCGTTGTTCACGCCGCTCGATGTCTCTCAATCCTACACACTGTCCCTTTAAGTAGGAGTTTGGATTCTGGTGTTTAAACTGTGTGTTAACTATTCCAACGTCACCACAGGTTTCTTTCTTTTCTAAGTAGCTTTGAGATGTTTTAAACTCTCAGCCCAAACCTCAAAATGCCTGATCATGATTAATACAGTCAAACAAAGGTCATGTGCTTTGTCATGTTTAATGCATGACGTTGAATGTTTCCTTGACAGATTGCAGCCGTGGCACCAAGAAGTGTTCGGTTCAGCAGGTTGAAGAGTGGGTTTGTGTGTCACTGTTGACGTGCGCTGCAGCTCGCTTTAGAGAATGTGAAATCACGCACACATTTCCACCTCCTCTTGACTGCATGTTGTTTATGTTGTGCGAGCTCCATTTCCCGTCCTGATACGGGGGGGGGGGGAGGGATTCCACCGCAGTGACGGGAGGTGACAGTCGCTCTGACTGCGGTGACAGCGGTGACTGACACGGAGAAGCAGCGCTGGTGTTGGTTTATGTTCCATCAACAACGTCACGCTCGCAGCTCGTTTACTTTGCCCTGAGAAACCGTGAGTTTTTATATTTCTTTACTTTTCTTGAGTCTCCCCTCCGGAGCCTTGAGCAGCTCTGGTCTGACGCATCTATTTGGCGGAGGTAAAGGCGGCATCAGTGACCCTTCATCACTCTCATGCACACCCTTCCCCCTTTGCTCGCCTTGTTTATAATCTCTGTGGGACTTTGGGAGGCTTTCCGACCGCTTGGCCGCCCGTGCGGCTGCCTTTGCCCCGCATGCGTCCGTGTAGGTACAGCTGTCTGATTAGTGGAGTGTTGGTGGCTTGAGAATGTTGAACAGGTCAGAGTTCATCGACTGCATTGACTCCAGAGTTCATGGATTTTGTTTCACCTCTCCCTGTTGGATAATTGATCGCATTGCCAATGCTGAATGAATAATGGCTGCATTCAGGCGTGCGTGTGGCCGAACGAGCACAAGCCTCCACAGTTCTGCGCGATCACATCCAGACTGGCAACTCTGACCCCTGAAGGCGATGGACTCTGTAGACTGCATAACCTCATGGCTCATTATTGTCCTGAATAAATCCAACCAGGCAAATAAATACTGTGACTCTGTTATATTTACTCGCACAGCAACACGGACGTTGGGGAGTTTGTCACTCGGCAGCAGTTTCTCCTCCGACTTTTTTGGGGAAGCAACAAATCCTCAAACCTGAATGACAACATAGGTGATGTCACATCCTCCCGAAAGGATTCATGTCCTGTCTGAGCGTCTTCTGATCGTACCGTGTTTACTACGAGTGTCTGGATTCCAAGCTTCCAAATCGAAAGCAGGATCGGTGATTGAGTATTCTTTCCTCCCTCCGCCTTACTGCTGCAGCCCTCACGCTACTCACGCTGACCCAAAGAAGATCAAAACATTTCAAAAACAGCACCGTAGCTCACTGACGGAGTCAGAGAAGACGGAGAAACAACAGAACTGGAAAATCCTTCCTTTCCACCCGCTTGTTGTCTCAGCGGCTGTTGTTGTTGTTGTTGTCTTTGGTTTCTCCAGTCTGAACCGATTCTCCCATTTTCATAGTTTTCCTGCTTTTGTTCCCTGTTCGTCTAACGGCCCGTCAGTTTGTTACCAATTGATTGGTAAAATAAGTTATTTTATTTTAAATAGATTATTTAATTTGCCCACATGGCCTTAGTGCGGTACGTTCCCAAAATAATATGGTGGTTATGTCACACTTGATACCGTGTATCTTCTGTTTAAAGAGGAAACCAATGATCTGTTGATCTCTATGAATCAAGACTTCATAGTCTGAGAAACAAATCCTTAAATCGTATATCGAGTCGAGCTTAAAATCAAAAGTCCTGCTGAGTCGTGGATTTGGAGACTCCTAACGTTCGCCGTAGCCTTCCAACAGGCACGGCTACAGAGAGTAGACGTGGGGATTTGCGGTGCTATAGCTGTCACCCTGTCTCTCTATTTAATGCATTTGAAGCACCAACAGATGCTGCAGTGTTCTCCTGGTGAGGGGAGCGTCTGGAAGTGCTCCAAACTAAATGACAGAATATGTTGTTTGTCGTTTCCTTCTAAAATCCCCCGTGTGAATGTTTTCTGATCTGATTACCCAATCTGCACTTCGTTTGTCAGCGCCTTCCAAAGCTGTTACATGTGACCCTTACAGAAATGAGTCATGTGACCGTGTGGTCTGCCCATGGTTACGTGGTCACAGGGTCACGGTCTAAAGAAACCGCAGACGGGATGTCAACAGCAGCCGCTCATCAGTACAACGTCACACTGCTGCTGGCTTCATCCTGACAGACTACAGTCTTTCTTTTCGTTTCACTGAAGCGTGATGGTTATATGACAGTTTCCCACAGTCCTTTGCATTTTCTTTGAACACTGCAAGGTCTTTTGAGTTGCAAGGGTTGGGTAGAGGACAGACAAGACTGTACAGACTACAGTGATAATTCATCTGTCACGAGACGCTCTGCTGGAGTTTGTCACCTAAGTTATTTTAGGCATTGAACAAACAGAAAATACTGTAATCTCTAAAACAAAACGATAATAATAGTATAACACTGAAATATAATTCTTGGCACCTTCATTATGGATTATTACCATAGACTGTATATCAGAAGTTGAAGTCATCATGGTCGTCACCAGAAGTGACCATATCTGGACTGAGGAGTGACGTAGAGACGCCGTATAAGTCTCTGGTAGCGACCTGTCAATCACCGTGTAGCCCCGCCCTAAAGCATCCCCTGC
This sequence comes from Lycodopsis pacificus, assembly GCA_028022725.1. Taxonomy (NCBI): domain Eukaryota; kingdom Metazoa; phylum Chordata; class Actinopteri; order Perciformes; family Zoarcidae; genus Lycodopsis; species Lycodopsis pacificus. The sequence continues at coordinate 22,841,062 of CM051703.1, read as the reverse complement.
TTTATGGTCTGTGTGACTCTAAATGGACCATCATGTACTAAATGAACATCATGCTGTATTGAAGAAGACTTGAAACTAGAGATTGAGACATAAACTCATGTTTACAATGTTTACTGAGGGAATAAATCAAGAGATAAGTCGTCATTTTCTATAGACTTCTATACAACCAGAGGAGTCGCCCCCTGGTGGACACTAGAGAGAATGCAGCTTTAACACATGAAGCATCGGCTTCACTCATCAGAGCTGGAGGTTGTTGCCTGTTTATTACATCATAAGAGATCTTTATGATTTAATTTGCCGCCACCATTTCCAAACACACTGTTGGGAACAACAAAAGATTTTGCTGTCGGACATGCTGTGGTTTCCGTTTGCTTTGGCTGAATGCAGATAAACGGTCCATGTGGAGAGCAAAAGAGGCGGAGCACATCGGCCGAAATGAACCCGCCGGCTATCGTATCAATCCGGTCTCGCATGTCAAGTCGCTAATCGGACTGTAAACGATGCGCAGAGTAAAAGACGACTCTGTCTGGATATCGATGGATCGACAGGAGCCCCAGAGATGTAGCTCATCGCTCCCAGAGGCTTTTCATCGCCACACCGATAGCCGATTGGGTCAGAGAGCGTTGGTCAGTGTGCTCTGTTTCTCACCTCATATTCATGTGAGTCTGGACGTTGGTGTGGTTGGCATTGGACGGTGCTGTTGGTGCTTTTAGTGGTAGACGCTGTGATGTAGGTCAATGTCATGTCAGAGTGTGCTTTCAACAACTGTAGGCAGGAACGGAATATTGAAAGTACAGACAAAAACATTGACGTTATTTAACGGCCAATCAGGAGAGTTTTGGGCTATTTTGCATCCATAACATCTTCTTTCAGACTCGTGTTCTACTTCTTTGTCTGTATATTTCTCTCACGTAAAATAAGCGGTTGATAATGCCTCATTTGCATATTGAAACATAAAATGTCAGAAAACCTTTTATTCAATAACTAAGTGTCTTTATCTAAGTCAACTGGGAAAGTTTCTTTGTGATATATATCAGTTACATTCTTTATGTTTATGTTTTGTCCCCTCTGTCGTCCGTCTGTCTTAAATCATTTACGCGTTCATGTACTTGTCTGCACTTGTGGACACACTTTTCTACACAATTAAAATAAATAAAAATGAAAGTAGTTCTTGCCACATTAAAAACAAATTCATTTCTTGACCCTATTCACTCAGGGTGTCGCTCCTTAAAAATACATGTCTCACTGGCAAAACAAGAGAAACAATCTCCGGTAGAACTGTGCAACCTGAATGAAAGGTCCTGTTTGTAACACGCTGACATACATAACGTATTATACATCACATTTGGAGACATGCATAACGTATTATACATCACATTTGGAGACATGCATAACGTATTATACATCACATTTGGAGACATGCATAACGTATTATACATCACATTTGGAGACATGCATAACGTATTATACATCACATTTGGAGACATACATAACGTATTATACATCACATTTGGAGACATACATAACGTATTATACATCACATTTGGAGACATGCATAACGTATTATACATCACATTTGGAGACATGCATAACGTATTATACATTACATTTGGAGACATACATAACGTATTATACATCACATTTGGAGACATACATAACATATTATACATCACATTTGGAGACATACATAACGTATTATACATCACATTTGGAGACATACATAACATATTATACATCACATTTGAAGCCTTTGTGTGGCATTAGTCTCCATATTTAAACGGGAACTAAAACGCTTTGTCAGTTTTCATGGACTAATCACCTTTAAAATGCATTTAATGAAGCAGAAAAGCAAGAGGCAAAGATCCCCGGAGACAAGATTGAAATGTTTAGCAGGAAATCTGGTCTTTAATGTGATTATCACCAGATATACACCGACAGGCCGCTACGGTGACGGTGCATTTGACGATTATGAGTTAAATACACTGTCCCCATCACTGTTAATGCTTCTGAGAGGGATATTCCGAGCGTGTTGTTTTTTTACAAGACTTTTTATAGCAATCGGAGGAAAGGCTTTGAGTTGATGAGCCTGCTGTAGTCTGCATACACAGGGGCTCCCGACCCGATCGCCTCCTCTCATTTCTCCGCTTTCTGCCGATGCCTTTCTGCCGCATTAGTCTGCATAAAGCATGAAGTCTCTTTTGCATCGCCATCCCGAGGCGTGAATGAGAGGCAGAGGCCATACATCTGAGCTGCACACTACCGCAGCCTTTCATTTGACTTTTTTCTTTTTGTGGTAATAACTCTAAAGCGCCAAAGGAGCCAGCCACATGAATTTTGAATCAACCTGTATGAAGTAGGAAGCAGAAGCCAGGAGTGTGTGCAGGCCCTCACGCACACACGGACGAACCTTCCTCCGGGGACCGAGGAATTAATAATTCACATACATTTCCGGTGCAACTCATGGGTTCTCTTTATGACATCTCTGTAAAGCCTGTGGGGGGGGGGGGGATCATTACGGTGCAGCAATAACGCTGCAGCCCCCTTAATGAAGCAGAAGACGGATCGACAGCGGGCCGGCTTATTGCTATTCAGAGAGCCCTCCCCATCGCTCTGTGGAGGGTGAACGGGACGCCGGGAGGAAACAGAGGACACGGAGGCTAATGAAGGGACCTCACTGGACGGCCATGGAGGCAGCAGTGTCCCTTTCCCATGGAGCCCATTCTACCTTCAGCCTGCAGCAAGCACTCCCGTCCTCCTCCTCCTCCTCCCCAGTGCCAGCAGCTCATATTATCTGCCATGCAACAGCGGCTGATATAGGCCCGCTCGCTGCTGCAAGGCCTCCTCCAGATAGGCTTTGTTTGTCACAGATTTCTTTCTTTTTTTTTTTTTTTTTTAGAGGACTCCACAGATGCACACGCCGCCATGAAATAAAGATGAGAGCTGTGTCCTTTTACCCTCATTAAAAGCTGGACCCATTCCTGAGCATACAGTAAGCTCTCCGTGCAAACCCTCGGCTCTCCAGCGAGATAACAGTCGCCGGGTTTATCTTAAGAGCCACGCACTAAACCTGGCTGATGGCTTATTGGAGTTCTTCTGCTCGGTAATGGTTAGAGACACCACATCTACTTACCGATGGACTCCGTCTCTCCTCGCCACTGCTTTGCTTGTTTTATAGGCGCCGTGCATGCCGTTCCCTTTCCTTCACTTCCAAACTGCACTCGCTTTGAGCGATCGCGCTTTTCTGACAAGTTTGACTTTCCGGCGCTCACTTTCTTCGGTAATGGAGCCGACGCTGTGCTGCTGATGGAGGGAGCAAACATGCAGATGGGTTGTTTACCGGTGTTTTACTCTAAATATCATGTCCGTCTTTGTTAAACATAAATCAGCGCACTAGACCTTTGTACGACGTTTTATGATTAGGGGTCTGTGCCAGGCAGCAGAGCAGCAATCAATAGCTTCTAAAGTGGCACATTTTCTCCAAGAAATACATCTGTGGTGTCAATATAAGTGAAAGATGGAGGACTAATGAGATCCTTTAGATGCACATTATTATACCACCTGCTGGTGTTGAGATCATCAATAACAGCACTGAGAGGGTTAAAACTATTTCCCTGTTATTTGCGCAGCAGACTGATGATTGTAGTAAATGGAAGCTGTCGTGTGCAGTTCATCTCGACCCTTTACTGTGCAGGATTTGTGCTATTTAAGGATTTACGGGGCACTTTAGCAATTTACTATTGCGCGACCATAAATATGGGAGACTCACAAGAGACGTGTTTCAGAAAAAGAAAGTCAGAACCGCTGCAGCAGAATCCCACACACCGAGACATCGAGACACTAGAATGGCCTAAGGTCTCCACTAAAGGCTCTACTTCCGTAAGTGGCAGTGAAAAGCAGGTGAATGATCACTCGCCTGCATTCATGTGTGACGGCGGCTCAAAGCACTCAGTGGCATCTTTCTGACCCCCCAACAAACTCTGAGCCTCCAGTTTGTAACACGTCTAATCCTTCTACTTAATTATTGTAATCTAGTGGTGATTTGCATTAAAAAAAACACAATTCAGAAGATTGGAACACAAATGATTTCATCTTTATTGAATTATTTGCTTTGTCTTAGCATTAATAGTTTTAATATGTTTTGATCTGCTCAGAGCTATAGTTAGGAAGTTACACGCGTCATAATCCATCTCTAATGTCTATTTGATATTGCCGAAAACTACATTTTACAAGATTACATTTGAACACATCCTGACAGCTACCAATTACCTTTGAACGGTGTTCTTTTCCCCCCAATAGAGCTTAAACACGGCATTATGGAACGCAGCGCAGCCTCCGTACACGTTAGCGGTTAGCTTAGCGGTTAGCGGCTCACAGTGTAGCACTATCGGTTCATAAACGGTGTTTGACCACAGCTGTGTCGTGTGTTTGCAGTGCAGCCGATGAGATGAGGCTTCACTTGACCAGACGAGTGAGTTTCCACATCGTAGCCCATTTACTACACGCTGCCTTCCCTCTGCCAACCGTTATCTCAGGCAGAGCATATGCTGCGATAGTAATTGGGAGATAGTTGGCAATGTGTGCAGTGTATACAAGTACACAGTTAATGGGACAGAGCAAGCCAAGCCATTGATGTTGTCAATTAGCCCTGCGATGCTTCCGTTTGAGCAGTTCTTTGGGTTTTCATGCGCTTCTCAAAGCTCCACAACGTAACTTAAGAGATGATGACGTATGTTTCCGATGACGGAAGAGTCTTGAAGCGCCCGGTGCTTTCCAACGACGGGGAACGAGCCGGCTGTGCCTGCTCTGCCTCACCTGTGCATCATTCTGACTGTTTAAATAGCTTGAGATGCAGAGTGTTGGCGTACGGTGATGTTAAAACAGAGAGATGCATCTTTGTAATAACCGATCCTTCCACATGATTAACTTTAAAAACAATGATAAATATCAATCATTCACGGCCATGTTCCCTCTTTGAATGCTTAATGTGATTTATGACAACAGAGCTCTTTGTATTCATAGAAAATAAAACTATTATTATCGTCCAAGAGCCAAAGGAATGAAATGATTCCTCTTCATTTAGCCGGGGGGGGGGGGCTTCCAGATGAATACCTCGAGGTCTATTCATGTGGGAGATGGAAAGCTTGTATATCGCCGGCATGATCCTCACTTTTATTTCCCGAAGAAGAGACGGCTTGTGAATAGAGGCATTCAGTCGAGAGCGTCGCTGAATATTCTCCAGTCACGCCGGTTGAGAATATTCCGAGCATTAAAGAGAAGGGCCTGCAGTTCAGCCCCGTCCATCCTCTCCGGAGCTTCCATACGGTCAACGCCGCTCTGAAGCCGGATCCGTTCCCCTTCAGTCTCACGCTGCTTCACCCAGACACGCATTTCAAAGTGACGTCTGACCACAGGCAGAGAGAAAGATATGAAACATCAGACGTCTTGCATAGTTAATATTTAAGCAGATGTTGCAGCTGCTGTTGACTAAATGAAACGCAGAGAGTTTTGTGTGATTTGGCTGAGCTGGGTGAGGATTGTGCGTGTGGATCGCGTGGTGTTTAGCACACTGTGTGATGTGTAAGCAGCGTTGTTATGCATGATGGCAGGCTATGTAAATGGAATGAGGTGTATTCCCGAGACAGCCGTGACCTTTTCCCACAGATCGTTAGTTACCTTGACCTTTTGTCGATGGGGCATAAAGCTTCCCGGTCCAGGTGAACCTGAACTTTGTGCCGGCGCACTCCATCACCGCCGCGACGCCTTCGCTTCCCCGCCGCTGACCTTTGGAGACGGATACCGACGCAGCCGTCGACACAGGGATTGAGATAATGTATGCCAACAGATGTCTGACATCCTCACAACCTGAGCTTGCTCACTTGATTAAGGACTGCCCCCCCCCCCCCCCCCCCCCCCCCCCAACAAGAATGTTTTATCTCCAGAGTCTCTGGTGCTCGACAACGTGACTATATTCTGTAATATGTTCACAAAAGGAACCTCACCGGCTCACTTGTCTGACAGAATATCAGGTCTGACTTACTTCACTAACAACTGGTCTTAGACACAATTTAGAGTTTCATTGATGATGCAATGGTGGACGAAATGTTTACGTAATAAACTGCATGGTGCGGAGTAGTGTTGCAGCATTTCTCTTCTTTATCTCCTTTCATCTTCCTGCTTGTGTGAGCACATTCACGACGTGGAATACATTAGTTCATATTCTGAGCTGGAGTGTATTGGGTCTGTTTGACCCTGAAGCTTCTAGCCCTGGTGCAGACCTGGACGTGTCGGATGAAGGCGGAGTGAGGACCAGTGAGTCAGTGCTCTGGTCATCGACCGCATGTAAGGAGGAGACGTACGCCGTGACATCACCTATTGGTTTTTGTGGACTGCTGCTTTCAAGCCTTGAGTTTGGCTTTTTGGCCGTCGCCTTCTTGGTTTTTTGGTGAAATCATTTCGTTTTTTTGCGTCACACAAGGAGTGACACTAGAGGGTGGAGCGAAGTACAACCAAACGCTGAATAAGACTTTTTTTAGGCGACCAAAATGTTGCAAATAACTTTCATGAAGTGAAAACACTGTCAAAGAGTTACAGTTGTCAGACAGACAACTCCAGACTGGATAGCACTAAAGCATCCCCTGCTTTATGGTCTGTTAGAGACCTGTCAATCAGCGTGTAGCCCCGCCCTAAAGCATCCCCTGCTTTATGGTCTGTTAGAGACCTGTCAATCACAGTGTAGCCCCGCCCTAAAGCATCCCCTGCTTTATGGTCTGTTAGAGACCTGTCAATCAGCGTGTAGCCCCGCCCTAAAGCATCCCCTGCTTTATGGTCTGTGTGACTCTAAATGGACCATCATGTACTAAATGAACATCATGCTGTATTGAAGAAGACTTGAAACTAGAGATTGAGACATAAACTCATGTTTACAATGTTTACTGAGGGAATAAATCAAGAGAGAAGTAGAGTCATTTTCTATAGACTTCTATACAACCAGAGGAGTCGCCCCCTGGTGGACACTAGAGAGAATGCAGCTTTAACACGTGAAGCTTTGACTTCACTCATCAGAACCGGAGGTTGTCGTCTGGTTCTGACCTGAAATCAATATACTGTTTACAGAAATGGTTCTCTTTTATTTCAGGAGCTGTGATTCTTGTGTTACACACATTGAGGATTGTTTACAGAATAGAAACAATAGTTTTCATTGACAGTCAAGAACTAATCCAGATGTGGGGTTCCACATCAGTTCTCTGCTCACTAACTGGAGGACGATAGAGTATCTGCAGGGTCTTTGGATCCTTTAGATGAAGTGTGTGTCATTAATCTAGTGAAGGGCTCATTGTGGACTTATTTTACTGACTCCAGAAAGAATACAATGCAAAAAGAATCCAAGGTTCACTGAAGGAGTTATGCCAAATTCAAATGTCTTTCTCTAAAATATGCAAGCATTTTACTTACACCCTCGCAGTGATCCCTTCACAAGATTATTAAACTAAACAAACTCTTTGAAGAGACTTGAGTCAATAATCTCACCTGATCTTTCCTATTTTAGCAGCCGTTACCAAATCACTTCTGCGTCAGGCAGCTAGAGTATTTCTGTCTGCTTTTATCAGTTCAAACTTAATTAATCATCGAAGCCTTTTCTAAAAATACGACTAATGAATGACCAAACTAAAGTCTGTCATGTCGTGTGTGGCGATAGTGTTTGACACTAAAATAGATGTCGTTTCACGTACGCTGATGTGAATCCGCATCGGCACCTCGAGCAGCGCGTTGTACCAACAGCTGCAGCGAGCGCTCTGTCTATCGGTGATTAACGGGATCAATCAGAGTCATACAGCTCACACTGATGTTTTATAACCTATGAATATTTACATGCTGATGCTTTAAAGGCTTGTATGCAGATGTATTGTTATAATTGATTATGTAATTATTAACCTTGAACCTTTACTTTTTCAAACGTAAATTTGAAACAACTCCTGTATTGATATTACTTCAGCTGTCCTCGTATTCTCATGATGGAAACACTCTGCTAATAATGTGTTGTCTGTTTTCCTTCCTGTCTCCTGCTGATGTCCTCCTCCTCTTACCTTTGGATCAGGTGAGTACAACTCATTGTTCTTGGTGTTTGTTAGTCTCCACGATGTCTCATGTTCACCTCATGGCCTGATGAGTCGACCAACTCAGCCGTAGTCAGAACCGTCCCGGTCCCCGTAGAGATGAGGTGTGCACCAGATGTGTTCCTGTTGGCGGCAGCGTTTTGTCCGAGCTGAAGCTCACAGCAGCTTTCTTGGCATAAACAAACGCATGAATCGTGTGTGCTGTTCTTCGGCTGAGGTTTGTGGGGAGTTCAGTAATGTGTTGAAGTACAACACAACAGGAAGACGGATTCACAACCATGTAAGTAGCTGTTCAACCTTGAACACGCACCTGAGAAGCCAGATGTGTTTTCAGCACGACTGTAAAGAGAAGCTTCACAGAGCAGTTCGCTGTGAGATGATACAGAACAAGAAGCACCGCACCTCCAACAGACGCAATACGCCGAACTCAGAACTTTCCCTTTTATAGTTGCACATGTTTTCAACCTTAAACTGCTCATTCTGATGATTCGTTGAATTTTGGTTGAATTATTTCATTCGTTCTTATTCTATGTATTGAAGAGGCGTGATTTAAATGTTTGATATGTGGTCCTCAATTATTGTAGAAACTTTATCCATGATGGATTACTCAACAGGCAGGGGCCCCCCTGACCCTCACCCACAAAGTGTGCAAAGAAATATAAAACGACTTCAAAGACGTACAAAAAGAACGACAGAGAGATGCTGAATACCTGCAAAGAGACGCTCTGCGACTCTGAAAAGGGCACAAAAACCACAAAGACACACAAAACAACCACAAAGACACACAAAACAACCACAAAGACACACAAAACAACCACAAAGAGAAACACAACAACCACAAAGACACACAAAACAACCACAAAGACACACAAAACAACCACAAAGAGACACACAACAACCACAAAGAGACACACAACAACCACAAAGACACACAAAACAACCACAAAGAGAAACACAACAACCACAAAGACACACACAACAACCACAAAGACACACACAAAACAACCACAGAGACACAAAACAACCACAGAGACACACAACAACCACAAAGAGACACACAACAACCACAAAGAGACACACAACAACCACAAAGAGACACACAACAACCACAAAGAGACACACAACAACCACAAAGAGACACAACAACCACAAAGACACACAACAACCACAAAGACACACAACAACCACAAAGACACACAACAACCACAAAGACACAAAACAACCACAAAGACACAAAACAACCACAAAGACACAAAACAACCACAAAGACACGACACAAAACAACCACAAAGACACAAAATAACCACAAAGACACAAAACAACCACAAAGACACAAAACAACCACAAAGAGACACACAACAACCACAAAGACACACAAAAGGACTACAAAGAGACACACAACAACCACAAAGAGACACACAACAACCACAAAGAGACACACAACAACCACAAAGAGACACACACAACAACCACAAAGAGACACAAAACAACCACAAAGAGACACAACAACCACAAAGAGACACACACAACAACCATAAAGAGACACACAACAACCACAAAGACACACAAAAGGACTACAAAGAGAAACACAACAACCACAAAGAGACAACAGTTAACTGCAAAGACAGAAAAAGGAGCTGAACAGCTCTGCAGTCGTGTTCCTCTGCTGTCTCCTACAGCGGACTGTTGAGTGCTTCTGCTGAACAGTGGGCATCGATCCTCCACAGGGCGTCGTTGACACTGGCAGTAACTTCTGCCTCCTGAAGTCAGGGGGCAGCGCGCAGTGTCTATGTGATCCCCGCATCCCTGAGAAAGGCACAGCAGCTGTCTCTCCGTCCTCGTCTCCCTGGAGGTGTGGGGCCCCGGGTCCCCCTCAGCAGGAGGCGGGCTGAAAGAAGGAGGTCACAGAGATTGACCGAGTCGAGAGTAAGCTGCCGGAGCAGCACTCGGGCTTAAATGTGCAGATGAGAGCACAAAGCCCAGGAGGAATTTCACAGACTGCTAGACGTGGCTAGACATAGACTTTACCAAAGTTAATTATCTGTCTGACGTGCAGCGTCTGAAATATAAATGCATCACAATAAGTTCTTGAAACTAGCGGGGGAACTTCCCTCTAACTACCTTGAAAGGTCTTCCAGGAAGCAGATCAGCATGACTTCGGTGAATCGAGTTCCCCGGTGGCGTCGCTCTGAAATCTGTTGGCCGGAGCTCCTCAGGAATATGAACACAACATGTCGGCTGCTCTTGCAGTTGCCCGTGTTCCCCGTCTACAGTATCGTGTGCGCGATGGTCTTCATCCACTGCAGAGAGTTCCAGCAGCGCTCGGTTGCTCGGCTCTCTTGATTGGCTCCCTTCCTGAGGAAACCAGCCCGACTGTGAGCTCGTTAGACAGTCGGGTGGAGAGGACGGAGCTGTTGTAGCTCAATTAAAAGCAGAACAAATCAGGTTTTATTCGCAGCTCAGCTTCAGGACTCATCAGGTAGAGCTGTTGGATTGAAGCTTAAGGGTAACCAGTGATGAGATCAGCGCTTCATTAAGATCGTAATTATAATAAAGTGAGATCTTGTTGCTGTGGGAAGCAGCAGCTCTTTACTTTATTCTCTTCTGGGCAGCCATGGTTTCCACCACAACCATAAAATGCATTCTTTACTTTTATTCCACCAAATATTTTTCCCTTTGGAAACCTCACACTTTCTCTTTCAGTTCGAGAGATGGATGAACACTGATCTTCACAGTTTATTGGAAGTAAATTGTGTTTTTGCTGCTGTAGAATCCCATTTTCTCATCAGGGAAACTGATAGAGCTTGAGCATGTTATAAATAATTACTCAGGTAGGATGTTGCTGAGCGTGCATATACTTCACCGGGTTATCCTTGTTGTTGCAGCAAAGTACAAATACAGTTGTGTTTGTTGTTAATGGCTCAATGCTCATGGGGGTTCCCAATTAAAACAGCCCCACTGGTTGATTCACAACGGCCTCTCTGTTTTACATAAACACCGTGTAGGTACACTTTCATTAGAAGACGCCATCTTTGTTTGAGTGTTGCTCTGTTTCATGCAGCAGGTAGAGCAGGAGCACTTATTATTTTTTCTTTATTATTAATAATATATAATTATTCTTTCACTAGTAAATCATCTTTAGACGTCGTTGATCATTTAGATAACAGTTGAAGGTGTTTTGACCATTTCCTTTCATATTTCGACATTGATTTAAATGTGTTTGGGCATCTGGTTGGGCTTTGTTTCATGCTTGTCTTTCCTTATCAACTGCCTGTAAATTACTTTAAATTACTTTAATTAAAATTACTTTTCAATTGAATCGTCCGATTTTAGAGTAAATGCAGCAGGTGGAACCATTCAGTTGTAATTAAACAACGTGGGTCAGAATTTCCGTTTCTGTCATTGATTTTGTGTGTGCTGTGAAATCAGCGTGGCAGTTATTAAGCAGAGGTTTTAAATGAATCAAAGTATTGAGGATGAGGTTCCAGCTCTTCTCCGTGCTGGTTGTGGCTGCAGGAGCACGTTTGCGGTTTCCTCTCATCGCCGGCTCTGAGTGCCACTGCGCTGCATTCATCCAGGTTAACTTGTGTCTGATGGCCGGAGGGAGGATGGAATGTTGTGGGGATTGAGAATGCGGCTCTCGCCTCCACATATTCATCCACGTCATTTCAATGCTTCCCTGAAACCGTCTCACTTCTTCCAGACAAGCAAACAAAGTTCTGCTCCGTTTTTATCTCTTAAAAAATGATCTTTTGAAACGATCTTTAAAGTATCGATAAAGTTTTAAGTTTCAAAAAGTCTTAATGGGGAAACAAGCGATCACACGGACGTTTAAATCATTAAGAAAATATCACGAGCGTTTCATTGCAACGCCCCTTTGGCCTGATGCATATTCATAAACATCCATAAACTGTAATGATTTGTTGTCAGCCGTGCTCGTAGCTTTGCTCAGTCATGAACGCATAAATCATCCGTGAGATCTTTAAAGACGAAGGCCTTTGACAGCAGCAGAGCCTTTCCCCTCACGAGAGAGCTGATGGTCGCTCTCACTTCCTCTCTGGGATCAGCTCACAACTCCTCACAACAAGGACGGAGGTCATGATGTGGAAGCAGAGGAGAGAGAGAGGAGCATGATTGGCTCCGTTGTTTGTTTGAGTGATGCTAATGGCTCCGAAATGTTCTCTCCTCCCCAAATAACCAGTAAAGAAACCTCTGAGAAGGCAGAATACCAGAAATATTGCCGTATAACTTTGTGAGAATGATTGAAATGTATTTTTCTAAATCACCAGGGCCTTCAGTCAAAAATGTAAAGTGCTTTTTTCCTCCTCTGATGACGCGTTGCTTTGTAAATTCTGCCGTAATGAAGCAATCCTGCTGGAACACAGTGGATTCAGACTCTCAGTCTGAGGCCGTTGTGTCACTTTAATGTTACCAAATAATGCGTTTCATGCTCCGTGGGGTAAACAACGAGAAACCACACTTAAAGCTGCGTTCAATGTATTTCTCTAACGTTTCAACAACAACAGAAGCTGAAAGCACGACATGAACAGACATTATCGCTGTGGAGAACTTGTTATTAAACATCGGTTTATTGATTTCGATGATGGCGTTAGAAATCCCGTGGGTTCATGGTTCTGGTCACCTGACAGACGCTCCACTGAGGCCGATACCATCTCGTTTATTCTGCTTTTCTTTTGGAAACAAACATCTTCGTTAAAATACCGAAATGAATTTGTGTTGAAACCATAGAGCTCTTTGTCTTTTTTCTCTTTGTGTGTGTGTGTGTGTGTGTGTGTGTGTGTGTGTGTGTGTGTGTGTGTGTGTGTGTGTGTGTGTGTGTGTGTGTGTGTGTGTGTGTGTGTGTGTGTGTGTGTGTGTGTGTGTGTGTGCAAACTGGGAGTTATTTTGCATAATGTAAAAGCTGCGAATGGATCGATATTTCATTGCATATTTGGGTCATCCGTTTCCTGGCCAACATTCGGACAAAAAGCAGATCCTCCAAAACCCAAATGCTGTTTCCTCCCATTGAAGCCTCGTCTCACCACAGACAGTGAGTTCTCCTCTTCTGTCCTCGTCTCACCACAGACAGTGAGTCCTCTTCTGTCCTCGTCTCACCACAGACAGTGAGTTCTCCTCTTCTGTCCTCGTCTCACTACAGACAGTGAGTTCTCCTCTTCTGTCCTCGTCTCACCACAGACAGTGAGTCCTCTTCTGTCCTCGTCTCACTAAAGACAGTGAGTCCTCTTCTGTCCTCGTCTCACTACAGACAGTGAGTTCTCCTCTTCTGTCCTCGTCTCACCACAGACAGTGAGTCCTCTTCTGTCCTCGTCTCACCACAGACAGTGAGTTCTCCTCTTCTGTCCTCGTCTCACTACAGACAGTGAGTTCTCCTCTTCTGTCCTCGTCTCACTACAGACAGTGAGTCCTCTTCTGTCCTCGTCTCACTACAGACAGTGAGTCCTCTTCTGTCCTCGTCTCACCACAGACAGTGAGTCCTCTTCTGTCCTCGTCTCACCACAGACAGTGAGTCCTCTTCTGTCCTCGTCTCACCACAGACAGTGAGTCCTCTTCTGTCCTCGTCTCACCACAGACAGTGAGTCCTCTTCTGTCCTCGTCTCACTACAGACAGTGAGTTCTCCTCTTCTGTCCTCGTCTCACTACAGACAGTGAGTCCTCTTCTGTCCTCGTCTCACCACAGACAGTGAGTTCTCCTCTTCTGTCCTCGTCTCACTACAGACAGTGAGTCCTCTTCTGTCCTCGTCTCACTACAGACAGTGAGTCCTCTTCTGTCCTCGTCTCACCACAGACAGTGAGTCCTCTTCTGTCCTCGTCTCACTACAGACAGTGAGTTCTCCTCTTCTGTCCTCGTCTCACTACAGACAGTGAGTTCTCCTCTTCTGTCCTCGTCTCACTACAGACAGTGAGTCCTCTTCTGTCCTCGTCTCACCACAGACAGTGAGTCCTCTTCTGTCCTCGTCTCACTACAGACAGTGAGTTCTCCTCTTCTGTCCTCGTCTCACTACAGACAGTGAGTTCTCCTCTTCTGTCCTCGTCTCACTACAGACAGTGAGTCCTCTTCTGTCCTCGTCTCACCACAGACAGTGAGTCCTCTTCTGTCCTCGTCTCACTACAGACAGTGAGTCCTCTTCTGTCCTCGTCTCACCACAGACAGTGAGTCCTCTTCTGTCCTCGTCTCACTACAGACAGTGAGTTCTCCTCTTCTGTCCTCGTCTCACTACAGACAGTGAGTTCTCCTCTTCTGTCCTCGTCTCACTACAGACAGTGAGTTCTCCTCTTCTGTCCTCGTCTCACCACAGACAGTGAGTTCTCCTCTTCTGTCCTCGTCTCACCGGAAACCTTCTCCTTTGTTCGTTGCCTCTCTTTTGCCAAATCATCCTTGTATTCATCGTGGAGATATCTCCAGCCAAACCCAACCGCTCTATGCTAATGCTTCACAGTGGAGCATGAAATATTCATGCATCCGAGCGGCGCAGTGTTTCAATGAACCCGGTTTAAATTTATTTACGCGATTACCAATGTAATAAACAATGACGCTGAATATGTTTGCGCTGTTTAACGCAGTGTGCTGTCAAAGTTCACAGTCGTTGTTGAGATTAAATACGATTTTTTTTTTTTTAAAGAAGTGCATCAGCTACTTTGTCAGAAGTGACCTGAGGTGCAACATGCAGATGAGCGTTGTCTCTGCAGCAGTGATTTGGAGTGACGCTTGTGACAAACGCGACCTGCGGTCTTTACGCCGCCTGCAGCCGAAGTCTTGCATCTCGCCAGAAACTCGAGGCTATTTCCGTCGCAGCTGAAACCCAGAATCCGCACACGGATTTGCTGTTGTTCTGTCTGCAGCTCGCAGAGATAACGGGCAGCGCTGTCTTCTCTCTGAATCGCTGCCCAACGACGTGTTGGCAGAGAGGAACTCTCCAAAGTAGGAAACCAGTGTGTCACATTCTGCTCATAATCTAAAATTACACACTTGCTCGTTCCCTTGTAACTGGACTCAAACCATGTAGAAATATGTGGTTTTATCCGTTAACCCTCTTTTCAAAATCCACATTGCAAAGATGAAACCAGGCGATGTTTAAAGAGTAACTTCATACTTTAATCAGTTTTTTAAGCTAAATGATGTGACTGTACTGTGATGAAACACATCCATGCATGTCCATATTGACATGTCTCACCAAATGTATAGAAATCTGGTTCATGGTTGAAATTTCATGGTTGAAAATGGCCCAGAGCGCCCCCTACTGGTTGACGTCTGTTCTTATCTTCAAGGCCAGTCCTGAGATCGAGTCGACCGTTGGTGACTAATCTGCGTCATGAAGTAAAAGGAAGTTAACCGCCTCTAATCACCCCCCCCTCCCCCCCCCTCTTCTCTCCACACAGCAGCTATCGGTTTTATTTTTCAGTCGCCACAGAGTAGCGTCACCGAACGAGTCTGTCCTCTCAGAACATCACAACATCAGGTGTTCATGACTGATTATCTGGAGATAGCGACGTAGAAGCCTTCGGAACATGGAGAGGAATGAAACTGTGGAGTTCGGTGTGTGTAAGAGCTGCTGAAGTGGAGTCTGAGATTATATTTTATCTTTGGTGCATGAAAACCAATGTCGTAGCTTTGGGTGTCTCCTCTTAAAAGAAATACAAGAAAAGGAAATTCTCGTAAAGTCATGAAAGGCTCACCGGTGAAGTAAGTCTTTAGAAGAGACTAAGAGCAGATCTCTGATTCAGGCGACCTGGTTTCCTTGGGCAAGTCTTTTGTCGGGCCTCGGGGGCCCTCGCTTCAGACGCTCCGTCCCCTTTAGTCTTCAGACAGACCTCTGGAACCGACCAAAGGACTCGACGTAGGAACCGACCAAAGGACTCGACGTAGGAACCGACGTGTACGATGGTGAGAGCTCAGAGATGAAGCAGCGAGAGAGAGCAGCCTTAAAAGAACGAGCTGATGGAAACACGACGGGGCGGTGAGGCACTGTGTGGTCTCTTTATCGACTGGATATGAATGACAATGAGAAGGTGAGCTCCGTGTCGACTGTGTGTGTAAGTGTGCAACTATTCCCCAACATTTCAGCCAACACAACTCCTCCAACTAACACGGCCGTGAGCCGGTTCACTTGGAAACGATTGATTTTCTGCAGCATCGCACCAACGGGAGCTGGCCACAAGGTCAGCATTAATAATACAACATCAGCGTATTTATTCAGCGTCTCAAAGTGCCAGACATTTAAAAATGCATGAAAGAAAATGAAAGAAAACACGAGAAAAATAATTCCATTCATACACTAGTTAAGATAAGATGAATCCAAACTGAGAAGGAAAATAAAACAGAAAAGTAATGAAGAAATGATTATTAAAATCCTATAATTCAGCAGACGCGTACATGATAGAAATGTAATCTATTTACTATTTAATAATTAAATCTCCCAATTCGCACTCTGAGTACTTTCCTCCCGTTGCTGATTACGGAGTGTCTGACGTTGATGCTTGGTGGTCAGTGCTGTGGTGTTCCTGTCCTTCCCCACAGACCGAACGCAGCATTCACTTGAGAACCAAAGTAATTGTTCCCCTGTTTTAATGAATTAATGAGATTATTATCCGAGCATTAAGAGAAAAGTTTTAATGGGGAAAAAAAACCTGCTCTGTTTCTCTGAATTAAGAAAATACCTCAAACATCCCAAGAGAAGCTCTCAGCAGCTGGAGAGCCGGATTTCATGGACGTAGACTGTTCCTCATTAAGACACATTCAGGATGCCTTCAGCAGCTAGCGTAGCATAGAAGTGCTAACACTAGTTAATAAAGTGCTAATGTTAGCTCCACTGTTTTTTACGTAGAAACGTGACGTTCTAGAAACGTTTGTCTCCTTCCAGCCTCTCCGGGTAGCGAGTGTCACTATTACACGTTTAACATGAGGAACTCCACTAAACCAGCCTGAACATGAAGAACATCTGGAACCACTGAGAGTCTGTGGAGCAGAGACCGATAGTCGGATACCTGGTTGGAGCCGGCGGATGCTACGCTGTGATTGGCCGGTCTGCTTTTGAGAACTTAGCGAAGGGTTGATCCTGAGATCATTGTTTCCTTAATTCAGACAATGAAGCCCAATAAAGCGTACGTATCTGTGAGTGAAGTCTTTGGGCTTCCTCTGGATTACGCTCGACTTTCTGCCGCTCGGCTTCGTCGCGCTGAATTAGCTTTTTTTCCCGCTGAATAAACTTTGAATATAAAGTGCATCGTTTTTGTGCACCGGTGGGTTTAAATTAGCCGTCTGGGTGTCGGGATTGGAATGTTGGTCGGTCAGTCCACCACTTTGGTCCAGACTGAAATATCTCAGCAATTATTGCCTGGATTGCCATAAAATGTGTGCAGACATTTATGATGTGTGTCTCAAAAATGATTGGATGGATGAAACCTGTGGGTGCCATTAATGTCTGCACGTAATCACTTGGCATGTGTTTAAAGATTCAGTGATTTATCATTGATGGTTTTGCGGCTGGACAACAGGTGTTCAGAGGCTTTAATTAACTCTTTGAATCTCTGTTGTGACGGTCTGTGATGGAGAAGAGGATAACCTATTTACATATATTAAAATGTCACACAGGAAAACTGGAAAAACAAATTGAAATGCCGGAAAAAAATGGTAATGCAGCCGAGCAGAAATAAACCATTAAAAAGTGTGAAAGTGACAGTGAATCAAAACTGATACAAAGAGTTAACCCACATCCATCCTTGTATGTTACGCACACATCAGTGAGCATATCTGCGAGCGCGAGGCCTCGGAGAGCGTCGCTTCACTTGCATGTTGCTTCTGTGCGTGTTGCTTCCAGCGCGGCGGCAGCATACAGAATGAGACGCTGCATTACTTCCTCCCTGGAGCTCTTTAGAGAGCGCACGGCTCCCCAGCTGCATGTTAATGCAATCATTATTTTAGTCTTTCTGTTGCCGATACCATGTTGACCTTCAATGCATTCATGAGCTCATTTCCTGCAACATAACGGCCACATACCGGCACAGCTGTCTAGTTTGGCAGTTCTTCACTCCGAGCTGAGGGGGGAAACGAATTCAAGTGGAAATCTGAGAGAATTTCTGTGTTTTGTCAGCGAGGTGAGCGGCCGTCTGAATTGCATGCCAACGGGGAAAACCACGGTGAGCCGGCGGGATGCCGCTGTGCCGCGACGTGAACCTGCAGACTCCTGCAATCCGCTTGGATCTTCAAAATGTCCAGCGCCGCCACATTCCATTTGCTTCGCAGGTGTGTCGGATAACTCCGCTCACACCTGTAAGACCTCCCACACACGCACACACAACTTCTTATTCTTTGCTAATAAGATTCACGGCGACATTCTTTCGGCTGCACCGGGGCTCGTCGAGCTGAAGCAATCGCTGGCGTCTTATCGCCCAGTGGGCGAGGTGACCCGTCCATCTCTGACATGGCACAATTATAGAAAAGAATAATAATCCAAAGACATCAACTTGTCGGAACCAGCTGGACTTCCATTCCCCGACATGTCTATGTTCACAGTAAATTCAGCTTCTTTATCCGGAAACATGAAAGTCCCGTCGCCCCTGACCTTCCTTTAATCTGTCCCGAGGCCTGAGGGGGAAAGGTATTTTCTGTCGTCATCTCTCTGGAATATGCCCTGAAATGAAATGTTTTCCTCCGTTCAGCGGTCGGTGTACATGCGATCCGATAACGGAAACAGAAAACTGACCATAATGACGCTTTTTAACCTCCGCCCTCTTTTGTTCAGCAACATAATGGCTCTTTTAATTCCTCTTTTACGGCCTGTCGAGATAATTTAGTATTTCAATCTTTAAACCCCCGCCCCCCCCCCCCCCTGCCAGAACTCTGCGGTCTGTTGAAAGCAGGATTGTACTTGGAGAAAGTTTCTGGCCTTCAGTCGCGGAGGAGGAAAGGATTGTAATGTTCTCTGTTCACATGGTCAGCTGCTGCAGTTGGACTGAATCCGTGCGGCGCGGTGAGTCGTCCCCCTCGTCCCCGCATCACGCTGCTGACTGCGATGCGAATTCCAAATCCAGTCTGTGCACAGAACACGTTTTGGAAAGCGGTGCTTGCGTGGCCCTTGAATCCCCCCCCCCCCCCCCCTCGAGGTTGAAGCGAGGGTGAAGATGTCTAAATAGCTTAAAGTGAGAAAGAACATCCTGGAGGTGTCGACGTTCACAGAGGGGAACTCGAAGTGCATTTCAAGAGAGACGAGGTGATCCTGATTCTGTGAGCCACAAAAGAACCCAGAATATTTTCTACAAACCTCCGAGACAAATCACCACAATCACACGTGTGTGTTCGTGCGTCTGTGCCAAGCATGCGGCATTTTAAACCCTGAATTGCTGGTTTGAATACAATAGCATTCACCCCTTGAATGAAGATCTGTGATATTTTGTCACTGAAATGAAAGCTTTCTCAGACACTTCATCCTCGTTGTTTGATTGGATTGCTGAGGTCATCGTTTGACAGAACGAGATCTTTTAGAATGCAGGTGATGTGTTTCAATAAGATTTGGCTTTAATAAAATGAGAACGGAGGAGATTGACTCCATTCAAAGAGCGACACGGCCACGCATTAGTCTAATGCAATGCTGAGAGGTAATCTGGCACACAGCGCCGGCACTGTAACAGTCCAATTGAAAGGACTGATGGGAGCTCTCGATCGAGCTTCGTCTGACGTATAAATAACAAAAGCAGCTCAGTGACCGACTCTTATAAATGATGTTACACACTCACTCAGAATAGAGTGGATATTGTTTTTGGAATCAATGCAGTGACTTGTGAGCACATTTAATCTAAAACAATTGTGTTTTCCACACTTTTTTTAAATTTCCATTAAAGCCAATTTAGGTCCTCATCAACAGCTATATTGTACTTCTCTGTGAGAACAACTGTGTTTGAGGGAGACCGATGCAGAGGCAGCGGGGTATTCTCCTTTTGTATCCATCTTTACAACGCCGGGCACTCGGTTGTATCCAGACACAGCCCCCTTACTGTTAAACACTGTTCCTAAACTGGGAAGTTAGTTCCAGACTTCAGGCTGGAGGCTAGAAACGCTCTTTTGTTCCGGCCTGTTTATTTCTGCTGTGTCATTTTCACAGAGAGGTCTACGGGGGTTGGCTCACTTCTGGAGCCTCCAGTGGCCAAAGCCGTGGAGTTAAGAGTCCTGATATAAGAAGAAGACCAAACTGTACATATTTCAGATCTGATCATAACTCAAGCCCGACCACACCCAGTGGTGCTCTGACCGACTGATTGTGGGCATTCTCATTGCAGTAACTCGCCTCGTATTAGCATCAGATGTGATATTAAAATACAGATCACATCTTAATGCCAGGTGGTCAAAGCAAGAAGCACCTTTTCTTTCAAACAGTGGAGTCATTAGACGCGGCGTTCAGCTGCTCTGATTTGAAGGATGATTATATTTTTTATTTCACCAAAGCAAAGAAAGCTATACTCAGGGTTCATCATGAATATTACAACAAGCAAGTCCTTTGGGACTTAAAGCAGACTGCATCAGTAAATGAACTTCTAGCTCTGATAAATTGAAGTGACTCATTTCTGCACACATTTATGGAACGTTCTATGTAAGCCCCCCCCCCAGTGAATGTACGTACGTACATGCAGACTAATACCGTTGAAGTAGTTCGGCCTTCAGCAGCTCATCAGAACTACTTGAACCTTTCATCAATATGCTGCTGACGGTAATCCTCGTCAGTCCAAAGCTGTATCAGTGACGGCTTACATGCTTTGTCCACTAATATCTGGAATATATGTCTGACCATCTATTTGTCCTAAGACACACACACACTCGTTATCTTTTCATGTAAAGAGATTCTCGGGCTGGTTTTCATTGGAGAGGCTTTATTTCCGATGACCCAGATGGAAGGGTTGAGCCTCGATCACGCTGTAGATCAGCTGAGGTGTCGAACTACGTCAAAGCACTTGTTGTTGTAACGCTGGTCTAATCCACGGCAGCGGTCTGAGGAGCGCGACCTGGTCAAGGACCTGGAATCTGTCAGCTACCTGTCGGGGCGGTACTGCAGGAGATCTCCCCTGCTCGTGTCCTCACCACGAGTATCTAAATGACTCTGAGGGAACCAGAGGAACAGGGATCTGTTCACAGGGGAACTCGATGATATCTGTACATCAGTGAGTGTGTGGCAGCAGGTGCTTCATGAATCAAACTGCATCAGCTTACATGGAGATTAAATGCGGAGGACTGCGAGGCGATTAAGTCATTTAGATGCTCATCGGTCTTAATTTCCACGCCAAATGTAGCAATAGATGGATTAATAAGGGATTGAGTAATGCGAGTAAAGAGAGCAGCACCTTTACTCTGACTGTAAAGCACCGTGTAGAAGCACCGTGTAGAACGCTTACGTTGCGCATGAAGCTTGACTTGATTGAATACGTGGTGTCACGGGGCCTTTAGTTCTGGAGCTGTCTTTTGCACAGAGCAGCTCAAACATCATGGACGTGATCCACTTCCATTATGTTGCATGAACAATGACACCAATGCATTGCTCCGCATCACTTACAGAGAACACGGTGACGATGAATGGACTCGGACTCGTAGCGCTCGTCTCGTCTCTTCCAACCGTGTCACTGTGCATGAGCTGATGCACAGTTCTTATCATCAGTCTGTGCTTCTTGAACCGACTGGAAGATCCCGTGTTTGTTTACTGTTATTACTTTTACTGGATATTCTTGAGGTAGAAATGAAAGATTGCACCAGTTGAAGAACCGGGTCAATTATTTGTCTTAGTTTTAAAGAGTCATGACTTTGGAGGTGCACGATTGTCTTGTGGGAGAAACGTTCGCTGCTGTGTGTGCACTGCATCGAGTCCTCTTTAGCTTTGGAGCTTTTTGTCTGTTTTCCAACACTCCACCTGTGAAGCATCTTTAACAAACCACGAAGAGATTTTGTTCCAGCTTTCGGGGATACATGTCTCCCGTTGGGATCTTCATGGGAGGCAGCTGAAAAAGAAAAGCGTGAACTCTTGTGCTTTGGAGTTCCTCTGAGCACTGAGCATGTGTATCAAAGCACTCATGCTGAGCTGTGTTTCTTTGGTATTCAGCACAGTGAGATCCACCTGGAATATGATCAGATGGGGCAGATCTAGTTGTCCTGCTCTACGTTGGGTGATTCTTTTGATGGTACAAAATCATCCACATACATGTCGACTAATTCGTTTTTAATTAGCCTTAAAAACGTGTTCATATTTACATTTCTCGGGCTCTGTAAAGAACTACAGCTTATCGTCACGACACTAAGCATTTGCTGGAGGAACGCTGTGTTTGAAGTAGCTGGTGATCACACTTCCATTGGCAACATTTGAACTGCACAACAACATCTGCAGAATGTGTTCTCCTTCAGTAATAATTACACAACAGCTTGACTAACGCATTAGAAGTACTTTCCCATCGTATCTGTTTGAGACAGTGTTCAGGCTGCTTGTACTTTTCATTCAAGAGAGTCGAGTTTAACTCAAAACACATGGCAAATGCAACTCAATTAACATTTCATCAGGGTTTTTAATCGCCAAGTTTTTTGCCAAAATACATTATCAGTATAAACATTTAGAGCTGAAATTAATAAAGTTACAAGAAATTAGATTTCATGATAACATTTCTTTCAAATCTATACGTGAGAATATTACGGAAAATATCTGAGGACTGAAAGTCACCAATGATTTTTCTTTTCTTTGATAAAACGAAGTAGAAGGAGACAAAATGAAATAATAAAACAGGGGAGGATATGACGCATGTCAAGACAACAAACACAAGCAGCACACAGAAAGCTACAAATTCAGACTTTTGGGTTCATTGTACCTTTTAGAGAGTTGGATTAGTCCAGAAAGTTAATCTCCAGTTTTCATCAATAGTCAAATGTCCGGTTTGTTGCAGCCCTGCTGACATGTCTGTCTCCATGCAGCGGAGGTGAAGAACACCCAAAGCTCTGTGAGTTGGAGCGAAGAGAATCACCTTGTGATGGTTGATGGAGCGTAGCTTTTTACAGCAGCATTCCCACTGTTTTCTTGGCCTGTCAGCACTCTCACCTCCTCTTCCATCCCAACCAGGAAATCACACTTGTCACCACCGTGACTGGAGTGTGCTGGATTTGAAGAGGCGGGATCAAAGCCACTCAGGGCACCGGCAACATGGCCGCTGGGCCCCATTAACGCTTTCTCTCACTTCCATGTGTCTCATCTTCTAAAGACCCGTCTTACCCAATTCGTCTCCACTGTCCACGGCAGCAGACGTCATTGGAACACACTAGCATCAGGACGGGGAAGTAGGGAACCTGGAGGATGTAGAGGCAATGGTGTTTCAAAAGAATATCAACATTTCAATAGAATAACTACTGTGGTGAAGCAGAAGTCTGTCCACGTTTATTTGATTTATTTTAAGAACTCATCAGGTCAAGCTGAGACGGATCTCTTAACAAAGACGACAACATCTTCGCCATTAACCTTTTGAGTTGAGTTGAGTTGAGTTGAGAGACGACACCGTTTGAGTTGAGAGACGACATCCACGTCTGGATTGTTTGCCATTTCGGCTCCTCTTCTTAAATACATTTAAGAAAAAATAAAGCAGATAACACGCTGAACCCTCGTCGGACAACAGTCGGCAGGTTCAGCGGTTGCATTCCGACTGTTTGACTGCACGCAACCAAAGCTCGCTCAAGCGTGATGGTCAACACTACTCTGACTGCAGAAACGCTTTCGATGCCGTGACCTCATCCTGTTGTCTGCAGATTCTGCCAACACATGCAGATATTTGCTTTTAGAGAATATGTTCACTCACTGAAGCCAACACTTCTGCCCTTTCTGTCCCCATCAATTTAAACAAAAAGTAGCGTTCGGCTGGTGTTGGACGGACAAAGGGACTGTATACTGCACTATTCCGGAGTTTGAAACGCGCAACGTGACGAGCGTCATCCGTCACAGTTTCGTATCTTGCAGGGCTGTCAACAGGCGGCTTTAACACAGGATGGAGCAGCGCTCAGATCCAGCTGCCACCAATGTCTGGAAAAGAGTGGGATCAATAAGAACGCTTTGGAATAATAGGGAGAAGGGAAGAAACACCCAATGGTCAAACACAGATCCCCCCCCCCCACCGCGATGTGTCATCACTTCATGCTGTTGTTGTGACGGATCAGCGTTGTACACACACTGTGTGTTCTTGATCTGAAGCTGGCTGGGTGAGATTTAAACGTGAAGCCGCACCTGTCGTAAGGTTAATAAAGCACAGTGATGGAGCAGCGAAGAGGAAGAAAAATCAATTAAAATATTGGCATGGACACTGAGTGGATATCTTTTATGAACAGGATTTGATGAGTCAAAGCTGGACAGTGAAGAGCTGAGCAGCCTCACACAGCAGGACAGAGCTCAATGTTCGACTTCAATCCACCCTAAAACGCCATCGCACTCAAATCCATACTGAACATCTTCATAATGCCTGCACATGCTGTTCATAACTAAAGACATTGCTTACAGTCAACTACGCTCTATCTTAAAGTATATATGTGATCTGGATGAAGGCCAAGGCCTCGGTGTAATTATGAGGATGTATGCAATTATATGTTCAAAGTGATGTGAAGTCCAGGATTACAAAGGGCACACAGGGGAAATCAATGCACCAGGTGTTGATAACTTATCATTGTTCGGTGTTATGAAAAGTTTTTAAATGGTTTGACTTTGTCCCAGTTAGGAATGTGAATGTGCCGTAAGACATGCCCACATTAACGGAGACTGATGTGTCGCGTAACGGCGGCACGTTGCTGCCTCCACGAGACTTATGGCTCACATTCTGCTATTCTTGGAGCTAAACCAGTCGTGGGGCTTACAAATCAAAAACGATGGAGCACATTTAATGCGTAAATGTACTCGTGATATTTATTGGGTCTCTGCCCAGGAGGAAAAGTCATCAAATGTCCGATATGTGTGACCATGGTCACCACGAGTCTCCAAATGGGCTTTTTTGGAAAGCGCCTAGACGTACTCTTAGTAAAACATGTGTAAAATATTCATTTTCTGAATAAAAAACACCCACCGTTAGATGTTTAATCAGAAGATCAAGTAGTTAAAGGAGGGACTGAACACACACACACACACACACACAGTATGGTGTAAAGTATAGAGTAGATATAAGCAGATCTGAAAACATCTTTTAGTGTTTATAGAGAAAATGCACTGCTTCTGTTGAGATGGTTTAACACATAATAATATGAGTCATTATAATAACACATAGCACAGCAGGTCTATACTTTGGTTATTCAGACACCGTGTTCTTCCATAACACCAACACCACCGTGGGCCCTTAAAGCAACAGAAACTCCGAACTTGTCTTCATTCATTTTTCATATCTTCTCCGTCTCCTGTGGCATGTTGAGGGAAACGTATCTGGAGTGAGGCTTTCATGCCAGCATGACTAATCTCTGCTTTTCAGCATTACATTAGCATGCAGATATATACATTCATGTACATATATATATAGCATAGCACATTAGCATGACATGTCTGTGGGGGCTGATGAAGTCATTGATAAATTATTCAGTAATTACTTGGCCAGAATTTTTTAAAACTCACATTCTATCCCAGAGGAGACGCCCACGCTCCCCCCAGTTACTCATCCCAACCCGGCAGCAGTGACTTAGCAGGAACAGACATTATGCATAACTCAATATGCAATACGTTCAATAGGGTACTGACTAACGGAGGGATCTATATTCCATGTGGTCCCCTTTGGTCCCGGTTCCTCTTCGATGTTTCTCTGTCTTTGTCCCCCGTCGCTCCCTTCCTCGCCTCTTTTCATGTCATTGTCTTTCACATAATGCAGTCCATCATCAGACGCATGGAACACAGAAACACAATGTTTCACAGGGAGCGTTTCGACGTAGGGAGGAGTAAGCCTTGTGCTGAGCTTTAGGCCGGTTTGTGGAGCAGAAGTCCTGCGTTCTGCTCCTCTGGGAGTCCATCCATCCCAACATGTGGAGCCTGTCCTCACTGCGTCGAGATGTGAGGCAGCGGTTTGGATTTCTTCATGGGAGAGAAGCACTACGTTGGAGTTTGAGGATCTGTAGGTGGCGTTCTTTCTCTGTTGAGCTGTACCGGCTTATTGCATCACTGCCCAACCCCCCCAAAATATATATATCAAACAGAATTCCTTGTTTATATTTCCTTGGGCACAAAAAGTGCAAAGCAGCATTTTCAGCTTAAAATGTCTCGACTTGAGCACAAAGTTTTTGGTTTCCCAGAGTTGTGTGACTCTGAGAATGTTCGGAGAGAGGAGCAGACGGAGTACACAAGGAAAGTAGGAGAACAAATGACAAAGTACTTTCGAAAGGAGGCCGTCTGAACTTAATCTTTGTCGCTGCTTCACGTCCCGACACAGTTTATGTAACAGTCATTTATTGGTGTTCCCGCAAGTATTTCGGTATCTGCTGCCGCAAAAATGAATTGAAATGAATTCAATGTGTATGTCAGTGTGTGGCCTTTTAAATGCCACTTACAATATTCTGATGTTATGTGTAAATCTTTAAATAAGTGGAGGCAGAAATGCCCAAATATTGGTTTTGTGTTTACAGCCTAAGGCTCCACTTAAAGGATTACGATGCCGAGTCCAACATTAAGACGGAACAAACAAAACGGACAGAAATGGTAAAATATTGGTGTCTGCATCGAGAGGTTATGACTGAGATAATATCTCTAAATTGAGTCGACATCGAGTGATTAAACTAGGATATGCCATGCACACATAGTGCCATTTAAAACCCAGAGTTCATCCAGGTCAGAACTCGATAGTCTGGCTGTGCACGGCCTCCGCACAGCGCTGGTGACCTGGTTTTGGAGCCGATTGATAAGATCTTCTTGATATTGATTGTAAGCACAGTGCTCCGTCCACACAACGATCCATTTCTTAGCTCTTCCATACAGATCAGCATGCTTTGGGATCTGAGAATATCGAGCCAGAGTGTGATGTTGCATCCCTACAAACCGCTGTTGCCTGCAGACACAGATCCCTGACTTCCTGCGCTTATTGCACCAAGGTTTCTCTGGACCTCTGAATCGGAGCTTGAACCTGACCGTCATCAAAGCCTGCATAATGCCCGCGTATGTAACTGGACGCTCTCAGAAGTGCCGCTGGCCTTCCGAGGACACCGTTTCTCTGCCCCGCCTCGTTCAAACTGTGCCGCGGCACCAACCACAAAGGCAGAAAGGAGTCAGTCCAATGGCGGCATCGGTCTTTAAAACATAATGTGTGGATTCTCTGCAGAGCCAAGCTGTTAAAATGTTCCATCAATCCTCATGAAGCAGGCTGCCTTGTCTGGGACATTGTAATCTCATTAGCACTTTTGGAAAAGGTTTCACTACGAATGAAACGCAGTCACGCGGTCGGACGCACCAACCGACGTCGAGGGGAGTCCAGTGACGCTTCAGAGGCAGGTTAACCCTGAGCCAGAGACCCGGACACTAACAACGAGCAGTGGAGCGGTGGCCATCTGTCCACGGCGGAGGGGGGACGGCACCTTGCAGTATTTTCAATATGATTCCAAATACGACATGACACTCTCATTGGCTTCTTTTTTTCTAGTTGAGAGATTCAAGGCTCCAAGGTTGAGCAAATGAATTTCAGAGTCGCTCTGTGTTTAGCTGTAGCTTTTCTCTGCCCCGTTTACTGAAGTGAATGGAGCGTCGCTGTGGGTTTGGCAGCTGACATGCGGGTGTGTGTGTGTGTGTGTGTGTGCGTGTGTGTGTGTGTGTGTGTGCGCGTGTGTGTGTGCGCCCAGGCAGAACAAAGGCACAGTCCCACACAGTTTGTTGCAGAGTGATCCACGGCACTGTGATATACTGAAGTTTTAAACAAGCCTCTAAAACCCTTCTGACTTCTACTAATTTGTCATATCAGTCAGCAGAGTGAGCCCCCCCCCCCCCCCCCCCATGCTCGCTGATGTGAATTAATGCCACTGTACCTCCACAGTCCTCGCTGAGCGCTCCCAAATTGATCGTAATCCTCGGGGAAAATCCAAGAAGGTGGAGACGAGAGTTAATTCGTGCAGAAAACCAGCGGAAGATTAACCAGAAACAAATGTATAAACCTTCTACATTTTGTTGAATAATCGCATGCAAAAGTGGATGGAATTCATTATTTTCTAAGTGTGATGATTCTTACAAAAAGTTTGCCTCGAAGATACCTCGAGGGCCAACACTTCTTAAATCTGTAACCTACCGTCAACGAATGGGGGCAGGAAGAGAACAGACGCCTCCACATATGTTGTAGAGTCACTGAAGAGGCCTATGTGTGTATCTATGCTGTGTGTATCTATGCTGTGTGTATCTACGCTGTGTCTATCTACGCTGTGTCTATCTACGCCGTGTCTATCTACGCCGTGTCTATCTACGCCCTGTGTCTATCTACGCCCTGTGTCTATCTACGCCCTGTGTCTATCTACGCCGTGTCTATCACATCTACGCCGTGTCTATCTACGCCGTGTCTATCTACGCTTTGTCTATCACATCTACGCCGTGTCTATCTACGCCGTGTCTATCACATCTACGCCGTGTCTATCTACGCCGTGTCTATCTACGCCGTGTCTATCACATCTATGCCGTGTCTATCTACGCCGTGTCTATCACATCTATGCCGTGTCTATCTACGCCGTGTCTATCACATCTACGCCGTGTCTATCTACGCCGTGTCTATCACATCTACGGCGTGTCTATCTACGCCGTGTCTATCACATCTACGCCGTGTCTATCTACGCCGTGTCTATCACATCTACGCCGTGTCTATCTACGCCGTGTCTATCACATCTACGCCGTGTCTATCTACGCCGTGTCTATCACATCTACGCCGTGTCTATCTACGCCGTGTCTATCACATCTACGCCGTGTCTATCTACGCCGTGTCTATCACATCTACGCCGTGTCTATCTACGCCGTGTCTATCACATCTACGGCGTGTCTATCTACGGCGTGTCTATCACATCTACGCCGTGTCTATCTACGCCGTGTCTCACATCTACGCCGTGTCTCACATCTACGCCGTGTCTATCTACGCCGTGTCTATCTACGCCGTGTCTATCACATCTATGCCGTGTCTATCTACGCCGTGTCTATCACATCTATGCCGTGTCTATCTACGCTGTACAGATCTACGCTGTACAGTAGTTGGAGTGCGCTCACATCCAGTGAAGATATTCGAGTTGATGGAAAGGTGACCTGGACTTCATTCCCAGCGCTGAGTGTTGTTTTTTAAATATCTTCTTTTCTACGTTACTTTTAACGTTTTGGAAGACTCGTGCCGGATTCGATCAGTGCTCCCAAATATATTTCTGTCATGCAGGCACCGCTTCCTCTTCCTATCACAGTAACAATGCTGATTTAGCCAGAGGCACTGAGAATACTCTGTGTAGTCTAACCGGAGAACATAACTTTGATAAAGAGTGTGTTAGCAGCATGACTACTACGCACTTCTGCCACAGTATATTTAAAAGAAAAGGCTAATTACATTACTAATGATTAATGCTGTCCAGAGAAGAAAGAGGATTAAATACCAGCCCTTATAGATTGCAAGTGGCAACGACTAACACTGTCACAAAAATAAGCTGTAATGTGTCTTTACTTCATTAGTTGCTGAGATTTATGGTTTTTAAAACATGCTGAGGCTGAAGAAATGCTTCTGCATTGAACTCTAATTTCAAGAAATTCCATTTAGATATTTTTTTTTATGGCGTCAAATCATAACGGAAGTTATCTGGAGACAGTTTTCATACAGAGCAGGTCTAGACCCAGCGTGATGGGTTTGGTCTAGACTAAAGAGGAGAAACTCCGAGGCTTTGAGCAGAACCTCGGTGAATCGAGGGTGAGAAGAGGACCACGGCAAGTGTAAAACGTAGAGTAACAGCCAAAGCCAAAAGAGTCCTCCTGAATGCAAGAAAATGGATGGAATGAATGTTAAATAGACCAAATGATTGATTGATTGGTCAAGAAGTGAATGTGCATATTCATAGATAATGAAAATGGTTGCAGCTCTGGTGACGTGCAAGTTCAGCTTGAGACGAGCCCACAGGTTTGTCGATCCGATAAAGGCGTAGAAGTGTTTTGAAATGATTTGACGAGAGAGGGTAAACACTTGCTTTCATCGTCTATACGAGACTGCAGACATCTGAACTCACCTTTCGACGCCCCTCTGCCTGAATATTTCAGCTGCATTTCAACATGGGCACATTTGTTTGATGCGTCCAAAACATCCGACTCAACAGTCCAGAATGTTCCGTGTGTTCCTTCTGTTTGTTTACCCTCAACAATTAAAGAAACCTCCAGGGCAGTCAATACGGCCCGAACCCCTGCGCCGGATTTATGAATGCTTTTCCCCTGGATTCCCCTCCTCACCCCTGCATCCCTAATCCTCACCCCCCCGCCCTGCAACGGCGTGTGGGCTGGCCCGTTGGCTGGCGTTAAGGGGAAGGCCTGTCCTGTCGCTTCAGGCTCTAGACAGCATGGGGAATGATTGCTTCGCCCTCAATGCTGTAGGTCATGAGTATAAAGCCTCAGCCGGGGAGAGAATAACTGAGATGAAGAGATGGCGTAATCCAACGGGCCTTAGCGTTGGGACACTCAAAGAGTCCAGGATTGACGGGGATTGCGCTCCACGTCCCGACTGCTCTTCCCATCGGCAGCATTTCCTTTGAAAGTCAAACGAAAGCTGACGTACTTGGACGCCGCAGCTGCTTCAGGATCAGCCTGTGAGCCTTTAGTTGGTGCCATCGGCCATCGGCTGTCAAACGAAGCTCGTGTGCAGAGGTGGAGGCTGTTCATTCACGATGCAGCTCAAACGGACAAGGAGTCTGTTGAAGGCAGAGCAAAGACGCTTTGGTCCCATTTGGCACAAATGCAGCGACCGATCACATTAGATTATGTTGAGGTGTACGAGATGTGTGGTCAGATTGGAGTTCTGTCAAAAATCAGGAATTTGTAGCAGACCATCAATAATAATGACACATTATTTATATATTTCCCTGTTTCATGTTGTCTTCTGAATCTAATTCTTCAGTGGTGAATGGCATCATCACAAAGATGTGGAATACTGCTCTTGGCGCTTGTCAGTTCATTATTCTAGAGTTGTGAGAGTGCTGTCTTGCCGTGTGAGACGTGCAGCGACTATTAACAGCGCAAACCTTTCCATACGGCAGAATTCATCAAAAACCTCTTCTTCCAAGGGAGAAAGAAAAAGAGGATATCTATATGTAGCACACATTTCAATCAGTGGATGCAAAACGAGATGTAGCACAAGATGTGGCAGCTCCATTGTTGGCAGGAACTGTGGATTGGTAGTAATACTATATACCTTTCACTTTGTTCACTGTTACAGCTGTGATCAGATCAAAAGCCAAGGCAGAGAAAATAGAGTGCACATAGAGTGTCTTTGAATGCAGCACGGCATCCTCACATCGAAAGTTGCATCAAAGTGACTGATGAAAACCAAAGCGGAAGTCCTGGAAAACACATCAAACCTCAGTATTAAAGGAGACGTATCATGAAAAACTCTTTCACTTTTTCACTGCTTGTGTGTATGTATGTATGTATGTATGTATGTGGGTATGTGGGTATGTATGTATGTGGGTATGTATACATGTATATATGTATGTATGTATGTGGGTATGTATGTATGTATGTATGTATGTGGGTATGTATGTATGTATGTATGTGGGTATGTGGGTATGTATGTATGTGGGTATGTATACATGTATATATGTATGTATGTATGTGGGTATGTATGTATGTATGTATGTATGTGGGTATGTATGTATGTATGTATGTATGTGGGTATGTATGTATGTATGTATGTGGGTATGTATGTATGTATGTATGTGGGTATGTATGTATGTGGGTATGTATACATGTATGTATGTATGTATGTGGGTATGTATGTATGTATGTATGTGGGTATGTATGTATGTATGTATGTGGGTATGTATGTATGTATGTGGGTATGTATGTATGTATGTATGTATGTATGTGGGTATGTATGCATGTATGTATGTATGTGGGTATGTATGCATGTATGTATGTATGTATGTATGTATGTGGGTATGTATGTATGTGGGTATGTATGTATGTATGTGGGTATGTATGTATGTATGTGGGTATGTATGTATGTATGTGGGTATGTATGTGGGTATGTATGTGGGTATGTATGTGGGTATGTATGTGGGTATGTATGTATGTATGTATGTATGTATGTGGGTATGTATACATGTATGTATGTATGTGGGTATGTATACATGTATGTATGTATGTATGTGGGTATGTATGTATGTATGTGGGTATGTATGTATGTATGTGGGTATGTATGTATGTATGTGGGTATGTATGTATGTATGTATGTGGGTATGTATGTATGTATGTGGGTATGTATGTATGTATGTGGGTATGTATGTATGTATGTGGGTATGTATGTATGTATGTGGGTATGTATGTATGTATGTGGGTATGTATGTATGTATGTGGGTATGTATGTATGTATGTGGGTATGTATGTATGTATGTGGGTATGTATGTATGTATGTGGGTATGTATGTATGTATGTGGGTATGTATGTATGTATGTATGTGGGTATGTATGTATGTATGTATGTGGGTATGTATGTATGTATGTATGTGGGTATGTATGTATGTATGTGGGTATGTATGTATGTATGCATGTGGGTATGTATGTATGTATGCATGTATGTGGGTATGTATGTATGTATGCATGTATGTGGGTATGTATGTATGTATGCATGTATGTGGGTATGTATGTATGTGGGTATGTATGTATGTATGTGGGTATGTATGTATGTATGTATGTATGTATGTATGTATGTATGTATGTGGGTATGTGGGTATGTATACATGTATGTATGTATGTATGTATGTATGTATGTGGGTATGTATGTAAACCGACCCAGTCCATGTTTTGTCTGCCTGGATAAAGGGACAGGCGCTAAAACGGAGCGTTTCAGACAGAGAGTGAGTCCAGGTTTATTCAGACGGAAAGTGTGAGAAAAATAAAGTGTTTTTTGAACATTAGAACATGTAAACATGTTCTAGTAGAAACCCCAAACACAAGTATGAACCTGAAAATGAGGCTGATATGGACCCTTTAAATTAATCATTACACGAGGGCACATGTGATTCTTACAGGAATCCGCTTTCAAATGCATTTGCTGCGAATACAACTGGAAATAGGTACTATGCCACGAAGCCAAGTCTTGCTTTGTTTTTAATCAAATGTGAAAGTGTGTCATCCAAAAGTGGAAGCCTGTGCTTTTCTCTTGACATCTCACCCGGAATGCCGCGGCAGCCCTTTATAGCCGTGTGAAGGATGTTCTTGGCTGGGAAACACTGTTGACATTTAAACAGGATAAACTATACACATAAACTTCTGCGGTTCGGGATATGTGAATGTTCCAGCGTTGCGTGAACCCACCGAGCGTTCTTTGATGCTAATTTACGGGAAAGAAATGAAAGTTTAAAGAGGCGGTAAGGTTTGAGATCGACCGTTTCCGTCTGATACTACAGTGTGAGATGTCACGTCTGGTTATGTAGCACAACTCCATTATGATAATGTGAACCCAGAGAAATGCATCAAGCCACATCTTTATTCTCCTGCGAGGGAAATGTGTGCAGACAAAACAAGTTCTCACAGATTCTATAAAGATGTTGCGTACCAGATGAATCATCCAGATGATGATCCAGGAGCAAGAAACATTGTACATCAACAGCAGAGGCTGTAATTCCCTGTGCAAATTAAGCATCCCTACTGGGGGGGGGGGGGGGGTCTCAGGATCTCTTTTCTGAATCACCCATCAGTTCAAACTGCCTTTTAAAGGAATCACCAGGACGGAGGACGATTGTTCTTTCCTTCCTTCTTTCTATCGTTCCCTCCTTTCCTTTCCTTTGCATCTCTATCCTCTGTTGTGCAGCTGTGTTGATGGAGAAGATGCAGATTTGGCAGCAGAGTATGTTCGAAGACCCTCGCGGTCAAAGGTCAGTGGTCACCGCGACCTCATCCTCGTAATATCGGGGAACGCCTTCTGCCAGTTTCATCACATTTGGTGTAAATTTCCACTTGGACTCAAGGATGAGCTGATTAGAATTTGGGGGTCAAAGGTCAAAAGGTCAAGACACATTTTTGTCCATAATTCATATGCTCAACATGACAATTTCACACAAATGTCCTTTAGGAAAAAGAGATGATTCGATTGGAGTGAATATTTTGGACCAAAACTTTTTGGATCGAAACTGCAACATAACCGAGGCGGCAATTGTAGTTTTTATTGAAAAAGTGTAGCTTCTACTGTGAATTATTACAAATCATCGTTGTTGAAGCATCGGCTTATGATGGTTTCACAGCTCTGTCGTTGGGGTCGCTCACTGGCAGGAGAGTCTTCTCCCGCAGAGAGAGACACAATTCACATTTATGAAATGTGGAAATGAACCAAGAACCTCCGACTCAAATCAGCATCTGGTGCTTCTCCGGGCCTTTCGTCACGGAGCCTTGTGCGGTTTACTGGTTCCATCTGACATGACGTCAGGGAACCAAGGTCCTCCACACACTCAGCTTTTGGAAGTTACTTTACTGCGACTTGAAGTAAACGGAAGAAAGATCTCGCGTCACGAATACTTGACTTTAATTGGTCGGCCACATATTTCCAGACAGCCCCCCCCCCCCCCCCCCCATGTGACATGTGACCCGGCAGCGGTAAGGCATCGCGGCGGTCTCTGCCGGCTGGGTCGGCGAGGACTGATGAAGAAAGATTGCCGGCGCTCTTAAACCTTGAAGAATGAAACTGAAGATAAGTTGATATCCGTCCTCGCGGCTGACGTGTAATGATCCTGCGTGACTGACACGAAAAAAAAAGAAGCATTTTCTATGAAGCGATAGTCTGACTCTCAATATACCGACTTACATCAGGTCCACAGCGAGTAATATCTCTGATCTTCATTTCGGACTGAGCTTAGATCTCATATCAGCTCACCTTTGGGGGGAAAAATAAATTAAAATGTTGGCAGTGACTTTACTTTCTTCTGGTGCTGCTGTTGTGGACTGATGGCAGATATCTGAGGCCGGCTGGCTTTTAGCTGCGATGACAAGCGCACTCCCTCAATGTCAAAGCCCCCAGGGCCGTATTAATCAATGGGCATTATCCCAAAAATCACATTAATGGCTCTCACTTACAGCTAGCCAGTGGTGTAATCTTTCACTTTCGCTGCTTGTCATCTGTGCTGCAGCGGGGGGGGGGGCGGCGCCACCCAGACAGCTCCGCCCCCCCCCCACAACCAAAACCAAACGGAAGAACGTTTGAGTTACGAGATTGAATTAGGCCATGCAGACCGGTGTCCCACGGGAAATGTCCCGCTGCTAATTAAGCCAGAGTGGAAAACCCATCCCATTGAAGAGGATCCGTGTGGATGTGCCCCACACGGGCCTGCTGTCTTCACAAACAAGGAGCCATCTCTTCCAACGCCTCTTTTTCTCTCATTTGAATCTATTTAATAAGATCGGTTCTGTCTGTCTGATGTTCGTCTGTGATGCAGCTGCAGAGAGAAGCACCTGTTCAGGTCTGTCAGACAGCATCACTGCCCCCCCGGCCGGCTCTACTGAATAATCCCTGTGCTTATGTGCATCCGACACAGCTTTAGAGACACTACAGGCATAAACATCGGTTTTCATGCACCGGTCAATTTAGAGATTTGAGGCTATTTTGCTTCCATAACTTTCTTTGAAGCCGAGGGAAAATATTGACTTTACTGCTTTGTCTATGACGACGTAAGCAGCAGGGGTCTGATGTTAGCAGGAGTGCTAACAGGCCGGCGTGGTAAAGGCTGTTCACCGCGATGCGTTTGAGGTCTTCCGGTACAAACAGCAGCTTGTTCCCTGCAGCTCTTCATCTCAACAGCTCGCTGTGGTTCTTTCCTCCGGAGCTGTTTTATCCATCAACGATAGAAATGTTTGACTATACGCATACTGAATATTGTTCCCTGTTAATTCCTCACATTTGGTATGCAAATTGAATCCTACATCCGACACAATGACAACTGAATGAAGGCCTGTTGCTAAAATAACAACGCCGTCTATCAATAGAGAGAAGCTTGTTTATCTACACGCTTCAGTTGAATGGTGAGGCGTTTGGTGCACTCGGTGGTGTTTCAATGCTGTAGAAACTCAAACGCATTTAATTGAAAACGTAAAAGACAAATGTATTTTAATTAACCGCGACAGCCGAGGGCCTTTCGGCTGAGCGTCGTCACCAAACATTGGTGCGTTGCATTTATGTGAACACTCACAATTAAAGGATGAACCAATTACCCGACCTTCTGCCTGCGCGTATGAAAACAGAAACATTTGCGTGATTGAATTTGACCGGTTACACAGTATGTGAAGTCTTCACGGTGCCTCTAGTTGTGCGAGTGGTCTCACTGTGAGGAACATCTGGCCTCCCAAGAGCTGAACGTACTGCCGCCCCCTCCCCCCCCCCCCCCTCACCACTGAAACCTATCAGAGCGATGAGTCAGCGGTACGCAGGATACAGCGAGCTGCTGGGCACATGAGGTGTGACGCGTCTTCATCCATCTGATTGTCTCGATACAAATGAGATAAACACCGTGTTGTACCGTTTATTGTGGCATCAGGCTACTGGAGATATCGCCACGTGGAAGCAGAGTCACTGTCAACACCAGCGTGCAGTGATGATGGCGCCCATTAAACATCAGGGGATGGTGTTCCATCAGCACGGACCAGCGAGACCCGACAGAGGACAATGCTTGGAAGCATAACGATGCAGTTGTTTATTGACTTTCTGCTGTGCCAAATTATAAAAACAGGATTTCTGTGGCCACTCGGAGGCAGCAGAAACGAGCTGTGAACGCTCCCATTGAATCCCCTGTTAAAGGGCCAGCGTAGCATGTTGGGGATCTATTAGAGGAAATCAGTTATGATATGAATAACTATGGGTGTGTGTGTGAATCGTTGTGTTTCCGTGAGATAAGAGCCATTATTTTGTATAAAGGGAGCGGGTCCTCTTCACGGTGGTTGCCACGTTTCTACAGTAGCCCAGAACGGACAAACCACACACGGGTTCTACGGAGAACCTTTCATGAGTTCACTTTACCCGAAGGCCGTAGTTCTCAGCCGGCCACCATCTTTTAGTTGCTCCTAAAGTCGCGTTATTATGGTATGGATGTCCTCTTAGCGGAGGGGCAGTCAGTTGGTTGCACTTTGCAAACACACAACTAGAGGGCACTAAATCCTGCACGCTGTCCCTTTAAGTTGGTATTGTGATAACAGCAAAAGGTTTCCTGTTTACACCAGCAGACCTACAGCAATACTAGCATTCATTTGAAGTCGTATTTCTGTCCTTCCGAGTAATTTAAATCAATCGTCCATTCTCCTCTTAACTCTGTTTTGGTCTCCACCAGCTCGTTAGCTGCTGAACTCTCCACCATGTTCCTCAGCTGCTGAACGCTCCACCATGTTCCTCAGCTGCTGAACGCTCCACCATGTTCCTCAGCTGCTGAACGCTCCACCATGTTCCTCAGCTGCTGAACGCTCCACCATGTTCCTCAGCTGCTGAACGCTCCACCATGTTCCTCAGCTGAACGCTCCACCATGTTCCTCAGCTGCTGAACGCTCCACCATGTTCCTCAGCTGAACGCTCCACCATGTTCCTCAGCTGCTTGCTGACTTCTTCCGTCTGCCGCAGTGAGACGGACTGTAAACAGCTGCATCCTTGTAAAACCAAACGATGAGCTGAAAGGTGCTAAAGCGGCCTGTAGAGCTGAGAGGGATGCGTCTCTGTGACGTTGTCCTATGAGCCACCGTTTATTATGTCATTAGCTGGTTTATATAGAACTGCTAAACAGAGAAGGATAAACGATCTGCTGTAGAACACGTCGTTGAAGTCACATCGTCCTGTCGAGGTCAGTCATCGTCCCGCTCGATGCATATTTGTCGCGCATAATCTCTGCACATAGAGTTCTTGTGGGTACTTTCTGCAGAGTCGGCATGTACATGAGTAGTCGTCCTGGGCTGTTGGCTAGTCACTCGTCTAACTTGCCACCAGACTCAGCAGGCTGGTGATGGAGGACGAGCCTGAGACAAAGACGGATCGGCTGATGGAGGCGAGTGCACCGCATTAACGGTGCAGCTGATCCTTCAACACGTCTGCAACGGTAACGCTCACCCGCAATACTTTTTGAATCCTCACTTTCTTTAAGGTTCTTGCTCCTTCACAAACTGCCAGAAGTGCACAGAAGTGGAAATATCGTCTAGAAATGATCCAAACACTGGAAGGTTGTGTGTATTGAGGCATACAGTTAGGTAGAAATATGAGGTGAGTCAGTCTGAACTGAAACTTGCTGGTTCCAGCTTCTCCATCATGATGATTTGTTGCTGTCTTCTGCTTCATGTCGTTGTAATTTCATTATTTATGGGCTTTGGTCCAGAAAACATCGAAAACTTTTTTTTTTCGATGTTATTTTGGACATCTTCTGACGAAATGATTAATTGATTCATCATAAAACACAAAGTGTAGCTGCAATGAAGTTGGATGAAGTGTTACCAGGACTTTTAATGTTAAAGCAGAAGTCAACATCCATCGAATGCACCGGATCAGAACCGGGCTTTATCTCGATGCGTGTTTCCACGCTTCAGTGACCCGCCTCGCCGGAGACTGAGCGGACAGGTTTCATGGTCAAAGGAGCGGCTGTAAAACGGCGGGTGAACACATTTCCTATAAATTCTTCACAATAAAAGCTCCCTGTTGTTGCTGCTGCTGGCTCTTCCTGTTAAAGTCGTTTCGGCGGACTTGTTTTTATTGACGAATAGCCGCTTCACAATAATAGTCCCCCGTTACTTTGTTGTTTAAAAGCTTTCATCTTGAAGCAGGAACTCCAGCAAATGTTGGGATTTCATCAGCAGTAACTCAAAGCAGCAGAAGTTGAATTAATTCAGCACGTCCACATGTCTGAGTCGCACGTGTTCATAGGATGAGGAGACGTGAGCAGATGAAGGTAAATTACAACCTTTCATCTCAACAAACCTGGTAAGTGAATGAAACTTCACAGGGTGATGGTTGAATCACACAGAGCATTTGACTTCATTCAGTCTCATCCCACCGCATCGCCCCCGATGTGACTCCGGCTTCAAGCAAATTAATACGTTCATCTCCTTCCTCAATTCATCACGGGCTTCCTTGCATTATGGGTAATTGATTTGTATGCTCAGTGATTTTCCCCTCGTCATTCCCTGCTGGCCTCGGAGTAATTCACGGGGTCAAAGCATCTCAGCACCTGTTACAATATCACATAATGTATGCTGGGGGGGGGGGCTTCACAGGAACCGTTAAATTCCTATTGTATTGGTGCACTTTGAGTCTTTGATCTTCCCTTCACACACACACGCACTCCTTCCTGCCCTCCGATCTACAAGCGAAACATTAGTGTGTAGAATATGAAGAGCAGCTTCACAGCATTGAACAATCCAGATCAGCAGCATGGAGCAATCAGGGAAGGAATTGCATGCGACGTTGGGAACAATCGTAACGAACGGACTCCGCAGACGCCGTTGTCCCCGGCGTCCGTCAGCGCAGCGTCGGTGCCGAGCTGTCTGATGAAACTCCTCACAGATTTACCTGAGACGGTTGATTACTGCACCGCCGCTCGACGGTGATTTACAACGCGTCCGTCAGCGTTTGTTCCAGCGTGAACGGGGTCCTGGTGTGACTCCGAGCAGCGGAACAGACGGGCGGACGCCCTCCAGCTCGTCTCCCACGCTGCACACCGAAGAGAGGAGACGTGTTGGAAAGTATTGCGTTGGTATGACATCAATCCTCATCTCCTCCTGCTTTATTAAAACATGAGCATTGTTTGCATAATGACGCCAAAACACCGTTAAGCATGCATTCATCCACATCCCATTGATCCCATTGCTCGTGTGATTCCTGTAAGGATCTGGTGGAAGGCTTGTGTGTCATGTTTCTGATGGCACGGCGCTACGATCCCACCGACGCTCAAACGTGTGCCATCAGTCAGACACGAGATGAAGAAAGAAGCCTTCACGTTGGCGCTCCATGACAGACGCAGCGCTGGAGTTCTTTCATAGAAGAAGAACACGTCATTACAGGGTGCGGTTACCACAACAGCACAAAGCGCCTCGTGTCATCGTGCCTGAACAGAATTGTATCTCGTTGACCTCGCTGCAGTTAATCGCTCGTGTCTGCTGTGTGCTGCGACGGCGCCAGGATCTCGTCTTCTCTCCGTCCCACTGTTCTTCACCAACACACTTTGTTCATTTTGTGCATATTCTGCCTCTGTTCCCTCGGTAAATTGAATTCAGCTTTTTTGGTTTGGCTTCAGATTAATACTTTTAAGAACGGATAACAGTTCCAACAGAGGAAGGACAGAGAGACTATTCAGAAGTATTGGGCTCTTCAAACAGCTCCTTTGTATGTTTCAAAGTCCGGATCACAGACGAGATGATGAAGCATTTTTTAAATCATTTTCTTTTTAAAGGCCCTTAAACTTTGGAACAACTTGCCTGAGGAAATACAGCGCGCTAACTGAGACTTTTTTTAAAGACACAACATAAAAGTCATCTCACAAACTTTGATAATAACGACGATGTTTTATTGCTGATGTTATGCTGCATGAACGCTGTTGTCTGGGGGCTCACTGGGTTTTCCTATCGGCGTCTTTATTTTGTTCCTAAGTTGAGACGACCATGCTGTTTGAACACAGTTCACTGAAGCTGCTGCTGTTGCTGTTTGAATTTGTTAAACTCTACAGTATCGCGTGCGCTCAGCGTGGACACAACGATAACTACGTGGACATTACGTTATGTCATGCTCAGGTTTTCAAAGATGACACTTATCTCCCAAAAAACCAAGTGAAATCTTTGTAAAAAAGGAAAGTTTGTACATGAAGCCGTCACAGGAAGAGCTCCATGTATAGGGAGCAGCGATGCTCGTTTCCCCCCCCACAGACATCCCTACAGACCAGAGAGCTCTGAGTGAATGAAAATGACTGTGCAGGTTTCCTGCTGTTTATTCCAGTAAATTGCCCCGTTCACTGCGCCGGTCTATTAATTACAAATGTGCAGACATTAGAGATTTAAATATGTCACGGGCCGCAAATCACATCGTAAACCTTCGTTGACTTTAATGTGGAAGAACATGTGTGTCCGATGACGATGCCTCGATGCACGTCGTACGGGTCCTTTTAACCAAACCGACACAACATGCCGCATGCACACAATGAGCTATGGATGCGATGGACGTGATCTGCACGAGGTAGATACAGTAGATACAGTAGATACAATAGATACAATAGATGAACGGACTTTATTCAGTGATGTAGGAGTGAGTCAGCATTTTTTGCTCCTCGTCTTGACGTCAGTGTTTTTTGAAAGTGTTTTTGGTGAGACGCCTTAAACGAGACCTGCGCTTCACACAAGCTGGAGACATTTTAACTCCGACATGAAATAAGTCGTTCATAGCCTGACGTTGGCTTTTTAAAGCGATTAGGAACACACGCGTGCTCATCACAGGGCAGCGTGTTACAAAGCGCTCGCAGTAGTTCGTCCACACCACTGAGTTTGGGACTTAAAGTGTTTTTTA
This sequence comes from Lycodopsis pacificus, assembly GCA_028022725.1. Classification (NCBI taxonomy): domain Eukaryota; kingdom Metazoa; phylum Chordata; class Actinopteri; order Perciformes; family Zoarcidae; genus Lycodopsis; species Lycodopsis pacificus. The sequence continues at coordinate 22,799,268 of CM051703.1, read as the reverse complement.
GTTCAGACAGGCTGGGAAACTAAAGATCAAGTCATTTCTCTTTGCAAACGAATGACATTGAATCCAAAGAGATTCAGTTCCAGCTGGATCCGGGACAATCACTTCGTTTAACATGTGTCGAGATGAAGCTGGAGCTGGAGTCCAATGGGACGGCTCGCTTTATGCTTTATGCTTTTAGTACTTATGATACTTCATAGTGTTGTTGTCTTTCCGCTGAGCTGACTTGTTGACACACTTCCTGGAGCATTGCTGTGAAATGTAGCTTCTTCTTCATGCATTCATTCAAACAGGTGAACATTTTGATAGAATTATTCCGTTTATATATTTAAGAGCATTTTAATTAGTTCAATATGAATATTTATAAATGCATGCAGTCGTCCGTTACTAAGCAACGGTGTCTGTGTTTGGGAGGAGACGGCCGAGCGCTGTGAGGACAGATGTGACGGGAAATAATCAGGATGCAAAAGTGAACCGGACGAGATTGGATGTTATGAAAAGCGGAGGTAATGTCATCATGTCGAACATACTTCTTGGTAAATAGGATTATGAGAGTGAAGTACATGATGTTGAATCCAGCTCAGACACCCTGTCCACTGGTGTGATCGCGCTGACTCAGTCGTCTGACTGGGAAGTAGACTGTTACCAGCCTGATCAAGCACCGACGGGCTATTTCATTTACATTATGCTCTTCTGTATTAATCTCTTTCTGATTCAAGGCATCAGTCAGTCTATGACACGTCGGGCACACTGGTGATGAATGCACATCACAGTCGCAGAGCCCCAAGGGCTCGTCTTCAGTTCCATCTACAGCGCTATGAAGCGGAGGGGGAAGAAGCTGGAATCCTGAAAGTGCTTTGCCATTCTTGCTCATCATCTTGCGGAACAGTTGACGAAATGATCAATCGTCATTGTTCCAGCACTGAAGCCCACGACCTCGCTTCATCGTGCCCGCTTTGCGTCGCATCGACTCCGAACACCGTAGTTTCTGACTGATCCTAATAGGCCTTCAAACATGCACAGCAAACACTATTGACTCATAATGTAACCCTATTGCTCAATCCATCACATAATTGTTAATTCATGAGAATCTGACTTTTCGGTCATTCTTTCCACACCTCTGTGCTGGAAGTGCACCCTGTTCAATAAAAAGCAGAGTGCACCTCGCGCACCGCTGTGATCCGCTTCCTGGTATTCTCAAAGCTCGGTACCTTCTCATTACTTTGGCTGATTACCCAACAGTCTAACAAATGGTTTGTGTTTTGCAATTGGCTCATTTCACTTATGAACTAGCGAAGGCAAAAAGCAATCTCACAAACTGCTGCGGCTGCCAGGCGGCGCTGATGGATGAACAACACAGAGAGACATTGACGCAGACACCGTCGTCTCGCTGACGGCGGCATCGCTTTAGGAACTAAGTTTCATTTGGATTACTTGTGACAGGATCTCTTTGTTTTCATTGGTTTATTAGAAGTGTCGAGGTTCTCTGCCTTTCTGGCAAACCTTAAAGTCACAGCACAATCTTAGCCAGTCGTATTGATGAGCATCAGTAAGAGGGAGCGTGTTGTCGCTGGTGTTCAGTCTGGCTCTGCTACAAACCTCTTAAGTGGTTGATTATTCCCATCATGCCAATCAAGTGAAGTTTCACGTCCACTCTGAACTGGACATTGCCACTCGGTCCCTTAAAGCGCCCACGGTTCTCATTTGCCCGTCACACAGTGGCAACGCGTGGAAGCATTCCATGCCGGATGGTGAGTGATTTGATTGCGTCGAGAAGCGGACAGACGTGTTAAATAGTTCTGATTATAGACGCCTTTCAAAGACGAAAAGCTCTCCTGAGAGGAGGCGAGGCATGGAGTGGAGGTAACACTTCACTTTAACTGTATGATGTGATTATTAAGTGATACCAGAGGGGCCAATCATCACCACTGGTGTTGCCAAAATCAAGGAAAGACCAGAAAACGTAACGCTTGAGTTGATTGTCAGCCTGCCCGAACTATCTGTTTGCATCTGAACAGTGAAACGTTCCCCAGAGAGCTTGTTACGGATAAAGATTTGTATTCAAAGCAACACAACAATACATTTATTTTTATTTACCACTCAGGCCTGAGAGTGGAGCTCTTGTTGCTCGCAAACAATCACCTTGACATGTACTGGCAGTCAAAGAAGACATCGGAATAGAAGAGCTGGAATCCGTTCAAAACACACTTGGATCCAGTGGAGCGTTTTAAACTTCAGCACCGTCAGCTTTCCTTTCTAGCCGATGCCTTTTTCCGTCAAAGCTGCTGACATGCAGGCATTATGTTGTGTTAATATTTACTGTGTATTTACTTGTTTGACATGTCAGAAAAAACGAGGATCGACGAGATTTGTGTTGTTTTTAGGGTGTAAAAGCCTCAGGACTGAGACTTCAGATTATACTGTTGGGTTACAGCTATCCCCAAATCAGAAATACACTTTTCTCCTCTTACCTGTTGTGCTATTTATCAATCGAGAGTGCTTTGGTGTGAGTTGCCTACATTTGGAGGTATCGGCCGTAGAGATGTCGCTCTGAGCACCAAAAGCCAAGTGCCACATTTAACATTCTAAAGACGTCCGATATCTCTACGGCCTGCGCTCAGCACCTCAGCCCACATCAATCGAGATGTTTGTAATTATTTATGATGATAAGAATCACCGTTGAAAATCCAGCGTCAGTCAGCTGTAATCTTGACGTTAAGCACCCTGATACCTGATGTATTTAGTGAAAAGCCTCACACATCAGCAGTTCACTGGATACTAAAGTGATCTCATCTGGCAGATATCATCAGAAACCTGTTCAAAGTCTTATCCGATGTATTAAATACCCACCTGCACCTCCTGCTCTTACTCTTCTCTCTTATCTCATTTCAGAAACACTTACCTGTGTATTGAGCTCTCGCTCTTCCTGCTCCATCAACCCTTAATTCTTACAAACACTGTCGCTCTTCTTCATGAAATCTGCAGGTGTGGCCTGACTCTCTTGTTCCTCCTCGTGTTATTTAGTAAATGCATCCCGTGTGAGCGATCGCACTCTTGTTTGTCCATAAAAATGCTGTGCCTGTCGGCTCTGTTCACAAATCTGTTCCATAAAGTGCTGATGGAGTGAGCGCCCGGCTTCCTGCTGGTCTCCGTTTTCCAGGCTTCTCTACATTTTACTCACAAGCCACAATCCATTACCACGAAGTCTTTAGACGAAAGAAAGGAGTCCTGTTGGAACACGTGCACATGCACTGGATAAAGTACGATATGACATCACGTGACTCAGCCATAGGTTGCCTGTCAAGTGACGTAGTGTACAAAGTGAGAAACCCTACGAATGCTGCGTGGGTCAAACAAACGCAGGACTTTCACGCAGGAGGCCGGTGTTTGTGTCCCAAAATGTTATTGTGATGTTTGACATGTTTTCCGTACTTGCTCCCGTTTTACTGAACGTTTCCTCAACATAACTCAGCGGTGTTGTTGCCTTAACCTGCGTCCTATTCACGGTCTCGGCGTGAAGTTAAACGACTTTTGAAAAGCTTAAAATATGTTGTCGTGACACTCTGAATGTCCGTAGCATGCCCTGCTATTCATACACATTCCCATGAGATCAGGTTGGTTTATTCTGCTTGTGGTCCTTGCGGTCAGCACGGTTAACACTGTAGGGTCTGAGCGCCACGCGCCTCCGAGATTTTGTCGCGTTGCACGGACCGTGTTGCAATGATTGGCTCAGAGCAGCTGTCAATCACAGCTGTAAAATCGGTGTAAAAAAAGTAGACTAGTCTACAACAGCAGAGCAAGACTACAGAAGAGAAGAAGTGCGTTCCTGCAGCCGTTTTGACCACGATCAGTACGAACGACCAGACGCAGAGAACTCTGCTGTTAACATTCCTCCTGATACACATTGTTCAAAAAGGAGTACTGTTTTTATTTGTTTGGTGTTTTTCTTGCCGAGCATCAACAGACTACGACTGCATTTGGTTGTGCAACCCGGTGTTGCAAAACGACCCTTGAAGAGTCGGTGCATGAATGCGGTTAAAGTCGAGGTCAATGCCTGTTTGAGAGCTCTTGGTTCAGTTTGGAGGAGCACAGAAACTAAATCGGGGCAGGAGCAGCAATAGTTGTAGTATTTATATATATTTTGTTTGGGGAGAATTTGCCCGGGGCGAGGAGGAAGAGTCGACAGGCCAAATCAGACCAGGCAGAGGTCCTGCACTCAGGGGTGCTGTATGAGAAGGACAGAAAATGTACCGCCAACCAGCCAACCAGCCTTTGGTCTTCATATACAGTGATTCAACTGTACTTGGACTAGTCTTGTGTTGTTGTATAAGTATATACAATGTCTTGTTTTGTCCAAAACCTGAATATATTCACTTTAATATGATGAAGAACAGAGAAAAGGTTGAAATCTCCATATTTGAGAGGCTGAAAACAGCGTTTTCTGCTATTTTTACATGGAAAATGTCGTGATTATCAAAATAATTGGCGAATATTTTTCTGCCGATCGACTAATTGATCAGTAGACTAGTTAGCACAGGCTTTTATTTGAGAAGTCCCCATTTATTTCCATATACAGAAAGAGGGATTAGGATGGCAAACATGTTAAATTAAATGATTATAGAAAATCATGCACATAAACATATTTGCTACATTAGAGCACTCATTAACCCGCATCCGCACCCCCCACCCATTCAATTCCAATCAGGTGCTTCCCTGCCGCGGATGTGATTAAACATCTGTGCTGGCGACACCGGGGGGCTGAACTTCAGCACTCCGTTTGGGACATGGACGGATTACAGCTCTGTGTAGTACATAAAATACTCCCAGCGTGCTGGACTGCCGTTTCCTGCAGTAAAAAATTGAATCTGCCTCCAAGCGTGGACACGGTTCTGGTTTCTAACAGCAAAAACAGAAACCAAGTTTCCAGTTTACGTCCAGATGTAGAAATAACAGATGCTTTCTGTCGTCGGGTCCTGATATTTATGTGGATTTGCTGCTCCGTGTCGGGACCAAAGTGAGTCTTTATTCCGCTGCCAGAACCCCAGGAAGTGGTGCCTGAAGGTTGGGACGGATCCTGCCTCGTTTCCGGATGCTGTCTCCATTACTATCAGGAGTGGCAGACATCTTTGATCTTCCCTTGTTTGTGTCAACATTAATCTACATTAGCATGAAAGACGCAGGTTGCCAATTATCCGCGAACATTAATTCTGTCTTTGGCAGTTCTGTCTCAAAGTTGTCCTTTAAGAGGATTCATTTGTTTTAAGTGTTTTCTCCTCATATTTCAGGCATCTGGGAAAAACACTCCTGCTTTTCTTCTGCGGACAAAATAATGGCAGTGCTTTAACCTCCTCCTCCTCCTCCTCCTCTTCATTGTAGTCGCTTTATTTTTCTGGCACAAGACAATTCCCAGACAAATGTCACGCCGCTCTCAGGCTCCCTGTCGCTAGGAGCTTTTATCTATTTATCTGGCTGCTCGGGACTCCTGAGCTGTCGGCTTACTTTAGCGGACTCGTGCAATTTGGCTGAAGTTACTGCACCCACCCCCGTGCAGCTGAGGCGGTCACAGTTTGACTTCTGAATGTTAGGAATGGAACCAGCAGTCTTTCAGATTGTGATTACTGTTATGACTCATTCCTCATGCGTTTCGCAGACAGCCACAGCGGCTGGCAGGCGGGACAAGAAAACCCTGTTTAGATGCATCATGTTGTGGGAACAGGGGAACTTTGAAAAATGTAAATGATGGGTAATAACCTCACGACATATACAGGGAAGTTGCACTAGCATTGATATACTAGATTGATCTTTTCAATCTGGTGGTCACGGTTGCGTATGAATTTAAAATGACTTACAATTAAATTTCTCATCAGTCTTCAGCCAAGTCTTCCACATACAGAACACAGAGGTAATGTTAACTTCCCTATTCATCTTTGTCGACGCTTAAGGAACCACTCGGCGGCCAAAGCTTCACGTGTTAAAGCTGCATTCTCTCTCGTGTCCACCAGGGGGCGACTCCTCTGGTTGTATAGAAGTCTATAGAAAATGACTCTACTTCTCTCTTGATTTATTCCCTCAGTAAACATTGTAAACATGAGTTTATGTCTCAATCTCTAGTTTCAAGTCTTCTTCAATACAGCATGATGTTCATTTAGTACATGATGGTCCATTTAGAGTCACACAGACCATAAAGCAGGGGATGCTTTAGGGCGGGGCTACACGCTGATTGACAGGTCTCTAACAGACCATAAAGCAGGGGATGCTTTAGGGCGGGGCTACACGCTGATTGACAGGTCTCTACCACAGCGTTGTCCGGTCTGGGAGTTGTCCGTGTTTTTGTCTTTCACTCTTTCTCTTTGTGTTTTCACCTCATAAAAGTTAATTGTAACACTTTGGTTGCCACCAAATGTCGTCTTCAGCGTTCAGGTGTTCTTAGCTCCACCGTCTCGTGTTACTTCTGGTTGCAAAAACCAAGATGGCGACGCTCAAAATGTTGTACTGGAGGTCTTAAAAACCATAGACAAAAACCAACGGGTGACTTCACAATAACTATGCCCACTTCTTAAATCTAGTCTACAGGGACCACAAGCAAAAGTATCAAAGATGAGAACGTCCTTCAGTTGGAGCTATGACGTCATGCAGCCCATCCACCAGAGATTTATTCATGCTCTGGTTTTAGTTTCCGTTGCCTGATTTTGATGAGCACTGAGACTGAGACTGAGGCTCATAATCGGATGCGTTTGGCTTTGGTTCACTTAAAACAGTTTCCCGTGTTGTAGGAATTTGTTAATTGCATTTCACTTGATTTGTGGGCCGGTGTGGGTGAGAGACTCTTAACAAGACATTTAGATCCACTACGCCATATTGTTGAGGACGCTCAGAGGATGGTATTGACTTTCCAATCCATTAACTACATGGACCTGTAGGAGAATTTTTGTGTGTGTGTGTGTGTGTGTGTGTGTGTGTGTGTGTGTGTGTGTGTGTGTGTGTGTGTGTGTGTGTGTGTGTGTGTGCGAATGCTGTCCATGTATCTGAACAATATCAATTATTCGGAGCCTTCACACAGCGAATAAAGGCATCAACCAATCACGTTGTGCAGAATGTTCATGTATATTCAATAATATCACTGTAGTCCTCATCGAGACTACAAACTTTATTTCTCCTTTAAACCTTGACAAAGACAGCGCAGTTCCTACCTTTCACAATAAAAGCCCGAGACATACATACTGTGTAGCTGTTCACCAGATGGAACTCAAATTCACTCGGAGCGTTTCACTGAAAGGAAACCAATAAAATATCTTGCGTTACAGCTAACCTGAGACAGACTGTCAGACGCTGCTCTGGTCAATAGGGTTCAGGTTGTTGGTCTTTTCAAACCTTTTATTGAAAAAGAGTTGCAACTGTCACAATTTGCATCGCAGCCTGTTTGAAAAGATTTAGTGTTGATCATTTTCCTGTCATTGATTCAGTGTGTAAGGGCCTTCAGTCCGTTAAAGCATTGAAGTGTGACTCAGGCTTTTAATGCCGAACTGTACAAAACGACAAAGATGTTGAACGACACATCGAAGCTGAAACTGTGAGATGTTGCAGAGGTGACGCAGAGAGCAAACAGGAAATCATACAGAGTGTGGGGGGAAAGGCTGAAGGATGATGGAGTGGTCACTGGGGATTTCTTAGATGAAGCGTGAGTGCAGCAGTGCCTCGTGGCAATCATTCAGGGAAGCCAGTATGGATATCAGTCCATCAACGCAATCTGGCGTCGGCTGCAGTTGAGCACAGATCATGCAATGAGATGGATATTAGGCTCACTTGAGCTTAGACCAATAAATCAGATAAGAGGCAGAACAGCATTTAACTTCAATGTGGTTTTCGGTTTGTTAGTTCTGGCTCAGGATGGATATGTCACAGATTCTTGTATTACGTTGCGATGCACGATCCACTGTGTGTATTTTTGTCTGTTCCCATGTTCCGTATCCACAACAATATGTTCCACAATCCTAAAGTGTCTTTCATTCAGAGGCTGCTCGTTAATGAAATAGAACTCTAGAAGTAAATAGAAACGGAATATGTTTTTGTGTCTGGCTAGAGGCTCAAAAAGTCTATTTTCTAGGCTTGACAAGCTAAAGACCAGGACTGCACTTGGCGAGGGCGAACTTACACAATATAGAAGTCCTCGCAGAAGAGATTTCCATCTGACAAAAGGACATTCCCTCCGAACCTAAGAAGTAGCTGGATGATACCACTTGTTCGACAAGCAACACATTTTACTCTGCTCTATTATAGAGAGAAAATGTGCAATGCAGAAGAAATACCTGTCACACATGACACTTTCTAGCTTCCTTTTTCCTACACAATGGAATTTCACAAGTGCTACTTTTACATATTCTTCACTTAAAGCTTTTCATAGCTGCAGTTTCTGCCATTATATCAGTCTCAGCAGCAGACTTGATCTACTTTGAACAAGACGAACATAGGGTATTAATTAACAACACAAAACATTCATCCATGCATTCATCAACCCATCTGTCCATCCATGCATCCATCCATGCATTCATGCATCCATCCATGCATTCTTCCATCCATGCATCCATCCGTCCGCCCATCCATTCATGCATCCATCCGTCCGCCCATCCATTCATGCATCCATCTGTCCGTCCGCCCATCCATCCATGCATCCATCCATCCATGCATCCATCCGTCCGCCCATCCATTCATGCATCCATCCGTCCGCCCATCCATTCATGCATCCATCTGTCCGTCCGCCCATCCATCCATGCAGCCATCCATCCATGCATCCATCCGTCCATGCATCCATGCATGCATCCATCCATCCATGCATCCATCCATGCATCCATCCATCCATGCATCCATCCGTCCATGCATCCATCCATCCATGCATCCATCCGTCCGCCCATCCATCCATCATGTTATCTTGGGCCGGGTCTGACACTACCCACATCTTATGACCATATTTGCGGCTCGGCTCCCTCTTCCCCACCACGGTCCCGTCCATCTCCCGCTGCATTCTACCCTCGCTCTCTCACCAGACCCAGAGATACTTGAGCTCTCTCCCTTGGGGCAATTCCCTTTTGTTTCCCAGCAGAGAAACGTGGCGTCAGACTTGGAGGTTTTGACTCTCATCCCGACTGGTTCACACTCGTTTGCGAGCCGCCTCGCTGAAAATGCTGCTCATTCCATTGAACGACGTGTCTGTTTTTACACCAGGCAGGGTAAGGCAAACTCGAGATAAACCTTGGACCACTTGATTTTTGTAATTGACATTATGTTCCCGTTTGGGGACGTTTTGTTAAAGATGTCAGTTATAGCACGACTGTGTTTTATGCATCACCTTGACAGTTCTTGGCTCTAATCTCTTCCACTCTTGATGACTCCACTGCTCTTAACTTGCAAACTGTTTGCTGTGAATCCTCACACTGCCATCTGTATCATTTCAACCTTAATCGGCTGCTTCTTTTTACGACTTGGACAACCGTGACCGGAGGCTTTATGTTTTCGGGTTGTACGTCCGTCTGGTCCGTTCTCGTGAACGCCATATCTCAGGAGCACCAGGAGGGAATATTTTCAAATTTGGCACAAACATCCACCTGGACTCAAGGATGAACTGATTAGATTTCGTGACCTCAAGTCCGTCCCATTCTCGGTATCTCGACATCTCAGGAAGGCCTTGAGCGAGTTTCACTCAAATGTGTAAAAGGATGAAAGTGAAGACATTTTGGACAGATTTAAACTGCAACATTACTGCTGTAATACGAGGCACACAATCGCAACGCTGTAATTCTAGTTCTATTTTCTTCCCTGTTAAATTAGCGGGAGCCAATTAGACGTGGAGCTGAAAGGTGCGTTTAGATTAATGACAGCCACCTTTATCTCTGCAGATGGAGGCCGACCTCTCCCTCACTCCGCTGTCGTTCTCCGGCTGGGAAATGAATGAGATCCCTCGCTGTTTTTCCAGTTGTTGTTTTCAGGTTTATGACTCTGTGCGGAGCAGCTGGGGGTAAATCATTTGCCAGGCGCGTTACAATGGGACACCGACACTTGATCACATGTATTGACGCTGCCTCCTCTTCAGCCTCGTGTCCCATCTGTGAGAGCAGATTGTTCTGGATGGAGGTACGTCGCGGGCTCTAAAACTGCTTGATTGGAACTAAAAGCTGCAGCCTGTCGCACTAACTTCAAGTGTTGATGGATATTCGGATTCTAGTGTTCAGTTCATGCCATATAGATATTGCATGCAACATGTAGACACACACATGTATGCCATTATGAGGCATTTGTCCAGTATCAACCTCTTTTAACATATTTTACAAATCCCTGCTGCACTATATCAGCCTCCACAGATGCAGTCATGTTGTGCTAAATGGAAGAAATAGTGCTTTTGACCCTTTTTATTAGATATACTCGACTCCTTGTGCCATTAGGAGAATCGACAGATTTGGAGAAAGAACAGATTGTTCTTGGCTCCCGCCATCCGGCATCATCCGCCGCAGTGATCCCCCGTCCCTGATTCCACGCAGCAGGCCTTTTGAATTCCAACACAGTCAAGTGAAGCGCCCGGTCGGACAGCAAACTGCATCATGCAAATGATCCCAAACATTGAAGATAGCTGAAATTTGATGCAAATTTGTGTGCGAGGGTAACTACAAAGCAGAAAAGCAATATCAGCAGGATGTGCAAGTATCAGAAAAAATAACGCCGGAGCAGAGACGGCAGCGCGAGGGCTCACGGCTCACAGCAACACAAACAAATTTCCACGGGTACGTATTCCAATTGAAATTTATGAGACGTCATAAATTTATCTACAAACGAATGCGGTATGATTTCGGGCCTCTGGTGGGCTCACATGTGTGAGTTTGAACTCGTGCTGCAGCGATGATGAAAGGAGAAATGGCTCCGTGTGAAGCCTGGCGATGGTGACGAGCTCTGGATGTTGGAGATGAAACATTCAGAATCGACGCGTGTTGTTGATGAAGTGGCTTCGATGGATTCCATTCATTTGTCCAGCGGTATGAGAGAGTGATGTCAGATGGCATAATGCCTTCATGTAATAATCACGTTTGTCTTAACTACGAAGTCTAAATTCTGCTGAACAGGAAGTGATGAAGAGAAATGAAAGTACAACATCCAGAGCAGTCGCTTTGAACCCTCGGAACCCCAAAAACCTTCTTGGTTAAGTTTAGAGGCTAACATGAACCCTTTCTGTCAGACCTCCAGTGGGAATCTAAATAGTTCAATATGTAGTAAAGCATGTGGAACCCTTAGGTTTTATTTCTCATATTTGTCATATAAATATTATATAATATTTATAGATTCCTCTTGTTGGTGATAAAGAAATTCAACATGCGTTTTTTAAAAATCATTAATGTCTTACAGATGACATGGTGGAGTTCTCTCAGCCATGATTAAGCTGTTTCCATTGAGGTGAAGAACTTTTACTTTTTATATGTTGTAGTGAAAAATGCATCCACAGTGAATAAAATGTGACCGGAGCAAACAGTGCTCTGTCCAGTGACAGCTGACTCACCAGGACGACATCTTCAGCCTCGCTTGTCTCTTGTGTGTGTACATACATACATATCATTTCAATAATGAATTCAAAAGTAGTGTATTGCACACTTTTATTTTAAAGGTACTGCTATATGAACAAAAGGGCAACAACATTTGGTTTGCAAACACTTTAAACACATCAGGTGCTTGTTAGCAGCAGTGTTCCCTTTACACAGCAGCAGTTATAACACAGTTATGATTCTAAGAGATGCAATTTAAATACACACCCTATCTACGTCATGTTTTTATGTTTGTTAAATCCTCAGTAGCGATAACTAAATGATGCTTATTGTACATATTCCAAACAAAAACACTTTAAAAACTCTTAAAAAATTATTTAAATTAATCATTTATTTTTTGGTATTTTGGTCAGACACACATGCAACGCTGATTACCATAATATGTGTGGTATTTGTTATAAATAAAATACAATATGTGTGGTATTTGTTATAAATGTGCGTTGGTACATAGAGGGTGATAAGAAGCTCTATATATATATATATCTATATATATATATCTATATATATATATATATATATATATATATATATATATATATATATATATATATATATATATATATATATATATATATATATATATATATAGTAGCATGCAGTGAGATGTTTACTGAGGAGAGGTGGCCGTTGGAGTTTGGTGTCTCCACGAGTCACACAGATGCTGAATCCTTCACGAGGCTTTAAGTCCACTGTGGGGTTTCAATCGATACATGTTGAGTTGTTTACATTGTATGAAGTGGAATCCTGCTGTTTGACTGCAGACTTATCTCATTAACACACAAAGTGAGTCGCCCTCATCCTTCAGTGTGGGGAGACATTCACCACGTAGACATTAACAGTCGAGCAGCGCTCCGTGCAGCGTCTCCTTGAGCTCCAGTTTATTGTTCTTTTGACATCTGATTTTGGCTTCTTCTCTCGGTGGGCCTGACCCGTGACTCCTGGGTAATGAATGTAAGGAATTGTTTTCTTTGGTGTTGGAGATCTGACTTGTTTTTGTCGATGTTAACAGAATGTTTGTGTAACAATTGAAGAATGTTTTTTTGACTTTTCAGGCTGAAACAGTGTTTTCTTGTAGGTTTCACCTCCTTATTCTCACCTTTGTTTCCATCAGTCCAGCAGCAGCAGTCTTTCATTGACACAGGGCTGTATTGAATGTCTTTATATATATCCAAAGCTTTGATTGAGGTTATAGAATCCTACTTCATGCCGTCTCCCTAACCCGAGTATCTTGGTTGTATAAATGTAATTGATGGTTCTGTAAGGTTGCTGCTGGACCGCTCAGTTAAAACAGGGAGAGCAGTACAAATGCTGCTGAACGCCAACAAATATAGATTGAAGTAGAATATTCTGCCACCATCTGCAGATGGATTTGTTCGCAGCTTACCTTTTGAAACTGCTAAAATCACAAATCTGCTGTCATAAAATCGTGCGTTTGTTTTCTTAACACCAGAGTCCGCTTTGAAGCGGATCAGGACCCATCCTTTCCATTAGTCTTGGTTTGGTTGTTTTGCTCCGTGCCGGGGTTTGATTGACAGCTTTCACACCAACGCAACCGTACGAACAGACCGTTCATCTGAACCAAACCCGAGAAATGAGGTATGACGGGAACCTTATTGTCACTAATATAAATATCCGCTTCAGTGGAGCGCTGATGTTGCCATTTCGTAAGATAAAGAAATCCCTCGACATTACCCAAAGTCAACCGCACCATCAGCCAGTGAAGACACGGCAGTGCTCTGACTGATGCCGAAGCCGCGCTGCGATACGCCACTGCCGGTGTTTAACAGTGATTGTATTGATTTGCTCTGCAGGTGTGTCGCTATGACGGGGACGGAGAAATGTGCCGTTGCAAGGAGTACGCCATTAACCCCTTCATGACGGCTCCAGCCTGATGGCCTGTGCAAAAGGCCTCACCCGTCGGCCGCAGTGTAACCCGGGTCAAGGACAGAGCGCCTCCATGCGTTTGTGGTGTTCCACTTCCGTACGGTTCAGGTGAAGAAGAGTGCGGGACACAGTTGGCTCATTTGGTGAGAGGACAGAATAAACAGCCCGAGTTGAGTGCAGCTGCTGCCGTGATTTGTTCCGTGCAGAGTGGCTCTCTGCCAGCCGCTCGAGTAGCTGTGAGAGAGAGGAGCTCGTAGCGGTTGTGTTCCCGCTGCCATGTATTTACCGCCATGAGTGGAACCGGTCTTTGGCAGTTTGATGGACTTCTCAAGGTCCGAGTTGGGGAACTCATTGGAGATGTGTGCTTACTTCAGCAGAAGCAGCACAGATTAGGCTGCTGCAAGTAGATAATTGTGATAATGGCTGCACGCTGATGGAAGAGGCGTTTGCATCTTCGAGTTGTCGGGCCGGCGTGGCTTTACTGCCAGATTAATCAAACCTGTTCACAGCGCATGTTCAATGCCCTCCTGAGGCCTTTCATGAATGCAACACTGTGTGGAAGGTCACAGGGTCAAATACCTCCGTCTATCTCCAAAAACCTGCAGCAGCGTTGAGCCGAGCAAAGCCGCCTGGCATCAGGAGAAGCAGGCTGCTTGTTGTGCCAACGGGTGAGCAGAGGATGAGAAAGGGCTGAGCCCAGACTGATCTCAAAACACTGGATCCTTCGGCCAACGATTGATCCAGGCCCGCGCACCACCGCGGCCCGACCGCTATGCATACAGCTCGGCTCTTTAGCTCATGTCCCGTTACGCTGTGATTCATTTCATCCTTCATCAGGTAGCCTGAAGGTCTTTGTGTCTGAGTGAACACAAGTGATCTTTGCTTCCTCCTCTTTACTGCTGCGTATCCTGCAGGGAAAACCATGAAATCAGACAGTAAAAGGTGCTGTGACTGTTTTCCACTCCATGCAGCACAGCTCTCTCTTCTCTTTTTTGTTTCTTGCCTTTTAATACCTGCCGGCAGAAGGCAGTTATCTAAATAGCTGAACAATGAAAAGAGCAATGAAATCTGAGGCTGCACTTTTGTTTCATAGTGAGTTTAACGGCTCGGAGTTGTTTATTTATATCGGCCCGAGGACACAAGAACCTCCAGAAGATGATCGATACGCTGTTGAAAGTGAGCTTCTCTGCGCTGCAGTTGAGTCTCCTCTTCCGTCAGGAGTCGAGCTGCGATTTCTGACTGCGCTCTGCAGACCACACGGGGTTAATGGGGTGACGATGTGACACGTTGAAAGCGTAGCCCCAGTTTTCAGGTTGATTCAATGGATGTAAAAATGTAAATGGTGTTTGGTTCGTCTCCCGACACATCGGCGTAAGTGCTTAACATTGACAGGGTGTTAATTGGAGCCGAAAATGTTTCAGGGTTCCTCCGTTTGGAAGACGATTGATTGTTTTCTGAAGTTGTGCTTCTGTGATCGTACTATTGAGCGCCTGTGTGAAGTCGCTGCACTCGCTAGCTTTGGCTCACGAGCGACGCTCATATTAGTTTCCGGACGATTGATATCGACGTGCGCGATCTAAACGTTGTTGATGCAACGGTGCTTTTACAGATCTGACCAGTGAGCATGACCGGCTGTCAGCAGCGATCTCATGCTCCGGCCTGTGTGTGTGTGTGTGTGTGTGTGTGTGTGTGTGTGTGTGTGTGTGTGTGTGTGTGTGTGTGTGTGTGTGTGTGTGTGTGTGTGTGTGTGTGTGTGTGTGCACGAGACAGACTTAATGTTCCGTTTTATGTCACAAAGACTTGGACTATGGCCGCTGTCGTGCTGGTCACTGGTCAGCGGCGTGCAGCGTTAGTGAGCTTTTGTACAGCTGCAGTGTTAAAGTTGACGTGCAGGAGCGCGTTCTGCTTTACTGCACTCGGGTCTTACTCATAAGGATTCGACCACCATTTCTATCTGTAACAGTGAAACTGTTTACGGCAAAACATGAGCAGTCTGGTGATTTGTTATGAAACAAACCTAAGGCAAACGTATTTGGTGGAGAAGATGAAGGTGATTACTCCGCCCATCACAGCTTATTGACCGACTTCCTGCTTCAGCTGTGACATGTTGTGCATGTCATAGTTTCTTTGACAAGTGATGCTTTTAAATATTGTGTTTGCCCATCTTAGTTAATCATGTTAACATAAGTTAACATTTGCCAATTAGCAATAAACACAACGGTGTTGGAGCGAGATGAAAAGTCAGGCAATCAAATTACACAATCCGTCAAATAGAGCGGTCGAGATATTTCACCAAATACAAACGTCATGTTGGCGCTAAATGAAGAGTACGAGGAACAGCAAGGTTCGAGTAGATTGTCTAGAAACGGTGAATATCCATCGAGTAGACGTTGAGATGAAACCAGCTGAATATGTAAAGACTTGTACGTGCTTGTGGTGCTCGTGGAAAAGTTATAGCAGCTCAGAATTCACTCTAGACACAATATCTGGAGCGAATTTGATGGAATTTCATCCACTAGTTATCAAGATTATTCTCTCTGAACCGCAGATATTAACCTCATGATGTCGCGTTCGGGAAAGTCAGAGAAACACCATCGTCATGTGCATTTATCCTCTGAGGACCATGCACATTGGGACAAAAGTTAATGTCGATTCATTCAGTATTTGCTGTTCGGACCAACGCGGTGGACCCACAGACCGACTTTGCCATCCGTAGAAAAAACCACAGCAATGAACACACCAGCGATGTGGACGAAACAAAGCATCTCGAGCCGATTAAGTTTTCTAAAGTCAGGATTCAACTTCCCTCGTGGTTTTCTCAGAGCTCCACGCGTGTTAAAGGTCGGCCCCTTGCTGCTTATCGCCACCATATGTCACTCCATCGCCCGTCGTTACACCTTTGCCATGCGGCCAGTGAGGCGTAACGCCAATTATAGCCTCCATCACCCACCACGGGCTCCACGGCTTTCTCCCCGCCTGCCGGCATTGTCTCAAGGAAGAAAGGCTTTTCACAATCTAATTCCTGCCTCAGGATAGCAGGACTCAGGGCCGTTCTGCAGGCTCTTACAATCACAAATGACCAAACGTCCCCTGGCATGTGATCACGCAGGAACTCAAGAAATGCAACGGAACCCTGGGAAGTGTGGTTGTGAGTTGGGGTCGCGTGCCAGGCCATAGATGGGACAGCGAGGCGCCGTGTGAATCTGAAGTAGCAGGAGCCGAGGTGGCGCCTGGCTACTGGCGGGTGGCGCTGGGTCCTGCGAGCGGTGGGAGATATGGCAGCGATCCGTCACAAATCGTCTTCTTTGGCCATCTGTCAAGCGTTTCAGTGGGATTGGGAGCATTACGCGTCGCTGATCGAGCTGCTGCAGAGCTCAGCTTTCAGCAGACTGAACAACAAAGTGTAAAAAAGTAAATGTGATGCTGAAATGCATGAAGTCCCAAGCAACGGTTCAAAGCTACTGAACTCAATTCAACCTGTTGCAGGTCTTTGTTTTTCAGTACCAAAGCTGCTAACAGGGCACGCTGCACAGCCGGGCGCATCAGGAGCAATGAGCCCGCTGATTAAATGCCCTCGTTGTGGTCCTCGTAGCATTATTAGCAGCTCCATTTAAGGCCAACCTCACACCAGCCTCGTTACGGCAAAGCTAGAAAAACTGCCTCCAGTGCGAGTATGGCCGCCACCCAAATCACCTCATAGCTCAGTTCCAGCATTTCCTCATTTCATCAGCATATTATAGTATTTGTTATTTTCTTCGGGGTATTGTGTTCCAATATGAATATGCACACGAACCCACAATGCCCTGGGGTCGACTGTAGTGTTTTGCACTTTTTGGAGGAATGATGAAAAGTAGGTCCTTTCACGCTTGGGTTTTACTTATTGGAAGTTACAAATGAGCGTTATTACCTCATACACTGGTACATTCCGTCATCAGAGGTTGTACCTGTAGGCTACCATGATGCAACCGCCTGCAGCGCTGCAAGCGGCAGCGTAGTGATCTGCTGCTTATGTGCGCAGCACGTCCTCCTAGCGGTCATTTGAAGTAGAACTACATTGCGTCCGTGTCAGCTGTCTGTGACCGAAGCTTTACTGCACCAGCAGGATCCTCATCCAGCTCACACTCATGAACCACTCCCAAGTCTGCAGAGCGCCACAATGATAACCGCTCTTCACTTCCGTTTAATCTCTCAGGTGTCGAAAAGAGCTCGACAAAAGAGTTCCAAATGTGGTGATATTTTCTTTAAATCCTCTTCTCCAGCCGTAACCAGGCCCACCCTCAGCCAATCAGTTTTTGATTGCATTGTAATCATTGTCTCTGTGCTTCGCATCCTACAAAGCAAATATGTCCACATTAGGCAGCTGGCACTGCTGCGTATGCACACACACACTTTTCCAGCCATCTCAGGTCTGCAGTCCGACATACTGCAGGTCAGAAACTAATTTGCCTCCTCGCTCATGTTTTCTACTTCCGTTTCTTCTCCCATCTTTCAACACCACCATCGCCATTCTGTCCCGTTAATGACTAATACTGTATTCATATCCTCTAATATGCAACAAGAGCCAGCACATTTAATTATACCTCCACAGGAGACGGGCAGATCCAGTTATCCTCGTCATTCTTCTTCATCTAATCACAGATATTCACATATTCAGAGCACATGCCTCCCAGAAACAATGTGGCACAGAGGAGGTCTGCACACCGTCAGGCTGCCAACACTTTATTCGTCTTTGTCTTTTACATCTGGAAGATATTTGAGCCTAATGGTGTGTTCAGACCGGCGAGGAGGCGGGGCTTACCTCCACCACCATGGCTGAAATAACCACTCTTGCTGCTTTGTACCAAACAAACATCATCAGGAGGCATTCACTGTGGCTAGCGAGGCAAATATTGGCTAGTTTACCACAGAGTTGTGGATTACCAATAAAAAAAGATGTTGCTGTGATGTAATCGCAGTAAACGGATCAATAGAAAGCCGAAATAACTACATAACTTACCAATCTGTTTAATTGGTAATTGTTTGCGTCATGCAAACTTGTCGCTGGACTTGACAAAGTTCAACTCGTGCGGATATGTATATAAACAGCTTGCTCTGTGTTCGACATGACGCACACTTGGTCCCTCTTCTGAAGTGCTGAAATGAAGTGGTTTATTTCAGGAAGGCCTTTTGCTGTTTTACTGGAAATGTTAGTGCTATAGCCAATAAAGAGGCCAGATGTCTCATATTTAGCACCAAATGATTGTAATTTGAGATAATAAGCACCAACCTGTTGTGTAACGAGTGTACCTGTCCACCTTGTACTGACACGGTTATTGCAGCCGGTAGACGTGAAGTAACAACAAACATCCGTCCCCTTCTTGTCGTTATAATTTACACTGTAAGGCCTTAAGTTTGTGGACATCTTTGTCTCCATACTTTTCATCTGCTGTGCTTCCACCTTCGTGCCAACAGTTTGTCTCGTTGCTGTCTCAATGTGACAATAATAATAGTAATACATTTTATTCATACAGCGCTTTAAAAGGCACTCAAAGACACTTTACACGGTAAAAACAGAAACAATAAAAGCATTCATAACAAGAACAAAATAGATGACATCATGACAGTAAGGAACAACACCAAAAAAAAGAGACAACATGCATAACTGACTTTACAGGTTGAAAGCAGATTTGGCATCGTGGATAAAATGGTTGGCCCAGGTCTGCATAGATGCCCGACCTAAACCCATCCAGCACCTTTGGGAAGAACTGGAACGGCAACAGAGAGCCGGTGTTGACCTCACTAATGCTGAATCCCGAGAGCCAGGTTCTAAAATGTTGTGGAAAACCTGAAACCGGAGGAGGAGAGGCTGTTTATAGCAGCGGATTATTGCCCACGACTTTACAATGAGATGTTCGACAACTGCATAGAAGTTCAGCGTCCACTCGTCTACATACATTTCAGCTGAGTAGTGAATCTCCTCTCAATGTTTTAAAAGCAGAACCGAGCTTTATAATGCCCTACTTTACGCAACATTATTTTTTGTTCTGTATTCAGAGAGCCACGTCTTGCTCTGTGCCTTTTAATAATTCCTCTATTTATGTCCGGAGCTGTTGATAAAAGTGTTCGTGAGTGGGGGCAAATCCACGCACCCTGATGCCTCTTTAGCTGAGCCCTCTGGCACATTGCCGTCCTCTTTGAAGGCCCCTCCGCTACTGATCCTGAACGCATGCAGATGTGGCTCCAGTGGCCGGGGTTACACCAGCAGACAGGCCTTTAACCGCCTCACAGCCTTTCCTCTTCAGAAGCAGTGGCCACTCTGTTTGGTGAGTGGATTTGATTGGCTTTGTTACAAAGCTGCATAAATGCGCTGTGCTGTGAAGTCTCCACTCCAGCGCCATTGTTTAGTCGAGTGCGTTGAGGAAAAAGATGACCTCTCGGCTGATGTCTACAAGGACACGGCTGAATGTTGTTCATTAAGGAGCAGCTGCTTCGCCTGAATGAATCCTGCTCAATCACTCATTAGGCATGCGGAGTCTGGTTGAGCTAATATTGATGGGGGCATGCATCATTAACTTTATTATTACCTGAAAGACACAATGTTTAGATTAAAGTTCAGCTCCAGGTTTGAGAACTGAAAGGAGCCTCTCTGATGTTACACATTGAGTTTGTCATAGGGAGTCGTACTGGAAACGGATGTTGAAGGACTTCTGTGTTTCAGAAAGCAACCACTGATGATGTCGGCTGGGAAAACAAACAGCCAAGATACAAGACACAGTAATTATTCTGTAAATTCAATGAAGAAATAGTTTGAAATCCCGTACTACATGATTCACTACTGGCCGAATGAATGTAGACGCTGAACTTCTGTAGTTGTTGAACATCTCGTTGTAAAGTCATGGGCAATGATCTGCTGCTTTAACAGCCTCTCCTCTGGTTTCAGGTTTTCCACAACGTTTTAAAACCTGGCTCTAGGGATTCGCTCCCATTTCAGCTACAAGAGCATTAGTGAGGTCAACACCGGCTCTCAGTTACCGTTCCAGGTCTTCCCTAAGGTCTTGGATGGGGTTGAGGTCAGGGATGTGTGCAGACCGGGGCGAACCAGTTCTGTTTTTAGACTAAGCTTTGTCCACGATGTCGAAACAGGAAAGACACGAAGACAAACTGTTGCCACAAAGCTTGAAGAACCGCAGACCAAAAGTATGTGGACAAGGGTGTCCACAAACGGCCTCATATGAGATGCACTTCAGCTAAAAATAGAGACTCAAAACACTTTACCTGAAGCTCTTTTAGAATTGAAGCTTTAAGGTTCCTGAGAACAATAATGTGCAGAGAAAAACCTGAAGAAAGCCTGGCTTGCAATATAGAAATCACACAACTTTGTGTTTTAGAGTATACTGAAAGAGGAGAAGACTTGACTAGTCCTGGAAGATTTGATCATCTTCCATTTGAAAAATCTGACAAAATAAACTCTGGTGTGTAATCCCACCAGAGCTCCTCCTCATCGTGGGTTGGCCGCGTGAGAATCACAAGGTCACGTTGTGAACGGAATTGACAAACCTCTACAGGTGGACACATATTGTTCAGGCTTATTGATCCTCTGAAGGAGGGTTTGAACCGGGGACCTCAACCATGTCCTGTATCAGGCTGGTCTCATCCAGCATTCGTAGCAATACCTACGGAGAATAATGAGCCGTAATTTGTTCATATCCCGTGAGTTTCCCATGAAGACTGAAGTTTATTTTGAAAAAGAGTGTCTGCATTTAATGAGCGGAAATTGACACATGTTGCTGTCTTATGTAGGGACAATAACTTTTTGTCAGATATGATACAAACCGTTATACGAGGATACAACTTTTCAGTCCAACTGAAGAGTGAGTAGCTGATTACGCCACTTTTTCAACCAGAGAGGCAAAACTTACCAACGAAGTTCCTGCATGAACCAAGGACACTATCATTGTGTCGTAGCTGCCAAATGCTCCTCGTACTAGGATGGGGTGAATTCTGCTGTGCCAATAAAAAGAACAAGTTGATTATTAGAGTGCACATCACGATACACTGAGCCGCTCCGATGAAACGCCAGGCTAATGATATTCCTTGAGGGTTAGCAGCTCTGTGAGACGGGTCGACCCGCACCATCTGTTCAATGGTAGAAAAAACTCCAGGATGCATCTGGTCTTTAGATGATGAACTCATTTGCATAAAACACAAAGGAAAAAATGTTGTGAATAAGCAGTGTAAAAAAAAAGTCATTGTCGGTTTTATGAGTCTTCAGGGAGAAACCTCCATCATGATGAAGAAACATTCCTTTATCAGTCCCACAGTGGGGAAATTATTCTCTGCATTTGACCCATCCCTGTATATGTAGGGAGCAGTGGGCTGCCAATGACAGGCGCCCGGGGAGCAGTTAGGGGTACAGTGTCTCGCTCAGGGACACTTCGACACAGGACACAGTGCAGCCGAGGATCAAACCGGTGACCTTTCGGTTGGCGGACAACCCTCTCTACCCAGTAAGCCACGGTCGCCCCTATGGCAGTGAAGAACAAGACAAACCTCCATCATGATGGCAGTGAAGAACAAGAGAAACCTCCATCATGATGCCAGTGAAGAACAAGACAAACCTCCATCATGATGGCAGTGAAGAACACGAGAAACCTCCATCGTGATGGCAGTGAAGAACAAGAGAAACCTCCATCGTGATGGCAGTGCAGAACAAGAGAAACCTCCATCGTGATGGCAGTGCAGAACAAGAGAAACCTCCATCGTGATGGCAGTGAAGAACAAGAGAAACCTCCATCGTGATGGCAGTGAAGAACAAGAGAAACCTCCATCGTGATGGCAGTGAAGAACAAGAGAAACCTCCATCGTGATGGCAGTGAAGAACAAGAGAAACCTCCATCATCAGTTGCATCATCAGTGGAAATAAAACCTCCCTGACTGAACCTAGACGCTGTCATACGTTAGGTGATCCCTCTTTACTGTTGTAATTATTCCTTTGCTGGCGGGTGAGAAATGATTTAGCCTTTGTTTTGTGACGTGAGCGGTTCAGTGACCTTCCCCGACGTTAAAAGTGACGCCTGTGAACATGGCGTAACATGCTGAGGCCGAGACATCGTGCACAGCGGACTATGTAATTGAATCACATGTCATTGCGCACATAAGAGCACCTCATCCACAGCTGGCCACGGACAAATAAACAAATCTGCACTTATATTCTGAATTATACATATCTTCATGGAATGGGATTTGTTGTGTCTGCAGTAGCACAAGCGGTCAGGTTGTCTGTGAAGTGCCCCCTCGGAGGAACTAATGGAGCTTCTGCCTACGGATGAGTGGGGGAAAAAGGGCTTTGCTAGCCAAATTTAGCTGCTGGGGCGTGGGCCCCGTTTCTGCTGTCATGCAAAAGGGAGTGCAGCTAATGCCTCCGAGACATTCAAGTGCTGACATTTTAGTTGTTTATTTACTTTTCTGCCTTCGTCTGGGCATCACTAAAGGGACAACCGTGCAGCACGACTCCCATCCATCAGGGTTTCGCGCGGTCCGCGGGGCTGTTGTCAGTGATGGCAGTGAAGAACAAGAGAAACTTCCATCATGATGGCAGTGAAGAACAATGACTCGTCTCAGCTCTTAATGAAATGGTTAATGTGAAGGTGGTAGCGCCTGCCTTTCCTGGGTGGGACATAGATTTTGGCCTCAAGCGCACACACCTACTCATCAAACTAGAGTATCTGCGCAATTAAACCTCATCCGGGTCCACCGACAACAAATTACAAGATGGTTGGCATGGTTACTAAGTGAATACGAGAGGAAACGGATGCGAGTGATTCACGGGGCTGCATCCAGGCAACAGAACAGTTATGTTCTCACAGGGTTCCAGTGAAACAACGAGAGCAAGTGCATTTAGTGAGCTGAAAGTTAAATGGAGAGGAGGGACCGCGGGATCGTTTCAGTCCTCTTAACCTCTTAAAAGGCTTTCGTGTGAGTGGTTGTTAGTTCCATCACTGCTGGAGTAAAATGTCTGGTGGGTGTTGAGTGGCATTTGAGCTCGGAGGAGAAGTTGGCAACATTGTTCTATTGATACCATTACTTAAGAACCTATTATATGGTGTTTCTATAGACTCTGTAAATTAACCAGACGCGGTCACATGACTTCTACGTCACCTACAGTGATCAACGTTCAGTAGTCTCATAGCCACGTGTTAGAAACCAGGAACTAGTGGACTATTTAATGACGTATTTTATTTCAGAGAACAGCTCGAAAGCTTGAGTTCGGCACAGACCTTATTTCAGGAACCCATTCAAGAAACCTGTTGGCTCCAAGACGAGGGAACCGGATGAGCAACAACGCTCACTCATTTCTGACAGCGTCTACAGATCTCTGTAAAGCCTTATAGACGACGCCAAAGAACAGACGGTGAGAACCTAAAGTGAAGTAAAGCTTTATTTCTTTCCATCAGGTGCTAGAAAAAGCGTTGGTTTGTTTGGTCTGAGCAGATGGTGTGAAGTTCTTCTCTGCAATAATAATGGTGACGGATGAGCTATAGAACACACAGCTAAACTGTAAGGAATACCAGAACCCTTTACATGTTGTCACCCAAATCAATGTCATGCAGGTATCGTAGATATTACCCATGAAAGCCCAGATGGGACTCACTTCTAGATGCAACTTTCTGTTCTGTGGGTGAGGCGAGACCCTCACAGTGAACAGTTTAACTCTCATGTCAATTTGTACAGCTTGGAATATCTACCACATTCTCCAAGAGCGCCATGCTGCCCTTACTAAGTGAAAATGACAACCCCTGACTGGGGGCAAGGAACAACCCCCATGTGAACCTCATTAAGACTAAATGGAAGCGATCTGCAGCAGGGAAGCTGAGGGAGGAACCCAGTGTGCCATTAGTCCCTGAACAAGTGGAGACTAACGAGCAGAAATGGTCATGGAAACTCTCATTACGTTAAGTTCTGGGGGAGCGGCAGTGAGCTACATCTATCAAAACGTTCCTCGTGCTTCGGAGGATTCCCTGCAGCCCACTTTGGAGAACCACGTCTTGAAAGTGACCAGAGTTAGTGTGGGAGGTCGGACCAATCCACCGTGAGGTAGTTCTACCAACTAGGGAGGAAGGCATTGGAATTATGGATGAGCATCATCTCTTCTCTGATGTACAGTTTGAGCAAACTAAAGAAATCTGTTTTATGAATGTAAACAATTCCGCTCTAATGGAGTCAACCATTGCCAGTTTATCATTTCATATTTTATTTAACTTGCACCCACGAGGCACCAATCTCAGGTCTTACTAGAAGCGATTGTAGTTAAATTACACGACTGTAAATAACCTGACGTGTCCTTTAAGTTTACACTTTCCGATTGCTAAGTCAGTAGATCGATTATTAGATTAATCATAAATTAGCTTTTTTGCAGGTTTTTTACTGATTGTAAGTAAAAGAAAGCCGCTAATTGTTTCAGGAATTCCTAAATGGTTGATAGTACTTTGACTGTGTACATTGACTGTGTACTTAGACCATCCTATCCTCATACAACGGTTCATATCAATCCAACACAAAATTCAGCAACACGTCTCTTTCCGCTTGTTACGCGTCTACGGTCTTCACAGGAAGCTCAGTTAGGTTTAGGCAACTAAACTACTGAATTAGATTGAGGAATAGATTGGTGTTTGGGTTGAAACTACCACAGCAGTGCTGTTACTGAAGTACACAAGTTACATGACAAATAAACATTGACTTCTCGTTTCACGTGAGGAACAAACAGCGGCCTCCTGGCTGAAAGAACGCCGTTTGTTTTTATACGTCCTGGTTCAAGATGACGTTAACGTACAACAAAGTGTAGTGGGATATCAACGACTGAAGGCACGTTATCCTCCGTCGGTATCGCTATGAATGCTGGATGAGACCAGCCTGACTTGGACATATTTGTAGAGGGAATGAATAAACTATCACAATGAAGCAAACGACTGAGCCAACAAGAGTTTATCGTTTCTGAAACACGGCATGGAAAAACAAACGTCAAACTGTTCTGAGCTTCTGATGCTGATCTCTAGAGTTCGATCCGTATCAGGGGGACCGGACATCGGGCACAAAGCGGCACGGAGGGCCAGCGTTAAACAGCTGTCTTTGTTTTGTTCAGTCCGTCTGTCCGGCCCATGAAACGGGTGGATCGGACCCGCCCAGAGTCTATGTGAACGTATGTGAGCGCTCATCTGAGAGGCCGTGTGCTGCCCTGTGGAGAGCCAAGCGTTCTCATTAATGAGAAATATTAGCAAAATAATTCAAAAACAAAACTCATAACGCATTGCGTTGATTGCTCAGATCCTCATTAGACGTGCTAAACACCGGCGGCAGCGACTTCTTGATTGAGCAGTAAGCATTAAAAAGCGATGTATTATATTTACCACACAGATGTTTATAAATGAACCAATGAATTATTAACAATCATTGTCAATGAATGTATAATAAATAAAGTCAAACGACTCTTAATTACAACAGTTCTAATCAATTAAGAATGTGTTTTTTTTAGATGCATATTCATAGCTTTTTACAAATTGTGTGAGCTTAAACACACTAGAAGCCTAATTGTCCTTTGTAATAATTCACTACATGTGACGCAATCACCAAATGTGAGCTTTTAATCCCAAAATGATTCTCCAGGGGTGAATGTCCCCCAGGCTGTCCAAGCAACGAGAGTTTCCTCGATCCATGGGTATTATTCAAAGAGTGTAGTGGAATTATTAGTGGAATCCATCACTGAAAAGCTCATTTAAAGCTCTTCAAACACAACGAGATCGCTCTGCACATTTTAATGTGAGCCTTCAGTGCACTTTGCAGCTGTGTTATGAGGGAAAAACAAACAAATTATGGAACAATGTTATGAACGATAATCAGGTCGTAATCACGTTGTCAGATAATCGTAAACAAAAATGTATCTTCTGAAAAGCGTCTGGTCGTAGGAATTGTTAAAAGAAAAGCGTGTTGCATTGCTTGTGTTGCACATTTATATTCCGGTAAATAGATCATTGTCAGACGGCCCAGAGGGGTACCGCATGATTTATGAATCATGTTGTTTTTTTACCAGCCCTCTGTGTTCCATAAAGAAGCAGTGTGTTGCTCCGTGTTTGAATCATATGGATTTGTCGCTTTACGATCTCAGAAACAACAGACTTTGTCCCCAGTGGAGATACTCGACCCTCTGGCAGCAACACCAGAGCGCTGAAAGGTGCACGTGTGCTTCGTTTTTGTCTTGTCTGACAAAATATTCAAAATTATTCACGAGTTTAATGTTTTTTTTGAGATATGCAGAATGACTATTCCAGTAAATAGCACCCATGTTGGATCAAATACTTTTCAGCCTGACTCTGGAGTTATTACCATTTGTGTCACTGGCTCGACTCGAGTTTTCTGATTATTCAACTTCCTGTCCGGTGTGGAGGAAGCGAAAGGATCCTCTCCACCACTCTACAGGCCTTCACACTCCGGGGGGCGTTTTCTCTTTCCTGCAATTAACTTGCACGTCAACATATTGTTATGCCAACACGCCGGCGACAGCATAGACCAGATCCACTCCTCCCATGCTTACCTTTCACAATAAAAGCCTCAAAATGATCAAATTCACTCAGAACATTTGAGGAAAGTGAAATGTCTTCCAGTAGCTTTAGATAGGCAGCTGTTTACCTCAGACTGCTAGAAGCTGCTCTGGTTCCTCACTTTTCCGTGTCGTTTATTCGTTACGCTCTTGTTCTTGAACCCGTGTCAGTCACTGATACTCCAGCTTTGCACTGGACCTGCTTTTCCCCGACGCGAGTGCCGTTTTATCTGTGAAAATAATCCTCTTTGCCACTTTCTCGTTGTTTTCTCTTCTTTCTTTTTTCCCCACACGAGTTTCTCAAAGCAGTGCAGCAGAGGCGAGGATCCTCTTGATATACAGCCGGCTGAGTCAGTACCAAGGTTTTCCATGTGCTCCCCTATTGTCAAGGATTTATTAGCAGCGGGTGTAATAAACTATCCCAAAAACTACAGATTTGGTGACCCTGGGGTGGTGCTATCCAGCTCAGTACGCTACTTCCATCCCAATCCCAAGATGCTACACACCGTCCTGCAGAATACTAAATTTACGTCCTACTGCTGCAGTCATTTTGTCCCCCCCCCCCCCCCCTTACTGCTTTGGGTGTTGCCTCTGTCGGCTCAAATTAAGTGTCAGTCCTTTGAGTACTTTATATACAAGCTTAGATTTGATGAAGTTTGCGGGTAACTGTGTTTGCTTTCCCGTGACAGGCTGCAGTAGATCTGTTCCCGACATGTCTAATCGATGTGTCTATGGCGTCCACGGCTTGTGAGAAAGGAACTAATCTAGTTTAGTTTAAAGGGAGGAAATGGAGGACGCGGTGAGCGAGCATCTTCTCGCCAGACAGCATGCGTAATTGCAGGTTGCTATGCAACTGAATGTATCCTCTGCAGTAAATTATCTCCGTCAGTAGAAAGATGCGATAAGAGCTCATTCCTCCTTTTGCATATGAATAAAATCAAAGTTTAATTTGCAGATAGCAGCGGTATCAATCGTCACATACGTGCGTGCGTATGGAAACATGGCTGACAGGGTTTCACGCAAGTTTCAGGGAGAATAAATCACGTAGGTTTCAATGTCGGGCAGCGGAAGACATTTCTAATTTGCCTCGGTGTGCGTTCTCGTCAGCACTTATGTAAGATCAGCTCGAAGTCCCCATATGTAGAATATTTCCATTTTCAATTTCACTCTGGAAGCAAAGCACAGTAGCTGTAGACGAGGGCAGGCCGACTGTGTTCTGTTACAATGGGTGGAAGTGTAGAAACCCAGAGATGATACTGTGCAGCCCCACAGCCCTAGCTTGGTGTGAAGCCCTGGTGCTGTCACTGGAGTGGGTGTTGTTGATGATCACACCACTCACCACGAGGTCAAGGAGAGAACACTTGATTTATAGTGCTGCTTCTGCCAGCTTATTCCTCTTTAGTGCAATGTTTTGTCAGCATTGTACAAACTGTAAAGAGTCCACAACTACTGAGACTGCAGTCAGTGGGAAAAGGAGAAAAAGCAAATATGGAGGTTGAAAACGGTGTCATAACATGTCTTGAGTTGTTGGGGAGGAGGATGGGAATCCACCGTGTATGAATGTGATTCTACAGACTGGAGTGAGCCACGTCGTTCCTACCGTTTGAACTACGACTGATGCTGATGTGACCGCATGGTGCAGTGAGCGTTCACACAGTGTTCACTCATCCAATGATTGAGTGCCTTTATGACATGCCTTCACAGGAAAGTGAGAGGAAACATGCTGCGAGACGCTGCAAAGCACCAATTGACCCTTTGCCATGGTCCCGCCCCTTTAACGCAGACCAATCATAGCGTAGAATCGGCCAGCTCTGTCCAGGGTCCCAAAGCTATCCGTCTCTGCTCCATAGACCCTCGTCTATAGTTCCAGATGTTCTTCAGGCTGGTTTAGTGGTGTGTTGGTTCACTTTAGCTTCTATCGTTCTCTTTTTAACCTGTTTTCACTGAAGAATCAGTTCAACATCCTGGATATTTCCTTCAAATACACATTGTCCTGTTAACAATATAGTATGCCATGATCAGAATAATTTGAAAGTTGCTATAATCACATACAGATGCTGCAGATTGTGGCTTTTAAAAGAATAACTTGATCTTCCCTTTTTCGGAAACACACAGCATGAAACTCTAATCCACAACTCGCCAAACTCCAGTGAGAAGCGCAGCCTTTGAATTTGATATCTTAATGATGTCTGGCTTGTGTGAGCCTCGTTGGAGCCATTGCTCAGAGACCAGCAGCTCATCTCCGGTTCCTGCGGTGCGATGCAGCTCCGCTTTCCCAGTCGGTCCTGATGTCATTGCTCTGCCCCCTCGATCCTCGGAGCCGGAGATCTCTCCCTTTGAAGACATTCGTAGAAAGTCGGCTGCTCAGAAACGTGTCTTCTGCTGTGCACCCGGTAACACAATTAATCCGTTTGTCGATGCCGCTGGTGGGGCTTGTTTGTGCGCGTGCAGGATGTTGGGCTTGAGGAAGAGTGCAGTAAATATTGTCCGGCAGACTTTGATGAAAAGACAGGAAACTGAAACCTGCTGGCAGACTTCATCAGCGCCCGCAGCAGGCATCGGGTTTGACCCGGAGACTGATGTTATGGTAATGGATACGGGGGTCCAGCCACCAGCCAGGCATTCACGCTATCGATTTTGCAGAGGTATTTTCCAGAGTAATCAAAGAGCTGTGAAATCCTTACTCGGCGAGTGCTCGGAGCTTCGGGGACCGCTCGCAGGATTGCTTTTCTCTGGTGAAGTTGAGAGTTTAGTAAACTGATACATCTTTCACGCTAACGTACACGTACTGCTGCCGGGTAAGCGAGGCGGCCGATTCCCACTGCAGTCTGACAACTCTGCCAACTGGGGTCACGATGTGCTGGGTCAGCTTTCTGGCTTTGCTGCGCGGCTCCACCCCAAACGACCAGCAGCCGTGCCGTCATATAGTACACGTGAGGAATGAGGAGCTGAACATGCTTATGGGAGTCAAAACATAAAGTAGGACACATGCAAGTCGCCTCTTTTATTAAAATAGACTTTTCTTTAATAATTACAATATTGCACATGCAACTTCAGATTGTGACGCATCATTTTCGGAACATGAGTTCATGTCAAATGACTTAATATTATGAATGAATAGAACATTTCACAGAGTATAATCTCATTGTGTTCAGGTTTGTGATTGGTGGCATACTTCATAGCATGTTAGCATTTGAGTTAGCGCTCCACTAGCTCTGAATAACGGCTGAAGATCTGTTTCACGGGTACACAACCTTTCTGGTTTTTATTTTTTCTTCTTGTTAATCAGTGTAGCATATCAACATTAAGGTTAACATTAAGTTAAATGATGACACCACGCCTGTGATTTAATTCCATCCATATAGGTTCCGTGCATAGCAACATAATGACATTAATTATATATGAGAGTACTACACAAGAAGGCTGCTACTGGTGTGGTCCTCTACCCTGGAGACTTGTGTATGAACTGGTAATTGGTAAAACTGGTTCATTAAAGTCCACTCCCATGAACTGCAGAGGTTTCCTGCTTAGTGAGTACAGCAGTGCAGTTAATAACCACGGAAAGAAATGTGTTGTTTCTCGTGCTTCCAATTATAATTGATTGAATTATTATTCAACATAAAAGATGTTTGTTGGTTTTACTGCAAGAACTACCAATTATTTTTGACCCAACTACAACATGGAATTTCACGGTGTTGAAGGAATCTTTATGTTTTGAGGCGACTTAAAGGGCCAGTACATCCAGTTTACGTGTCAAAGTCCAGCTGATCAAGTCTGGGACGTAACGTGAGGGTTTGATTGAAACACGATTGTGTTGCATTATGGGAAATGTACGTTCTTTGTTTAAATCCTCTCCCTGTTAATGGTACAGACGTGCATTACTGAGCTGCAGGGGACTCGTGCTGCTTGCTGCTCGTTCCGCTGACTCGTGACTTGCCTGGATGCTGATTCCACAGTGTGATGGATGTGATGTGAACGTGATCCGGCTCTCGTGTGGTTTGAACGTCTTGTGTTGGCGATTTAGTTTCCTGCAGACTGTACAGCATTATGTAGACGATGATTATTAAAAACAGCTTGAACCTGTTCGCCGGTTCATGTGAGGCCTAAGAGACGACGGGGGATTCTCTCTGTTCGGCTGATTCGCAGCGGGACACCGCGGCCTTCCTGTCGTCCTCTTCTACGCTGTGTTTTCGTTGGTTGTTCATTCCCAGCGCTGGTCATGGTCCATTGATTATCTTATTAGCTGCAGTGAGGAGCTGAACACCAGGAGCCTGCAGGGGTCCACGTTTGTATCGATTTAGCGATAATTAGGCAATTCTTCAAATGTTTTTAATTTCTTTACACGCGAGGCATTCTTCCTTTCTTCTCGGCCCGCGTCTGTATTCAAAGCAATGTTTCCTCTTCAACAGTTTTTCGCTGCCCTTGAATTAAAAAGGAGGCCTTGAATGCTGATTTCAAGACACAGACACAGTTTCTCAGTAATAACTATATTCTTCATCCAGCTGCAGATGAACACAGTCGGTGATGCTGTTGTCAGTGATGGTTGTAATGCACGTAGTCTATGGAAGAGCAGACGCATTACCTGACGCTGTTGATGACGATGGATATTTAAAGGTGTCCTCCATGATGAGTAATTACTCCTCCCTCTCACCCTACGTCCATCTACAACACTCGCCTCGTTCTCTCAGTCAAAGCTCAGTTTAAAGTGGAACAGTGAACGTTGAGGCCTCAGCACATCGGGGACCGTTTTTATTCTTTGTGCGATTCATTCACACGTCAGTATATTCATTTTACAACCGTGGTTTTTGTCACGAGAGCTTTAGTACAGAACGTGAACATTAAAAGCGGCATATTTGTTTCTTTGGTCCATTTTCCGGAGGTTTTGCACCACAAATGAAGGCATCGACCAATCACGCTGTGTTGAACGGACGTATTCAAGATGTTCAGAAGAGTTTACAACAAGACGGGAAACTTCATTTCTCCTTTCAGCCGTCAGACAGATCCACGCCTCCTCTTCTTACCTCTCACAATAGAAGCCCGAGACAAATGATGGAATTCAGCATTTGACTGGGAACTGAAATTCACTCGGAACATTTTGCTGAAAGGAAACTCGATAACGTATCGTACTGGAGCTCCGGCTGGACGACGGTTTACCTCGGACAGACGCTGCTCCGGGTCTGACGGATGCAGGCAGTCGGTCTGTTCTAAAGCTTTTATTGAAGAAGCGCTGCAACTGTCCCAAATGTGCATCGCTGATTCAAGGTATTCGTAGCGGAATATTTTACATGTTTATGCCATTTATTGGTCACACCCCCGTTGTTTAAAGACCTTAAGAGTTAAAGAACCACGAGTATCTCAGACTATGAGCTGAACAGACAGAAGAAGCTGTATGTTGTATTTATTATTACTGCTTTTTGTTTTCAGTGTTTAGTTGTGCGTTGCTTAGCTTGTAGTAGCTTATGTGTCTTATTTTTCATTCTTCTGGAATCCGATGTGACGAACGAGAGTCCTGTTCCTGTCCTCGGCGTCTCGCTGCCGTTGGACACGTCTGTGTGATGTCGTCGGCACACTCTGTGGGGCCTTGACAGCACATACTTGAGAATCGCTCCCTTTCTTCATTCATACAGTCTGTTTGCCGATGAACTGGGTAATTGAGTCGTCCTGAGGTCATAACTCGTCGGCTGCATGCAGCTGGTGCCAGCGAGGCTTCACCCTCGCTGCTCTCTGCACCAGCCTGTTTGTGTATGCAAATGAGATGTGCAGCCGTGGGCGGCCTGTGTCGTCCACAGTGTCCGACTCCACGTTTAAGGAAATAAAAAAAGCTCCGTGTGACGTTCAAACGCAGCTTCCTGAGGAAACGTGTCAAGTGTGCGCTCGCAACCGGATTCTGGGACCGTCGTGCCCCAACGGCTTCATGGGGACTGCAGGAGTCAGAGATGTGCAGTGAATGATGGAGCCTCATGGCACTGGGAGCAATGCGCTCGGGCCTCTTATTTCTGTTTGATGGGCTGAGACAGGGCCGCGGGGTTAACCTCATCACGCAGGAGACTCATCATTGCTCCTCATCTTCTCTGCCATTGATTGCTCCCAGCATTTGGGAATGGAATCCTCCATATTATCCGCCCTAAATACCTGCACCAGTCATATATGAAGTGATGGATATTCTGCAATTATACTTGGATGCATTTTCCTCATGCAGTTGCAGAAGCCTCCCTGCATTTAACATCCATTAAAACCTGATTTCTAAATCTGTAAACATGTAACGGTTTAGATTTTTAAAGGACTTTATACATCTTCAAGTTGAGTTGTTCATATACCGATACCAGTAAATGTCTCTGACAGCCTGACATGAGGTAAGCATGTTATCGTGACATCTCCATCGTAAAGCCTTCGTTCTCAGCGGCGCTTCTGTTCATTTGATGGCCAACAGAAGCACAAGCTTCCGCTGTGGAGGCAGCGAGCTCATGTCGAGGTCCTGCCTTTACTGGCCACTTGAACACGACCGAGCAATGCAGTGGTCTGTTTCATCTCTTTGGCATCAAAGCAGGTTTTCTCCAGCCGTAATCTCAATATAAACTCTTTGATCTCGCGTCTTTGCGTTTGGGGAACGTCTTTGTCAGCGGATCACATTCTCACAGCTCGCGTGTGCCTCCAACCTGCCGCCACACAAAGGTGTGATCAATAATCCCGTCTCCTTCAGGTCACAGGTCGCATTCAGACTCTGGACTTCACGCCTCGTGTCCTCAGGCTCTTTAACGGGTGATGGAATCTGTGTTTCCAGCTAAATACTTGAAATCCCTCCACAGTATAACATGCCTGTTGAATATAGTCACCAGTGGGCGGACCACGCTTCCTGTTCTCCTTCCCTTCGATTGATTGTGTCTCAGCGGCTCTGGCTGGAGTCCTCTTAGGCTCAACTCAAGCTGAGCACATTCAAACCCTGCAGCAAAAATCCGATCACGAGGCTCAGCATCTTTGAAACACTCGGTGTTGTCTCAATTACAACAGACGCTTTAAACCCAGAGGTCAGTGCATTCACCATGCTTTTCACTGCCCATGTCACCACTGTTTTACTCAATTGCACAACCTGCTGCTTCCAACCGAGACTCAAGCAGATATCACTGAATGACTTTGGCACATTTCAGAAAATGGTCATGAAATAATTGAGGGACTCATTAGGATGTTGTAGTTTGACGTTTATCCACTTATCAGATCGATGGATCCTTCTATCCGTGTCCGTCTGCTGTTGAGCGTCATGCGAGCTGGATGACTCGCATGATGGGAGCTTATCAGCTCATGGGACTGAAAGCTGTCAACTAAAATGTCACTTTCCTGATGGAGTTGAACCTAATGTGTCTAAATGTACACTATGGAAACAGGAAAGATGGGGAATAGACTGTGGCGCTCTAACCTGTTGAAGCCTCATTTTATGACGACACACGATGACGACACACTAGGAAAGACAATGCTCACTATTCTGAGTGTTTACAAAAACACAAATTTGCATTCATTTTGGTGGAAAAGCTTCAACATGTTCAGATATGTATTCTTTCACAACAATGTGCCGTATAATGAAGCTTTCTGTTTCCAGGTTCATATAGAAATAGAAGTCTGTTCCCATAACTACGGCGTGTATCCCCCCCCCCCCCCCCCTTCATAAGCTTCTTACAGAACAACAATGGGTTTTGTTTGCATCGCAGTTGTGAGGGCCAACAAGGACACGCGTGAATGAACATGCAGGTCATTTGTGAAACGGCAGCACCGACTGTTGAGGTTCGCTCCACGAGCTCCGGCTGAGATGATCGGGGGTCCGCAGGTGAAGGGGGGTGCTGGTGGGGTTCAGCGCCTTAATGACACAACATGGACTACATGTGGACGATGACGTGTGCTGACGTCTGCAAATATTAATCTGTCATCAGACCGTCTGTTTTCAAACGGGAGATTCAAAGATTGGCAGAACCAGTTATCATTTTTATAAATTTATATATATATAAGTTTTTTTCTTGTAATCCGATAATCTTAATCTCTTGCAAGTTAAACAAAAGCTGTTTCGGAGCAGGGCCTTATCTCGGGACAACGTGGCAGTTTAGTGTCACCGGTGGGTAGGAATCTTTTTAATTGAACGTAGTAACGCTTCTGCACCATCCCCACCGCACTGCACCGTCAGGACGGCTTCAGCGGTGAAATCATTGCGGCGGCTTCCTCTCGGTCTGTTCCGCCGTCTCATTACGTCTGAGTTATGACGGCGGGTGAGCTTCAGTACAGCACCAGA
The DNA here is from genome assembly GCA_028022725.1 of Lycodopsis pacificus. Lineage (NCBI taxonomy): Eukaryota > Metazoa > Chordata > Actinopteri > Perciformes > Zoarcidae > Lycodopsis > Lycodopsis pacificus. Next base: position 22,763,966 of record CM051703.1, on the reverse strand, counting down.
CACCCGTCACGGGCTCATAAATGTGCAATGATTGCGCTTGATTGCAGAACTTTTTGTTAGTGGGCGGTGCACGCATCCGCAGGTCAATACTGTGGTGCACGGCGGTAGAGTTTAGTGACGCAGCTCTTAGGACACGACTCTCCGGGGAGGACGCTAAGTGTAGAATCTTTGTTTCTACTCTGCCCCCCCCCCCCCCCCCCCCCCCCTCATAATGAAGCCTAAGGCAGATGGAAAGCACTTATGTCCCTCCTCGCCCACTGCTCCATCCCTGCTCCCTAATGCACAGCCCCAGACCACCACAATTACAATTTCAGAACACATTTCAGCCCTCCTGTATTATTAAAGCACCCAAAGCTGCTGCTGCCTGGAGAGCGAGTGGGGGACGGTAGAGGGCGTGGCCACATGTTGTGTGTGAAGCGTTTAGTGAAACACTGAGACGCAAGCTTAAGAGGAGCAATTAAGCGTTTTCTTTTTTTAATTAGTCAACAAGCCTGAAATCAACAACCCCCGGGCTGGTTGGAGAAGCGTGTGATTGACACCACTAATCATCAGCGTCATCAGAAATGGGGATCTGGAAAGTCAATTAGTTTAGGTTGCATTCGTGGGTGTGATGTAATTACCTATTACCTCACATAACATTGGAACAGTATCACTATTTAGCTTGAAGGCAGAAGGTCCCGTGGACTCGGTGAGACTCTGTAGAGGCGGCGGCGAGACATTTTTCTTCTTGAAATAATCAAACGGGCCGCATTGAGTTTCGAAGGCCACACATTTCAGCACCGGGCAAAGTAATCGATCCGGATAAAGAATGCTCATTTTGTGTTGTGTGGGCAGCAGCAGTGTTTTGCTCTCTCCGTGGTCCTGTTCTTTCCTGCAGGTCTGAATGGGCATCGTGTGCCTTGCGGGACTCACAGAACAGAGTATTTCTTTGTTGTATTTCTTTGTTGTATTTCTTTGTTGTTTTTCTGGCACGAACACGCAGGTTTCTGCTGCTCGACGTCTATGGGACTCCCTTTGTTTCCCCTCCAGCCCAGGGAGGTGCGCTCATGCATATAATCGATCACAAATCACGCTGCCCGTTAAAGTGGCATCAGCTCTGATCCTCCTTCGGCATGTGCGATGCAGTTGGTGTGTTGGACTGTACACCGCCACATCATTTCACAAAAGGCTCTCTGTAAAGAGTAATATTACCTCTGAGCAGACGTCCTAAATCACCCTCTGACATTTTATTGAATCACAACTGAATGCACATAAGCTATGTGCCTTAGCAGCTTTAAAGTAAGATTGTGTGAATGGAGAAAAACAAAGCGGGAGCCAAGCGCCGGTGCACTGCCGGCATACTAAACCACCGGCACGTGACTGAGGCAACTGTTGAGGAGGGAACCGTGTTCCTCAAAGAAAAGAAGACCGCTGCAGCTGAAGAATAATGGACTCGCTGCACACAAGAATCTGTCTTGACCAGAGAGCATTACAGATTGGCTCATTCCCCGGGGTCAGAGGTCAGTAACGTGTCGGATCCACGAGGGTGTGGATCGGCTTCACCTCGGCCCGGTGCAGAGCGGCTCCCATGTTCAGCTGCTGTCACTCTCTGCTCAGTAGTCTCTGGCTCTGCTCTCGTTTCCAGGAGCCCCCCGTGCTGTAGGTGTTGGTTAAAGTAGGTCATTCCACCTCATTACACTCTGCTGGAGCAATACATTGGGAGGTCTGGATGACTCTTTGAGATTCATTTTGGAGTAAACATGAGCTGGCAGGCGTTTCCTGTATGTTTTATCCTTCAGACCAAACCTCGTCAACATCAGACCAGCGAAGAGGCTTTGTGTGCATTCACTGCATTCATTTAGTTGAAGGACTTTCATTTGAGCAAAAGCAAGTTAGCAGCTAGCAAGGTAGCGGTCATTGAGGTACGCTGATGGGCAATACATGTTTGCAGAGATCAAAAAGTAGTCTGACTTCTGCTGTCAAACTTTAAATGTCACATTAATATTTTAAGCGTATTACCTTAAAAGCTCTGAATTGGCACCTCCAGGATTTAGGGATGAGTTGCAGCGAGTGAAGCCGGCGCTAGAAACACAACTGGAGCTGTTCAATGGAAACCACGGCAGCAAAGACCGACACTCTGAAGCTCGTGATTATAATCGAGCATCTCTGAGTTTCATGTCAAAGATCCTGCGACGTAGTTTCCTCACGGCCTTCAGCTGCTCCTCCAGCTTCGCTCTTGGTCTCTTTGAAAGCTAATGCATGTATAGCAAGCTGCTTTGACGTCTGCTTCATGAATGTGATGTAAAGCAAATGTCAATAAAACTTCATGTAGGAGTTAATCAGTCAGTTTTAATATGAATTCAATCTAATATAAAAGGCAGTGACCCTCCCTTAGAATATGTCAACAGTAATATAAACACATTATATGCATAACTATTTAACTTCACCATTAAGCAAAGCAAGGCAAGTTTGTATCGCACATTTCAACAACAAGGTAATTCAAAGTGCTTCACATAAAACCATTAAAAGCATCAAAACATAAGGCAAAGGAGATTTAAAAACAATTAAGAACATCCATTGCATTAAAACAGTGTAAGAAATAAAATACAGCAGTAAAATGCAGAAAATGTATGAATATATTAATTGAATGTGGTTCAATTAAAGGCAGCAGCAAACAGAAAAGTCTTCAATCGTGATTTAAAGGAGAGGGTTGAACACTTGTTGATGACATGATTGAGTTGGTTTTCCTCTGTTGTGATTGCACTGAATGTGTTGGGCACTAGGGCGCTGTTTTTCACGTGTTGGTGGGTTTTAACAAAGCATGGGTGGAAAGTCGACACTACGCAGCCATTCCCTCGGATGTTCACGCGGCCGTCATGATGAGGTTCCCGGATGTCGGAGGGGAACCTTGAGAACTTCCTTTGGCGCGTGACACGGCCAGCAGAAGCATGCCGTCACGGAGCTTCCCCACTTACTTCCATACCTGACTGGCACTATCACCAGCACCCCTCCCACCATCGGCCCGGTTATCTTTAAGCACATCGCCCAGTGATTGCACTAATCCAATCAGATAGATCAGGTGTGCCAGCTGTCACGCCGAGACACTTGGCAGTAACACCGGCGAGCAGCAGGCTGTGTGACAGCCGGTGAGCAGCCATGCAGAGCGGATGTGTCCTGTTAAATAATCCATTAAGACTTTTTCTTCTTTTTTTTTAACCTTACCCGCCTCTTTGGATGCATCCACATTAAACCAACGGCACAGCAAAAGGTTTTGTCAGGATGTTCTTTTGGTTGAGTTTCTCACAGTAGCAGTTCCTTCGTCCTCCTGCACCAGAACACACCCCGGCTGTATGGGCTGAGAAGTGGCAGAGCCCTGAAGATGAAGCCTTTTACAGCCGACGTCATCAAAAGTACTCGCGCACATGTTGGCAACGCAAGTGTCGTTTTGCTCCAGACATCCAGGCGAGTTCGGAATCTCTCAACATTGAATAAAACCGTTACCGGAATCTGAATGTCTGGTCGTTGCATTTTCTGTCGTCAGAGTCGATATTTCAACAGCGGACTGAAGTTCTTCATAATTCCAACCGGATCGTGATTGTTTCAGAGCAACGGGTGTTTCAGTTTGAAACGTTACCGTGTTAACTGGTGACTTTCAGCTGAATGCGTCCGCGATTGCTCTTAGTGACCACAGACTGTATGTAAGAAGTGGGCGTCGCCGTCGTTATGCCCTCCATTGGTTTGTGGCCATTTTGAAGCCTCGAGTTCGGCATTTTGGCCGTCGCCATCTTGGCTTCATGCAACCAGTGAATGGAAGTGACCATATTTGGAGTGAGGAGGACTGACGTATACAGTCTGGTAGAGACCTGTCAATCAGCGTGTAGCCCCGCCCTAAAGCATCCCCTGCTTTATGGTCTGTGTGACTCTAAATGGACCATCATGTACTAAATGAACATCATGCTGTATTGAAGAAGACTTGAAACTAGAGATTGAGACATAAACTCATGTTTACAATGTTTACTGAGGGAATAAATCAAGAGAGAAGTAGAGTCATTTTCTATAGACTTCTATACAACCAGAGGAGTCGCCCCCTGGTGGACACTGTCATGGTTTCACGTTCTGAACATGAACACATAGTCGGGTCTTCTAGTGACTTTCTCTCTCGTGTAACGTTACTCGCCAACACACATGTTTATATCCGGACACTTAATATTGGGCCACTAGCTTACGACGCTACACATTCACTCTGTCATGTTGTTTAGGTTGCATTCCCCCTCGTCGGTGGTTAATGTCATATATATATATATATCTATATATATATATCTATATATATATATATATATATCTATATATATCTATCTAGCTCGACAACCTAATGCACTCCGCCGCTCTTCTGTTGCCAAACTTGCATTGTTTGCATTGTTTGCACACGGCAGAAAGGATCTGTTGTAGCGTGTCCTCGGATGAGAGGGAGATTTCCCCGATGAAAGCCCCGATCAGCAGCAGCCGCCCCAAGCTCAGTGTTTTGTGATTCTCAAGAAAGGGATTTTGATACAAAGAGAATCTGGACCCGCATTACAAAAGGTTCACAGATACCGTAGCTCCAGTGGCTGCACAACAGCATATGCATTGCATATTCTGTATTTAATTTCAAAATCTACAGCAAGCCTACATCCTTTGCTTTAATGGTGAACTGGGAAGTGCGTCATCACATCAACTTTAACGTGATTAAACTTTTCTAATGATGTTTCTATGTGTAACCGGTTGTTGTGGGAAACGATCACGGAGCTGTGTTCTATTCTCAGCTCGAATGACAGCTCGATGGCAGGTTGGCATTTCCTACACTTACAATTGATGAAAGTTCTCGTTGCACCACACAGAGACAGAAATAGCCGCCAGGCTTTTCTTTCAGCTCCACATCTGAATGCAGTCTTTACCATGTTATGTCTTTACCATGCTGTCATACAGTAGCAGCTGCGTATGGAGAACATACGGACTCATCTTGCCTTGAGGGCAGCTTGGTAGATGAAGTCATTTCCTGTTTGCTGCCTCCTATGTCTTCTGATGGCATCCTGAGAATCATCCGTTGTTCAGCTTTCTTTTCTTCGCCACAGTAGAGCGGGATGACGCGCCTCCTCTGCGGATCAGACCGTTTGATAGATACTCTGTTGGACAGGTAGATGGTGTGTAGGGTGAAAAAAGAAAGAGGGACATTTTTTGAATGTGGACAGAATGAATAAAACAAAGCAACACCACATTGGGACAGTTTGCCTGCAGGCGCGCCGTGACTCTGACTACCTTCCTCTTCCACTCTACGCCTTCCTTTAGTTACCCTGAAGGTGAAGCAGCCGAGGCCGTCTGAGCACAAAGCTGTGTGTGTGTGTGTGTGTGTGTGTGTGTGTGTGTGTGTGTGTGTGTGTGTGTGTGTGTGTGTGTGTGTGTGTGTGTGTGTGTGTGTGTGTGTGTGTGTGTGTGTGTGTGTGTGTGTGTGTGCACATGCATGTCAGCAACTCTGCACGTCTCTGAGTTTGTGAAATACATTTGAGTTTTGTATGAAGTGTGGTCTGTTAATATTCTGGCTGTTTTTACGTCCTGTGCTTAAATAGATTGTGCAGCAGAACTCCTGTGACACTCCGACTAAGCACATTTTTTACGGTCAGTTACTCCTCGTGCCAGGATGACCCACCACATTCGTTTAATGGTATGCAAACGCTGGGACGAACGTTTCTCCCCTGAAACGGAGAGTGAGGCCGTCGTCGCTCTTGTCTTTTCAATGCCGCGTCTGTCATCTGGTCACAGACGCTTTGCCGGTCCAGTCTGAGGAGTGGACCTGGTCTGAGGAGTGGACCTGGTCTGAGGAGTGGACCTGGTCCTCGTTGGTTTGTGGTCTGCCGTTTTGAAGCCTTGATTTCTGCGTTTTGGCCATCAGCAATATAATAATAATAACATGGACGCAGTGTCCATGACGTCAAGCAGAGGTTCCTGAGGAGCCGCTGTGAAGCTCAGAGTTTGGTGGTTTGTTTGCTCCGAGACATCGAAATGGCCTCGATAACGTTCAATTCCTCTCCTGATGAGAGGAGAGAGGAGGAGAACCGGGGCTGGAGAGAGGAGAGAGGACAGAGAGCGGCTGAGTCCTGTTTGGTTGCTGCTGATTAAAACACATCTCCTCGTGTTGCTGCTTCAAAATAAAAGCTTTTAAATAACCAACTATCAGGGGACTTTTATTGTGAATATTCCACAAGAAAACGTGTTCATCATGGAGTTAGTGGGGCCTTGTTAGCCGCTATTCTTCAACAACAGAAGTCTACTTACACTGCAGGGAGGAAGAGTAAGCAGCAAAGATAACGTCAAGATTTTCTTGCAGAATTTATAGGAAATAAAATGTGTTTATTCACCATTTTACAGCCACTCATTACTCCGCGATCAGGTTGGTGCATCCAGTCATAAAAGCTGCATCGAAGAGACGAGTCTAACCATGGCTCGAGTTTATTTTATCTTTGAAAGCATCATAACTGATCACGTCAATCAATACGTCTGAAAAGGGTCCAGCTATTGGTCTAATTCTAACTTGTTGATGTCCGCACCTTGCCTGCATATCGTTCTGATTTTGTCACGCATGCTTCCAGGTCAGTCCCATGCTGGCGCTGCATGGTGCAGCAGCCGCGCTCAGGTCGGATCATCGGCAGAGAGCCTGTCCCTTAATCCCCAGTCCTGCGTTAATGGGCCACACTCGAGGCCCCGGGGCAGCAGCCTGAGACGGAGGAGGAGTGAGCAACGAAACTTCAGAGGAGCGACTGATGTCAATGTGAAGAAATAGGCTGTGTGGGCGAGAGAGAAGTCAAAGACGTGGGGCTACAGAAAGGCATGGGCCGGGCGAGGGAGAGGAGGGCTGAGCGGGCGCCTTCTCCCTCGCAGACACTAGAGGGTCTCAAAGCAAGATCACTGAAGCCGTTTGATCTGCTAAGCCGAAGACGCGACGTCCCACTCGGTTGGAGTGTGATGTATTATCCGCAGCTCTTGTTTTCAACAGAAAAACCCCAAAGTGCCGTTGTCTCTGTGTGGCAGCCGGCTCTGCGAGATGTCATGTTGTGTGCATACGGCCGTGGACGTCTGTGGAGCAGAAGTATGATCCAGAATAATGGTGAGGCGGGGAAGTGGACGCCGTGGACAGGTTGATCTGTACCGGCGCCTGTGGCCGCTCACTAACGAGGCTCGAGTGGGCGCGAGCGCTGTCTCGTGAGTTACCAATCAGAGCGGGACAGGTGGTTATCAATTTGTGCACTTTTATGGCAAATATCTGCACATCCTGACGGAATTACACAAGTTATCATAACTGTATTAAATATAATGAACAGATGTGTTTTCGCAAAATGGGAAAAAAAAAGTCGTCTGTTTGCATTTCATGTCCACTGAGTTTGCAGTAAAATCTGCATCCCATCTGTTTCACTGAACACCATCTGCATTAACACCCGTCGTGCTGTTTTACGTGCCGCCGCTGTCGTCCGCGGGATGCAGGAGGTGACAGTGTCACCGTGGCAACCTTCTACTTTGACGTCAGATGAAGGAGCGCCTCGCTCACTGAATGTACATATTAATACATTCATCGTTTTCAAAATTAACAGATTTTTTTCCCCCCACAAATCATTTTCAAATTACATTTTTTGAAGTTATTTTACAGGACCAGTTCATGAATACGGAGAATGTGAAGAACTATATGCATATCAGTGCGTTCCTCAGCGTCGATGTTTAGGGGTACTGGTTTGTGTTATTAGTATATTTAATGTGTGTATTTACAGATTTGTCATGTTGAACGCTACAAGAGTACAACAGGCGTTGGTCTGTGGTCTGTTGCTCCATGCTAACACATTAGCATGCATCATATTAACTGATCAGGACGTTTCTCTTGCTACGCACTTCGTGTGGCAAGAGGTGAGGGGAGATGATCTTAAGTTGTTCTGGATCTCTGCATCCATACACTCTGGTCTTGGTCTCGACGTTGTCTCAAAGTCTTGGTCTTGTCTCGGTCTTGAAACACTCTGGTCTTGGTCTTGACTTGATCTGGGTTTAAGTGGTCTGAACCACAGCATTGTTTCATACATCGACTATAAGCACCTTATACAACACAACTGTAACGACTCGACGTCTCCATCTGAAAGTCCCAGATAAGAGCGCTGCAGTGGACCTTCAAGTGAGACGATGTGTTGTTGTCTTTGGAACCTGTGCGACTGGAATCAAACAATGACCAAGGATGCTTTGTGAAGGTTTAGGCCACGACGGTCCATACCAGCTGTACATGCACCGGGGTTGGCAAGAGATGTGCTCCACCCTTTCAGCATGCAGCGTGCATCGCATGCTGCAGCGTGCACACTCGTGCATTGTTCTGTCACGTCGATGCTGTTATCAGTAATTGGATTGTTTCAGTCCAGCTGAGGTTTTGCGGAATTGGAAAATGGCTTTTTTTTCATGTACTATTCCACCAATCAGAGCTCACAAACACTGTGGTATTTCGGTGACAGAGATTTTGGGAAAGAAACTACATCAGTTTAGTTCACTGTCCACTGGGTTTCCCAGAGTGCACCGCACGGATCTGAAACGCTCGAAAGAGCTGCAGCTAGACTCTCCAGGTCACGGTGTCGATGCACCTTCAAACCACGGAATGAAGAGCGCTGAGACTTTTAAGGAAGTAAAGATTAAAGTGGTGTCCTGGAGATGGGAGAGGAGGGGGTGAGGGAGGGGGTGAGAAAGTACTCTTCATGTGGATTTCATCAGGGTGACTGTCAGGAGAATAAAGGCCTCGCTGATCTGTGCCAGATAAATGAGGTCTTTGTGAATGTTCCTCTGACAACGAACGAGCAAAAGTCACAGAAGCGACCCACATCACATTCACCGAGGTCCTGCAGAGACAGCCCTGACGTCACAGATGGCAGAGAAATACTTTTCTTATCTGTGCAGTTGTTAGCCTGTGAGCTATCGTGTCTCAGAGTAGAGACATTGTGAAAGTGGTGCTTCTTACCATATTTAACAAGTAGCACCCTCGTGCCATCCAGGCCCGAGAGTCCACAGGATTTCAGTCTCACCACATGAACCATGAATCAACCTGTTGTTCACCTGACAGGGACGTTCAGCTGCTTTAGTGGTTGATTCCATAGACTGTATATAAGAAGTGGACATGGTGACATCACCCATTGGTGGACTGATGTATAGAAGACTTGAGTTTGCAGATTTCGCCGTCTCCATCTTGCAATGCTGCCTTCGCCATGTTTTCTTTCAACTGATGAATGGAAGTTACCATATTTGGGATTGGGGGGTGTGACTTAGAGACACGTTTGACTCTAAATGGACCATCATGTACTAAATGAACATCACGCTGTATTGAAGAAGACTTGAAACTAGAGATTGAGACATAAACTCATGTTTACAATGTTTACTGAGGGAATAAATCAAGAGAGAAGTAGAGTCATTTTCTATAGACTTCTATACAACCAGAGGAGTCGCCCCCTGGTGGACACTAGAGAGAATACAAGTATTAAGACTCACTCTATTTCTATCTCTCCACATACAGCCATAATTGCATAGCAGTTGCCCGTCTTTGAAGAGGACGAGTCAAACTATCACTGAATTTGACTTGAATTCAATAAAAAGAAGAAGATCATGTTCGTTAAGCCAAACTCGTGATGGTGATGGTGCAGCCCTGCTTCTGGTTTGCTCCGCGTCTCAGCCGCAAAGGTGACGTGGCTACAAGTTGCACAAAATATGCAGCTTTTGATTCCAAGCAGTGGAATAAACCAGGTGACTATGGCTCCACATGATATGTAGTTTGTTGACTCTTGACACACAATCACAAACAGTAACTGACGATTGTGAAAGCAGCTTGAACCTTTTGTTGAACGTTCAAACACAATGACATTCCAGCCAAGCGTGACGTCTCTCTCTCTCTCTCTCTAAACGGCGAAGTAGGACAACATCTGGAGTGTGCACAGCAAGCGATCCCGGCTGCCAGGTCCTGTAGGCCTGTTTAAGTTTCCTCCCTTCATCCCTCCCCCTAGTCCCCCTCTCCCCTCCCCCCCCCCCCAGCCATGGACGCTGTCCAGAAAAGATTCGCCCCTAATTGCCTGTCACATTGCCACAGAGCTGAACTCATGGCTTTTTTAAAAATTATTTCTCGCAGTGCACAAATTCTTAGGGTCAACGGACGTCGTGGAGCGCTGGAGTGGGTCCAATGAAAATGTTCTAATCGGGCATCAAGCATGTCCCTGAGCATGTGCAGTGACGTGTTTGCCCATGCAGAATCTGTGTGGTCTCGTTTTGTGGGACAGAACACGCTAAAGCCACCATGATGGGAAGGCGGGGGGGGGGGGGGGTTGTTGGGTTTGCCACAACACCTCTACAGGTCTTTCCTTCAGAGGAAACGTGGAATGAATGGACTCGACAGCTCGAGCTTGAGTAGCGTGAATGAGATCCTCCCGTGTTTCCACTGTTTTGGTTTTCGGTTGCTGCCAAATTACAAATGTTATCCTGCAAATCAAAAGTACTTCTGGAGCCCGTGAGGAACGTTGTACAGGGAACTCCATTTATTATCACATCACCAGATTCCCCATTACCCTCTCATTCAGCTGCAGGCACAAGTTCATGTTCACTGCTGGGGAATCTGGGGAATGATCAGCTTCGCTGTGCTCTGCGGGACGAGCAGTGACTGGCTGATTGGATCGGGGTGCTGTCGTCTGTGCGTGCTGCATAGAGCGCGTTAGCGTCCGTATGGGGACTCATCTGGACAATCCTGGTGTGAAAAACGAAATATACACATTTTCCCGCCTGCTTCTTTCCCTGCGAAACATAAAACATCCCGGGCCTAATCTGCAGCCAATGTAGCGGTGGATCATGAATTGCACATCCCCCGTGGGCCACTGGCTGCCACTTGTAATGCTGCAGACGGGACTCTTGTCCACGGCGGCCTCAGCGCTGGAAGTTGATGTAAAAGTTTGGGCTTGGTTTGACTTTAAGCCAATCACTGTGTACAAAATGTTCACAGGCTCTCTGGATAGTTTAGTCCAGAAAATGTTCCGCCGCAATCTGTCCATCACCGTCGTTTGCCAATATTCATTCCATTAGCAGTTGATGTGCCTTCGACCTGCGTTTCTCACCGCGGCTCCTTGTTAGATTCAGTCTAAGAGCCTGAAACCAGGACCTGTGGGGCGCTCATGGAGGAATGTGGACATGTCTTCACTGTGTTGTTGTCTCATATGAGATTGAAAGAGATTTCTCCTAAATTCACCAAAAGTTACTCTTAGATAATGCCTCTTTATGGCGATATCTATTGTGTGTGTGTGTGTGTGTACTTGCTGGATTTAAAAGAAGGAAATATTAAATTTCTCGAGCTAATAACACTATTTTTTTCTGCAGTTGCTGAACTTATGTTTAGTTGACTTGAGGTCATTATCCGATTTTATCGTTTCGCTGAAAGACAAAGTTACCATCTGCCTTCACCAAGTGTTTCTCCAGCGAGATGAATAAATCACAGTTACCTGTCACACTAGCTGCTGCCGCGAGAGGGGAAAACATGATGCATCTGCAAATCTGTTCCCTTCCCGTCATGTAGCTGTCTTTAAAGAACACACACAGCAGGACTGTAATTGATGGGGTGTCATTTCATTTTTGCGACCCCCTGTACCAAGTAAGTCGGAGAAGACATCTTGGACACTGTTCTGGTTGTCTGTCCACTTCTTATCTCTCAGAAATGATTCATGGTTGTCATCATCCTCTCAGAATCCAGCAGCCAGCGCTCTGGCAGAGTTCCTTTGTTATCACTATTCATGTTGCTGTGTTGTGAATGGGCGACGCGTGAGCGGCGTCCACGGGAGCGAGACGGACCCAACTGTCTCGTTTGTGTGCGTCCAGTGTGGCCACTCCATCATCAGAGGGAGGCCTGCAGCGTGCAGTCCCTTCTCTTTTCACTCCGCTCCCCATTTTCTGTGATTTCATCCGGGCCTCCCTCTCGGCTTGGTTTAGCTCGGGCCGCTCTCATTGCTAACGCGTCCTGTGAGCTCATTGCGGCGTATGGATGGGTGTGGAGTATGTGACGGTACAGTGCGAGCGTGCAACTCATTTCATTTATTTCATTTATTTAAAAGGGACCATGTACAGTTTAGACATAAATGTCTCCATTCGATGCACTGTACCAGATTGTAGCTTAAGCTAATTTGCATCTGCAGTCCCTTGGCAGGTCAAACAAGGACAGAACAACAACACAGTAAAAGGAAAAGACATAATACAGAGATATACCACAAAAAACATACAGGACACCCATTCACAAACTGCTGTCAAATTGAAAAGCATCTCTGCATTTGGAGTTTTTTAAGGAACTGATGAACTCAAAAACCTGCCCTGGAGCATCCGTAGGAACGATGTCCAATCTCCAACTGGCAGCGGCGCCTTACAAACACACGAGCTGTTCACGGGGTTACAGTCGGACAACCACCATATGGATTATCATTATCACCTCATTCCAAGTCTTTCAAACGTCTACGGAGAAAGAAGCGGAATGCTCTCAGCTTCCCAAACATGAATGCGATGTCTTCCCTTTTCTAATTGCTCACACTTGCTGGGTTCCAAGCCACATTAACCTTTTGGCAGCGAGCACCTGTGGACCTCTTTTAAAGCCCCGTTCTTGTGCCGCCTCCAACATGGTTGCCAACTTTATTATCCCTGGTTCAGTTGCATCCATTTCAAATGCAATCTGCCTGTCTTTTGTCTGATTCATTCTGGGTCAAAGCAATCATTCTTTGATAATGGAATGTCAGGTTGTTTTTCTTATTTAAATAAACTCTACGGGCCGAAGCTTCATTAAAAAAAAAAGTCAACTGTGAGGTTAGAATAAAGCCTCATACAAATGTATAAGCAGGTGTAAACAGAACGTACTGTATAATTAGACGAACAAGTCCAAAGGCCTCGCTCAGCTGGAGGCTTAAGTCTGTTTTGGTTGCTACAAAGATGGACTAAGCCCCGCCCCCTGCTTCTCCATCAAGCTGTCGCGTTACCAAGGAGCCCACACTGTCACTGACTGCACTCTCTGGATGAACATCATCACATTTTTTTGGAAAAAAAGCAATTTGAGAGTAAAGTCAAGTAAATATGTTTGATGGAAACTCAGCAGTGAAAACATGTTGGAAAGTTAAGACACATTCAGTGTACCTTCAGTAGCTAGCGTAGCATCGACGCGCTGGTTAACGATGTGCTAACGTGCTCTGCTAACGTTAGCTCCACTGGTTTTCACGCGGAAACGCAAGGTTTTATGAATGTATATCTCTTTTCAAGCTGTCAGAGTAACGAGTATCACGATTGCACAACGTTTCACCACGACGAGCTCCAAATCCTCCAAGGTAGATACACGGCTGCAATTGGCCCGTCCGAATCCAGGACGTAAAGAATTCGTCAGCGGCCGTTCGAGCAACAACTTTGCGTTTCTAAATCCCGGTAGGCGGAGGGGCCGGGGCGATACATCAGGCGATGTTAGCTAGCTGCAGAATAGCTGTATTGCTATCGACGTATACGTCGGCTGATTAAATGACGAGTTGACGGGTTTCTTGTCCAGCGAGTGGATGATGGAGGGGCCGCGTGTGATCATCCCCACTCTCAAGATGACAACATTGAGCTCCTTACAAGTGTGATTGTGCTCTCTGTGTGAGGCTGAACTCTCCTTCTATTTCTCATCACTAACTCTTTCCTTTTCTTCTCCTCTCCTCCGTCTGCTGTCGGCCGGTCACCGACGGTGCCCTCCTCTTATAGGTAAGTCATACACATGCAATCATTTTCAGACTACTGCCCACATGTTGAAACGTCTTTATGAGGGGAGCCATAATGGAATGGACAACCTCCATAATGAGGTCACACACACACACACACACACACACACACACACACACACACACACACACACACACACACACACACACACACACACACTGTAGTTTACCCTTGACAGGAAAACGACCTGAAGTATGTCGGTTGCCGGGAAGCCGAGATGGATTACGTGGAGTCGTGCCCGTGCAATCGGGGCCGGTAGTGAAAGGGTTGTTTAATCAATCTCAGTGGTTGTGACCAATGAAAGCTCAGAGATGCTCAGGGTCGGGTCTCCATGAACCACGGGTCACGTTTCATATTCATCATCGGCCTCTGGAGAGACGGGAGGAAAGATAATTGTCCACAAGCCACTCGGTGTTGGAACAATATGGTCTACGTAAGCAGTGGAGCGGGCCTTAGTGCACGCCTCCTAGTTAGGAAACACACACACACACACACACACAGTTGATTAAAAAAAGCAGACGGAAAGTCGGCAGCTTGGCAGACGACAAAGCCTAACAGTAACAATCGTCGATGAGAGGTGGAGCTGAGACGGGCCGGGTGATGCAGCGGAGAAGACTGCTACTCTGACCTCTCGCTCAAAGAGGCCACGCCCTTAATTATGCCGAACTTTAACGCCTAAACTTCTCATCATCTAAACTAGAGAGACAAATAAAATGTCACCCCCTTGTCACCAAGTTAGATATAAAAATGTTTCATGTCCCAGGTTGTAAACATGTTTGTTTCTGCTGTAGAGTTGTAACATGGTGGTCAATGGGGATTGACTCGCTTTTGGAGACGGCCTCAAGTGGCCATTTGAGGAACAGCAGTTTTTGTTACGACCACGTTGGCTTCATTTCTCAGCACCAGAGATTGACGGTTATTCTTGACAGGTTTTGCACCTGAACTAGACACCGTAGCCCGAAATCTGCCTTGTGACGTGATCAGATAGAGACTTCCCATTGGACAACTTAAACATACACATTACCCAGCAAACCTTTATTGATTTTTAATCGATTAAACATTTTCAGCGCGGCAGGAATTGTTCTTTAAATTTCCAACGCAGCAGGCTGAATCCGTTGCAGGGGTCCGTTCGGCACCCAACACATTGTTGGAGGGCCTCTCCCCCCCCCCACACTACCCACACTGTCTATATTCACGGCGCTGTACATATGTCACGATCGAATTGTGAGCACGAGCTGCTCATCGTTCGTGGGAGGCTCTGGAGAAATGAACAAATTTAAACTCAGATCATTTGTGCAGTTAGTCACTCCGATCCATAGACCGGATTCATCCGGTTTCATAGTCTTTGATTAAGAGTGTTGACGTAGATCACAGACTGTGCTCAGTAATGAAATGACTGCAATTATACAACATCTCCTCTTCCTTTGGCTCAGTGAAGGGTGAGAGGAAGTGCTGGCCGACGAACATCCTGCTCAATAAGAAGAAGGCTTTAAAGTTGAAACATGTTCCACAAAGACAAGCCAGTCTTCTAATCCCCCCCCCCCCCCTCTCCCCTATTTCAGCCTCCACGAAGTCATTTGCAGCGTTGCACAGGTCACTCCAGCCGAGGTTCATCATATTTATTGGATTGTTAGGCCCCTCACTAGCAAAGCACTCTCTGTTTGACAAGGGGAGCCGGCACTCAAATTAAACGAGCCTCCGGAGAGGATGAGGAGGCATGTCTTGTTTACCGAGAGGCGCTGAACTTGGTGGGCAGGTACAACATATTGATGGCGCACCGTGGGTGTGGGCAGTGTGAGCCTCCCCTCTCTGCTCCAGTCGATGAGAGCTCTCTGTGTTTTACAGTAGTCGCAAATCTATAAGGTAATAAGGTTGTGCTCTTTAACCTCCCACCAAATTGAAGCAAGGGTTTCGTGATATGAGGCTTTTCCCCAGTTAACAGCGCAAGGCCGTGTTATTTATTGCTGTATTACGTGTTTCAAACTGAACAGAAAGTCCGTTGGCCTTTTCTGTTTCCATTGTTTTTTGTTTTTGGACCGGGCGATAGAGTATGGTAGACACACACACACACACAACACACAGGTAGGATTCCTGTTTAAAAGGTGCCTGGTGAACTTTGACATCTTCATTCTTTCCTCCATCTCTGGCGCTTTCCTTCCAGGGTCGTTGGCTGAAAACACGGGGAAAAACTGTAAAACTTCTGTCTCATTGTTCAGGAACACGACGCTGCCATCATCTGCAATGTGCTTCTACAAGCAGCCAGCTGATGGTGTGATCAGATAGTTAGTTAACAAGAAGAGTGAACGAGTCTCAACTTATAAATTCCTGTCTCTTTAAATAACGTATCAAGTTCCTCACAAAAAGCCTCGCGGTGAACTTAAGTTTCTGTAAAACAAATGCTGTGTTCCTCTTGATGTGAGGAGAGAGCGCTTCCCTCAGCAGTTGATTGTGGTGTTTTATTTATGCCGTGAGATTCCGTGCATCGTGCTGCGTTACGATCTGTCGGACTCGGCTTCCTGCACACATCCTGGCAGCTTGTCTGAGAACGTCGGTTTCTTTTCTCTATGCAACCGTCCAATGGAACGTTTGCACACTTTCCTCTTCACGGCCGCGTTCCATGCACTTCCTCCATATTCCTCCTGACAAACACACCTACCAGCAGCTGCGACCTCCATCACGTACACAAGTTATCACGTCATTCCGATAACCTGCTCTGCAATTAGGGAAAGCACTTTTTTAACGTTTTTAATTCGATGCTTTTATGATGTTGATTTGTTTTATAGCTGTTATTTGTGTTTTTAAGTGGTGAAACGGTTACGCTGCCATCTTGGGCAGAGCCCGTTTGTAAAACATATTTCAAATCTCAATGAGATTAATGCTGGTTAAAATAAAACAAAACAAAATGTAATAAAATAAAACAAGATGCTGTTCTTTCACATTCTACATATACATGGTGACAGTTTAACGCAAGTCTTTGACAACAGACTCATATGAAGGATTTTTATTTTTGAAATTTCAATGACAAAAAGTTATCCACATTAATTAAACGTTATCTTCTATCTCTGAGTCTGCCGCCGTTGCAAACAACCAGCGATGCATTCAGGGACCAGTCAGCCGTTAACAGGGAAACCAGTGGAAGCACAGCACCATCGCTCCTCCCCTCCATCGTTATCCCTTCTTCAGCTGATCTTCTGTCTGTCACATCGGACAGATTTACTGCATCTTGTTATGGATGTCATGGAGGCTTTTTAATGGCCGCTGCTAATTTGCTGGCTGCTGCAGTGCGATGTCTGTTCTCCTCGCTGTGTTCTGGAGGGAGTCTGGTTGCAGCTGATGCACGTGGGCAGGGTTTGATGCACGTGGGCAGGGTTTGATGCACGTGGGCAGGGTTTGATGCACGTGGGCAGGGTTTGATGCACGTGGGCAGGGTTTTGGATTAAAGTGCTGCAGAATGTGGGGAAAGCGGCCGGCTGTCACTTCTTGTTGCAGGAGAAACTCTGCTGTCTTTGTTTGTGTCCCACTCAGTGATTCAGGGTTATGAAGTCCGCATATCTCACCATAAATGATGCCCCGTGTTCATGAATCACACAAGTCATTTGTTTATTTCCTTCTTATCATCTAAAGACTGACGGATGAGAATTCATTCTGCCGTGATATTGTGAAACATTAGAAGACGCCAATAAGGAACAAGAGACCATCTTGTAATGGGATCACACCAACGCCAGGGTGTATCGAAGGCCCTTTCTCCACTTCCTACCCCCCCAATGACTTCCTTTGAGAAGCTTTGAGAAAGTGTGTACAAAAGATCAAAACGTTACCTCGTCACAATTCCGTGTCGGCTCAGATCTTTGCGCCCGTGGTTGGGGAAGGTATGACCGAGGCTTATCGTGGTGACGGAATCTGTCCATCGCCTAGCAAAGCACTCAGAACCTCCTCTGTGGAAGTTCCTTTCACAGTAGGTGTCTCCAGGACCGCGTTGTTCTACAGTGACACACAACACAAGGTGAGAATAACAGCAGCGTCACTGTCACTGCCTCACATGTCAAGACAGAGAGAGAGGCGTTAGAATAAAAGAGACAAACGCCTTCAGCCGTTTTCCCGGAGAACACTTTCTGCTTTCCGATTATTTTCCTCCTCCCTCAAGACGCCTTCAATCAGGCAGCAACATCTGTGCAGGTGTCTTTGCAAATGCATTCGTTTTGCGAGACACAAATTGGGTTTGCAATCCAGCAGTTGAAGTGAATCTTGTGAAGCTGACGTCCCACAGTGCTCTGTGTGTAGATGCACCGGGTGGCTGATAGTCAAATAGAACACGGTGTTTGTGGGGCAGTACTCCATGTGACCACATGACGATTTGTGACAATCATGAAGTCTGGACTAATTAAAACAATGTTTAAAGCCCAGCAAAGTGAAATCTATCAATGCCGGCGTAGCGTTTATTTATACAAAATAAAGTCAGAATTCATCGTTTCTACACACAGAAAATGACAGCGATGATTATTTGTCTGCTAATAATCAGTGTAATGACAGTTTGATGGTCCGTACCGTCTCCTTGCTATCTGCCCAGTGCATGCTGGGATATGCCCTCGTGTACGACCATGCTAAGGACTCCAGCGCTCGGTGAGCCCGACCGGCAGCCTTCGTAATCAAAGGTGTCGGAGAGAAAAGGTGTCATGTGGAAATTGGAAGGTGAAGATTCCCCCGATGTGTCCCATCAGTCACAGAGGTGACGTGTCAGCGCAGGTCTGAAGCTGCAGCTCCGTCTGATGAAGCCTTTCGTCTGTTAGCTGGTCACTGCTGCAGCAATCAAGATCATGAATGAGAGTCGTTCGGTGCATTATCTCTT